>CM062220.1:11654968-11842144 GCA_031216235.1 Syzygium jambos
ATGAAGAAAGCTAAAAGTTTTTAAAAAAGAATAAATTACAAGCGGTAGGGCTGGGGCCGCCGCTCCATTGCCAATGGGGCATCAGCAATGGCCGGCGAGGTCATCGACGCCTTGACGAGGGCCTGTTAGCCTTTGCTGGAACGGGAGAGGGCCACCATCTAGCAAAGGCCAATAGGCCCTCGCCAAGGCGTCGACAACCCTATCGGTCATTGCCGACACCCCACCGGCGATGCGGCTACCACAAGTGAGGTTTTTTCTTTTGTTTTGTGTGTTTGTGTGTGTGTGTCTATGTTTTTCTTTTTTTAAGTTTTGGCCCTTTTTTTTGTTTTGGATATTTTAACCTAATTTAATTAATATTTTGTGTAAAAATTAGGATTCAGATCAAAACACTGTCGTTTTAGTACTCTAGTTAACCTCAATGCCACGTAGGACGCCACATGAAAGAGATAAAATATTTAAAAAAATCACGTTAGCATTTTTCATTAGTCAAATTAGACGGAGTTAGTGGATGAACTTAATTTTTACACAAAATTAGAGTCCTAGGCGAGGGTCACCTCGCCCAAGTCCTCTCTGGCCGCTGGGCGAGGTGACCCTCTGGATGAGAACGGCCCTCACCTATGGCTTTCAAGGACGGCCTTGCCCAGCCATCTTTATGTATCATCGGTGGCTGGCGATTGCCTAAGACTAGCCACCGGCGAAAAGGAAAGTAAAAAACAGAAAAATAAATAAAATTAAAAGGTAAAGGATAAGAATGCCCTTAAGCCCTTCTTTCAGTCTAATATGACCACTTTAGGCCATTTTTTGAAAGAAAGTTCACTTCAGGCTCTTATTTGAAATAATATCTATTTCAAACTTTTATTTGCACAAAAGATGACATTATAAGTCCTTATTTGAAATTTTTCCTAGAACATATTTAGTCCTTGAAGTCAATTTGATTCATTTGGCATCCGGCGGAGCAATCCAACTCAACTATATAACCCAAATTGGCGATGTTGTCAGGATAATATTATAAAGAAAGAAAAAAAGACATAAATGTTGGGGGGGGGGGGGGGTTTAGGGGGGAGAAGCCCGGATTCGAGTGCATTAAAAATAACACATTAAACAAATGTATTACTTAGTTAGAGAAATAAGAAAGCTTTAATAAATTATAACTATTCTTTGACACAATTTATTACATTCCCTTCTTAATTAAACGGAATCAATAATTCTTGTTCCTGTAATACTATGAAAATATAAATATTTATCTAAATTATCAATCAAATCTTCCAGTCAATAAAAAAAATTGCAACTTTTTTAAAACGTAGAGCATTCACGTTTTATTTTATTTTCTAATTTTGGAATAGACTTTTTTCACATAATGCTTCCATGACATAGTCATGGCCACAAGCCGGTTTTGGCCCGGAACCGATCCGGTCAAACCCGGGCCTGGCCCGTTGACTGGGCCCGCGGTTTGGAACCGGAACCGGCCCGTGGCCTACAGGCCCGATTCCAGTTCCAAATTATTTTAATAATAATAATAATAATGAATTTTTTTTAAAAAAAATTTCATTATTTAATTTTTTTTATAAAACAAATTGAACTCTAATTGACATGCATTGTAAGTGCATTAATCTCCAATTGCAATGCTTGGCTTGGGTGTATTGAACTCTAATTACAAGACTTGGCTTGGGTTTTATAAACAACTCTTTTGATGGTCTCTTCATTCCCATTCGATGTGGGACTCTCGGTTTGCCTTGAACGCTTTCAACATGAGACTCTTGGCTTGTCTTCATGCAAATGCCAAGAGTTCCACATCGAATGGAAATGAAGAGACCATCAAAGGGGTTATTTATAAAATCCAAACCAAGTCATGAGCATGTAAAGTTGTATGCCTTTTGTGGCTACGATCCTTTGCTAGTTAAGAGCAAAGGGTTCCATTGGACCGCCTAGAATCGGACCGGACCAATGGTCCGATTCCCGGTTCTATTGTTTGCCGGTCTGGTTCCTAGTTCTAAAATTAAAAGACCGGTCTTACCGGTTTAGCTCCCGACTTCGACCAAGAACCGATCACCTCTACAATTTTCATTTTGATTATAATTTATATTGAATAATTCATTATTTCATATTTTTATAATTATTTATTTTTTTATTTCATAATTTATTTTTAAGACTTTTTAAATTACGAATCGGAACCGGAACCGCTAGGTTCCGGTTCACATGTGGCCACGAACCGGAACCGCCGGTTCCGAACCGTGGCCATACCGTGACAGTATGCTAATGATTAAAAAATATGATTTAAGCCAAAAAAATGTTCAAAAATATGCAGGCAGAAATAACCTTGCGAAGGACGGGCCAAGTAACTAATTATATTGAAAGCCAAACTAAAATTGTTCAAATAAGCAGAGAGGTTCCATTTCCTCGTAAAATCTATGAAAACAGAGCGACAAATTTAGGGATACGTCAAAGCCCTCCAAACAGTTCATCTTCATCTGATCTGAGATAGAAGCATCTTGTGGGATCGGATTCTGTTCTTTCTCCATTGGGATCAAGGTTTTTATGGAACAGATACATAGCACCAGCAAAAAGTCCAAGGTACCAAATGTTCTCTTCTTTAGAACAAACCTCAGAGAACATATATATTAGTTTTGCCTTTACTTTGTGCTGAGTAACCAATGTATAAGACAAAGTAAGCAACAATTCAACTTGATCTTGAAGATGCTGAGATAATGCCTAGCTAGTTTGGTCTGTCACAAGAGTAAAAGTAAAAGGAGGATCTTGGTCTTGGATTCAAGCTTTTTCAAGTGAGAGAACATTTATGCACCGAGGTGGAGAAAAGTGTGCCTGAACAAGACGCGAGGCCCAGTCAACGATTCCTCTATATGACAATATTTTTTACATAACACCCGCTGCAGAGTTTACCTTCACCTTCTTGATGCGTCACGTACTAACCTTCCATAAAGAATGACAAGGGCAAAATTGGTTGAAATCTTAGAGCGAACAAAATAACTGGTCACATAATCTTTACCTAATGAAGTATTTCATTCTCGGTGTCCGATATCAGAACTTGGACAAGTCATCCTGACTTCTGTTCATCTCCATTTTTAATGACTAGTGCCATTGAGTCTCCAGTTCTGTTATCACCTGAAGCATCTTTTCCAACTCCATCCTGCAAGCAAGCTTAATATTTGAGACTGCAAGAAAACGAATACACAACCTAGATGGGAACATCCATGAAAATACATCGGAATGAAACAAAGATGAGAAGGGCTGATACTTTATGGAATGAAGAAACGAATCCAAGGAAGCCATAAGCACATTTGCTTGACTGAAGCAAGATTTGTGCACAGCTTGGTGATCTTAAACTGCTAAAGCAAACATCAATCTCTCATCATATCCTAAACTCATAACACTGGGCCAAAGTTCGTTTATGATGTATGCTAGATATCTCCAAAGGTAACATCAAGAATAAAGACATTCTAGATAGCTTATTAAAAGAATAATGAAACTCAATTGTGGTGCCACCATCAGGAAACATTTTCTTATAAAAATTGTCTCGTTACATAATGTTCTTAGTAAATTTTCAGCATTGCAATCCTCATCAAAGCAGGACCCAGAAAATTACATGCTTAAACTGAAAGGCAAAAAAGTTTTTTTTTTGGTAAAGGTGAAAGGCAAAAATGTTTATATCAATGTAAACCTAGATTTAGGATGCAAATGAAATAAAGCTGTAAAAAGCATCCCAAGCAAACCCCATCAAGAATAGGACAAAGTAATGGCCTGGATATCTCTAAGAGTAAATCCTTTGCAAATAAGCAAACCTTTTTAGTGAAGCCCTGCGCTGACATGAGTTCATAAAACTTGCGCATGAGCATTTCTTCCTCAACCTACAAGACAGATCAAGAAATTTTAATACCTACTTGAGAATCCATGGTATTCAAAATTTACAAACATCCCAGCACAAAGTCAACGTCGTGCATAACCCCTTCAGACAAAAGGGAATCGATTGTTTATTAAATTATGCATTCAGCAGGACTAATATATAAACTCCACACCAAAAAACTTTACTCGTTCAATAACAATGCCCTAAATCTGCCAACTAATAATACTAAAGACCAACAGCCTATGGCACACTAACTCACTAGATCATCATGGTAACATTCAAGTGAGCTACAGATACAAGATAACATGAGAAGTAGTGATGAAAGATGTCTACCTAATTTCAGCAAAAGCACGCAATATCAAGATGATTCTCATTTAGACTTCAGGCAATATATTAAATGACCTTCATCTGAAGATTAAAATGTCTTTTGCAGTACAGAGATTCATCATAGCCGCAATCATCTCCAAAAGAGTTGCTCATTAAAGTATCTGTAATTAGAGATAGATGTCTCCATCTATCAAGATAAAAAGGATAATAGATATCTCACGACTACACTTTACTCTGGGGGGTCAATGGTCAGCATTCTGATGATAAAATAATAACAGCAGCTACAGTAATTCCCAAGTTCATTCCAAACAATCTCTGAGCTTTTCTAACCAAAAATCTCAATGGGAAACCGTAAAATATTCCTTCCCAATGTACAACCGTACATGCACCAGTAAATTTGGGCTCCATGGCAGTTTTATGATTATCTTATATGAAATTCATAGTTGAACGTCTTCTGCACTGATTGAGGTTGACAGTGCCAAGGTAGCCATACCATAGCTGGTGGCAATGGATCGAGGGTGCTGCTATTAATTCTCAAACTAGAGCTTTCTAGCTTTCTACAGATCAGTGTTTTATTTTTGTCCTACAAAGACCAGTCAAGTGACAAAGTGACCAAGGGAACCATCAATCAATTTATGGGGCAAAGAGAACTTTCTTTTTTACTAGAGAGTTGGCAAAGCATAGTAAATATTAGTCATGTGGTTCCATTGCCTATCCAAGTGATTGAAAGCTCTAGTATAGATCAATCCAAGCAATAATGAAAGTGGTTGCTATAGTTTCAATTAGTAGTATGAGTGATGTCCAATTCACATATTCCATCTTGACAGTTAACTATTTTAATAATTCGTAAGACCTCCTCCACAAATTGCATTAAACTATGCACCTGGGCTGATTTGCAGGCCAGTTTCCAGGTTTTAACCAACACTTCACCAGGAGGATGTAAATCGAAACTGGAGTGATCATAATTGTAATAAGTAACTTGGATTCAACATATCATTACTCTTTGGGGTCTATCAAAAAGTTGAACATCTTGTCATGGAAAAATCCTGGGAGTAATTGAGTTACTCCACGTCGAATGATTTGACTGTCTTCCTTAAGCATATATCCATCAGAAACAAAACAATGCTTACGGCAATAGCCCAACATTCACTACATTTTCAAGAAGAAATATCCTAAATCAGTGAACTAACATAATTTGCAGCAATAACTGAAAAATATATCAATGGGACTTCAATTAAGTAAAATACCTGCAGCTTGTGTAGTTCATGTGACATTGATCTGTAGGCATCCATCAGCAACTCGTTTTGCTTCTCCAAATGCCTGCTCGACAAAAATTTAACCAAGTTCATCGAGAACGTTCAAAAGCCCTCAACGCCAAACAGCCCACATACCCATCCACCCAAACAAGCCAAACCCTATAAAGTTAGATTGATTAAAAAATTCCAAGGGAAGTGGTGCCCAAAAGCTTCCAATGGAACTAACTACTGGAGACTGTTTGAAATTGATACAGTCCACATCAAGTTTGAAGCTATGTTGTTCTAGCTCAGTATCAAATAGCCTTTTCTTTAATGCGAAAAAGTAGCCACGGGTTATCTACATATTTGCCTCCATGCCTTAAAACTTGAATATGAGAACATTTATCCTCAAAAGAACAACGTTGGAACAGCTATTGAGACACTGGATAGTTCTCTCTTTTATATATATATATATATATGCTTATCAAATGAGAAGCACACCCAACAAAAGAAGTTTGTAGATAATTCCTCCAGCTCCCAAAAACAACTAAGTACACAGAACTGGAATCAAATCCCTCCTTTCGCAATCACAAGAAAGGAATGCCGAAAGGGTCCGGTGCGAGAGAATTACTTCAACGTCTCTCCCGAATACTTGGCATCCATTCTGTCGCCCGGAGTCTGGAACGCTACAGAGACCCAGTCGCCTATAACTGCAACGCAAAATTTGATTCAGAAAAGGGAAGGGGGGGGGGATTCTGGAAAGGGTTATCCCTAATTCAACAAATATGATCAATTCAACACATAGCGCGCCAATAGACCATAGTAACTGCACAGTAGGAAAAACAAGAACTGCATGCGCGGCTTCGTCACGCTGAAGAAGCATCAATTCGCTTCTCGCGGGCGCATGTGGTACCTGCAGCTAGGGCTCGCTCTCCACCAACGCCGCCTCGGCCGCGCCCAGACCTAATCGCCGGTCGCCGCTGCCGTCGTCGATGGCCGTACAGATCGCGCAAGGAAGCTGCGCACGATGAACAGAGTAGAGTGTCGGGGGACGCTCGCCGAAGAGAGGAGAGGAAAAGAAAAGATCAAATTACATGGGGAGGGAGAGAGAGGAGCACCGCAAAAGTCTTGTAGAGGCAAATAAATTCTTAATAAAACTAAATAAAATAAAATAAAATAAAATAAGAGGTTTAGATTTACTTTCAAACCCAGTTTAAAAATATCTAGCTGAAGTAAAATAAAAATTTACTACAGTTGATTTCTTCACCGGAAGTCTTAAAACTTGAAAATTTTAGGATTCAATTGTACTTTCGCGACGAATTTTAAAATTTTAATGCACTACACTTATCCATTTTTTAAAAATCATTTTACTCCTGCTCTGACAATATCTTTATGTCCGATCCACGAAAATTCAAGAAACATGCCCTACATGAATAACATGAAAAGGAATTCAGTCCAATTTGCTCAAAATTCCGAAAAGATCCAAAAGATTTGAGATTCAAATTACAAAAACTGCGTTTATCAGAAAAATCGATTCTCAAAAGCGACTCAAGAAATGTTTTTAAATTAGTTCCAATTAAATTCGAAAAAAAGACTTTTCTTCAGCATTTTCTTGAGAGCAGAAACCTTCTAAATTGGTGTGATCACAACTAAACTACCGACATGCTATCCATTTCTTTTATACAAATACTACTTGTGACATTTGAATTACTGAGTTAAGGGTGTGTTTGTTTGAGGGAAAGTATTTTCGAAATCCGTTTTCCTGATTTTCACCTATTTTGTTTGTCGAAAATGATAAGTCAACTGAAAACACTGTTCAGTCAAGAAAAATATTCATGTATAAAATTAGAAAAAGTGAATTCCCTAATCTAAGAAAATGAAACACTTTCTAGATTTGCTCATTTTGAATTTGTTCATATTTTTCCTTTTCTTTTCTTTTCTTTTCTTTGTAAGAAGGAAAACATTTATGTATTTTCTTTTCTTAATAAGAATAATTTAAAAATAAAAAATAATTTTAAAAACTACAAAATTTTTTTATAATTTTCACCATCTTATTTTTCTCACCAAACAACTAAAAGTACTTTCCAAGTCTTTTTTGAGTTTTAGCCAAACACCGAAAAATGAACTCATTTTTCTAAAAAATGATTTCCTGAAAAATATTTTCCAGAAATGATTCATCTTTCACGAAACAAACGCACCCTTAGACCTTGTTAAGAATCACTGCTCCACACTAGCATCTTCATTAAAAAGAATCAGATTCATCGAAAAAAACGAAGAAAAAGGAGCATGACATCATTAATATTTTTCCTTGTAATTATCATTGAGATGAGGAGCAACAGGTCATATATTATGGAAAGAAAAAAAGAAAATAAAATAAAAAAAACAAAGGAAAAAAAAATTAAAAGACAAAAATGGCCTTGACCCTGGTGAGGTCTAATTCTTTTTTTAGAGACCGATATGGTCACTTCATACCTTTATTTGACACAAGATTTACTTTAAGCCATTATTAGAGAAAATGAGGGCACTTCATGTCTTTATTTAAAACATGATCCACTTCAGACCCTTATTTAAGAAAATAAGAACACTTCATACCCTATTTAGAAGTTTTGCCAATGTGAACCCTCTACAAAAACAATTATGAGATATTTTTCAAAATTAATCCAACTAGCCCACATCGGGACAGGGAGCTATAAGGTGTCCTGAAAATGTGAGAAAATTGTTTGATTAAACAAGTGTTTCTGGAATGACAAGCGACACGATAGAAAATCAAAACGTGGGTAAACCCTTTGCTTGACCACTTCCACCTTTCCGTTTTTGTTTAAAGGTTAATATCACAAAAAACTTTAAACTGGTATATCTATGATAAATTTATTTCAAACTAATTTTTTAACCACTAAAAACCCCAAATTGGTATATCTATGACAATTTTACCCTCCATTAATTTCTATTAAATTTTACCGTCAAATTTCTGAGTTGAATGGCATGTGGCAATTGACGGATGCACTAATTTAGGTTTTACCCTCCGTTTATCACAAGTTACTAGTTTGTGATTTTTCGTAGTATTAATTTAATTTAACTAAGGGTAAATTTGTCACGAATGTACTAGTTGGGGTTTTTTGTGATCAAAAAATTAATTTTGGATACATTTGTCACAAGTATATCGGTTTGAGGGTTTTTAGTGATAAAAAAAATTAGTTTTTGATAAATTTATCAAATGTGTACCGACTTGGAGTTTTTTTGTAGTATTAACCCTTTGTTTAACCCGGTCAAGTGACCAACCTCGTAGTAGGGCAAGACAATTAAGAATGCTAATGGAAAATTCAAAAATGAGGTCTAGAGGGGCAAAGGAGGTCATGTAACAAGTATAGGCTACGTATGGTCGTCCAATTTCCGAATTTGGATTGCGATGAGACAGAATAAGGTGAGATTATAAACCTTCAAAATAACTTCCGGATTATAGAAAATTTCATCAAATGTTTGGTGCAATTCAAGATAAGATTAGAAATCTTTGAAAATCTCACTTGCCCAGCATAATCTCCCACGATATCCAGATCTCAGCGCTTGAGCTCCCTCACCATCTCTAACCCGCTCTCTTCAACTCCCTTTGGTTCGTCTCCTTCACCACTAGTTTCGCCAGATCCACCGCCATCACCACCTCTAGATCGCAGTCCTTGCTCAGCTTCACCGTTGATTTGGACATTCGCAAAGATGAGCCTCGGGTTGCCAAGGGCATCGCCGGAGCGACCGGGGAGGTAGCGGCCATGACGATTTCATAGACAAGGCTGCAATGGCCGATATAAGGTGATGAGAGGGTGGTGAACACCGCGCGCGAAGCTCAAGTGCCACTCGACTTTGAAGCTAACGATCTGGGGGTAGTGAGGGGTGGAGAGGAAGTGGATGACACTAGAGTAGCGAGTAACGAGGGCATATACACCTTTGTTGTGGACTATGACCTCGAAGGATCAGGCGCACTCGTGAAATGATTCAAGTTTTTCGATGGTGATGGCCGTGTAACTTATAACTGCTAATTTTCATCCTCAATTGCCAGACCATGATCAATTGGACGACAATGGCAATAGGTGGTGGCCGGAGGCGATGATGAGGTGGTAGGATGTGATGATAATCGGCCGTTGTGGAGGTGGTCCTTACTCGACCAAATGTGCCACTCCATCATTGAAAGAAAATTGTTAAGTTATTTTCAAAAATAATTTATCCAATCCAGCTTTATCCCACTCCAAGTGAAGATTTAATTTTGGGCATTTTATCCATGTATATGTGGATTTATCCAATCCAGAAAATATTGCCAAATGTCGGATAAAATGTTTTGTTGTCCTATTTGGACTCAAATTCGAACTATTAAGAGAGAGGCAGAAAGAGAGAGACAAAGACATTGCACACTTTGTAGATTGAAAAATTGACATGTTACAAGAAAATCACCTACGTCAAATCCGAAATTTAGCATTTTCAAAGTTTATTTGATGAGTCATAATAAATGATCTGAGTGCACTATTTGAATATTTAAAAAATGTATGAGGAATGAGATAACGAAAAAACAGAAAGCCTCCTTCACTCTATACTAATCGGTGTGAACGTTGGGACACCTGCACCATTAAGTATAGTCATGGGCTAATCCAGATATGGCAGAATCTCCCATTAACAAGATTTGTCCTGTCCTCTCCTCCAAGTGGGCTCTATTCTTCCCATTGAGTTGAGCCGAATACTCACATATTGAAGCCATTGAATTGCTTGGTCTAATGATAGAGGAGAGCTATCTTCTATGACATTATGAATTCAATTCGCATCGTAAAGGAGCCTTTTAATTGCATGTGCCGCTCTGCCTAGTTAATACGTCACCTCGTGAGAAGAAACTTCCGGCCAACTTCCTGATTTTCATCTCGTGGAGAAACTTCCTGCCACTGCTGGCTTCCCGACCTTCTGACTTTTGGCATCTTAATGATGTTGCAGTTAAGGGGCTTGCTAATTCAGGATTTTCGATTCATGGGTGATGTGGAGTGAGAATCGCCCGGTCTATATATCGAGTAGCCCGACCATAAAAGAGGCTCAGATAAGGAAATCATGGACTGAACTTGTTCCACTACATCAAATTCTATACTAAGGAACAGTGAGATATAATGTCCTATGTCTATGTTTAGCTGAATCCATAAACGATGGTCTTTCCTCATCGGGAGCAACCTCTTTGCAACCGTCGTTCTCCACCATTTCCCCATCAAACTCCCCATACCACTTTTCAACCGACGTGCGTTAACTCCACAATCACTCACTCTTCTCTGGTAACACGTCCAAATTGGCCTATCTTTCTTTTCTGACTGAGCAATGATGATGGCTGCTGTGTATCACTTCGCGAAGGGCATGCTTAAGCCGTTGGCCACACTCGCCGTGGTGGTGATGGCGGTGGGGCTGTCATACTTGCAGAAGCTGGGCTTGGAGAGGGAGACGGCTTATTCCCTCTTCAGAGCATTTGTTCAGCTCACCGTGATAGGTTTCCTTCTGCAGTTCACTTTCAGCCGCAAAGCGTTGTGTGGATCTTCTTGGTTTACATTTTCATGGTTTCAATTCTCCTCCTCCTCTGATCAGCTCTTTTTTCTTTTGATTTCGCAAACGCTTGGTCGGTTAGTTAATTGATGTGGGAGGTTTTAAAACGTTCGACACACCAGAGCAAGACTCTACTCTTCCCCCAGTTATAGGAACTTCTCTCCGTGTCTGAGATTCATGCCTCCATGTCGTCCTATGCTTAGAAAAAAGTAATAGGAAAATTCTCTTATCTATGAGTGTCGATCCAGCCGAATTCTATGCAGTCTCGACAAACTAATGTTGCCCACGAAATGCAACGATATTTGTTTTCAATCAGTAGAATCTGCTCAAACTCAGTTGGGGGTGCAGATTTTCCCGTTCCTAACGGGTAGAAATTTGAGACAAGAAATCATATTAAATTCAAGCACAAACACGGATAATTCCATTCCATTCATGTACCTGAAGATTTCGAGAGCTGGGGTCGCATCGAACATAGGTGGAAAATGTCATAGGAATCAAAATCACGGAATCACCCTCATGAAAAATCACGTGAAAATTAAGGCCACCAATTGGAGTACACTCTAATGGATATGGTATGATGTGTTTGTAGAGAGGTAATGCAAGCTACACAGGTACAGAACGGTCAGGTTTCTCTTTCCGAAAAGGTGACAAGTGAAGGAGAATTTTAATTGAGCCATACATGCTCGATCTACAATTTGCTTCGTGTAAACCTTGCATTTGAAGTCATTCAAAGGCATTTTATGGAAAGATTTCAGTGGCAGCTTTAATGGCATTGACATGATTTATATCTAGTTTTTTTTTATCGTCTCCTCATGCAAGTACAAACCGGAAGCAGTTTGTGTATGGCGTTCTCCTTGTCGTGTAATTTTTTAGGAATTGATCGGGTGAACCAAGCCCAGGACGTGACAACAGGACTTCTGTTGATTTTTTTTTTTGCATTTTTCATTGATTGCAGGTTTGTACTGCCGGTCATACAGCTGGACAACGAGCTAACCATGTGCCCGATGGCAAGTACATCGCTGGAGCCTTGATTTTTGCTGGAACTTCGGTGACGATGTTGGCGTTGGTGCTGTTGCGCATATTTCCTTTCACTCCTCGTCATATTATACCAGTTGCTGGGATGATGATTGGAAATTCGATGACAGTAACTGGAGTTAACATGAAGCAACTTCGAGATGACATCAAGTCACAAATCAATCAGGCTTGCCACCCCAAATCATATTACCTAAGGATTTTTTTTCTTCTCCTGGATAATGTTCACTAAAACTCGTTCAGAAGACGATAAAGAAAGTTCTCATTGTTGAATTGGACAAGGCCAACTACTTAGTCCAGGACCCAACTCTTCCAAATAAACTTATCAAACCATCTTCATATAGATTTTTGGGTTAATATAAGGAAAAAATGCGGGTTACTTTCCGTAGCACTGCTCTCCTTAACTAATAATAATTCATGAATTTTTTTTTATAGGTGGAGACGGCAATGGCCCTTGGTGCCACCCCTGATCAGGCCATAATGCAACAGGTGAAGAGAGCGCTGGTGATTTGACTCTCGCCGGCGTTGGACACTGCCAAAGCGATGGGTCTGATCATGCTTCCAGGAACAATGACTGGTCTCATAATGGGAGGCGCTTCGCCCCCTGAGGCCATTCAGCTTCAGATAGTGGTGATGAACTTGTCTGCGCTTCCACGGTTAGCAGCATCACATCGACTTACCTCACCCAGCCTGATTTCTTCACCTATGCTCACCAATTACGGGTCTATGTCTTCTCTTCAGATTGAGATTGCATCATTTATGCTGAGAATATGTTCGTTGATGCAAAAATCAAATCAAAGATTGATCAGTCATTTTCTCCCTGAAGTACTTAGAAGATGCCTAAAGTACTTAGAAAATTACTTCTCTTCAAATTAGTCATTTTCTATGGATGCGTTTGGTTCAACATTTTAAAAACTCTTTGAGGTCTGAAAGCCCATTGGGAAAAATTTGGGGTGTTAGGCAACCATTCCTCAAAGGATTTTGGAGTGAAAGTTAGCTTTGGGAAAGCTGAAAGCTCAATGTTGGTCCCTACTAGCATTGAGCTTTCAGCATTTTCGGAATGCTGAAATCATGAATTAATGAAATTTTGTCAGTTTCCTGTTTTGCCCTCAAAAACTTATTAAAGGTCCAATTTTGCCCTAGCGTTCTGTCTCTTTTGCTTCCCTCTCCATCGCTCAATTGCTCCTTCTTGCTCTGCTTTGCCTCGCTCGAATGCTTGTTCGCTCTGCTATGTACTCTCCCTTGCTCAAATCCGTGCTCTCTAAGCAGGAGTCCCTCGCCCAGAGCCGCACCAACCTCACCCGCAGCCCTGTATTCACATGATACTAATCTTGTCTATTTTAATTCCGCTTTAATTTGTAGATCGGTTATAATCACCTATTGGCCACCCCCCCCCCCTCTTTAGGTGATAGTACTAGCTACTTCAAGAACAAGGTGGAATTGAAGTTATCTGGGGTTGAAGAAGCCACGTGACCAGATTGAGATGCTCTCATTGTTTTCCACCCGCTATGGCGCAACTGCTGGGTTACGGCTATTAACCCAACAAGATTGGAGGGATTTTGGAACTTTTTAAGTGTTCAATGATGCAACGGAGGCCCTGTCCACAAGTGATTATCCATCGAGCAACCAAGCTTTGTCATTCAAGTTTTATTTCAATGGAAATAGTTGGCAAAGGAGGGTGATGATTTTTTTGGTCCAATCATTAAGACATGAAGTTTAAATTGGCTAAAGTACTATAAGGATATTCCTCCCGCACCTAGGGTAACAGAGGGGGAAGTTTCGGCTTCTTGCATATTGGCCTATGCTTTGCACGATGTCTATTCAACATTGCAAAGCATAGGCCAACCTGCAGGAAGCCGAAACTTCCCATTCTATCACCTCATGCGCGGAAGGTTACTATACTTGCCTATCCGGCGGTAGCCAGCTGAAGCTAACGTGGAATCTACCTTCTCCACTCAGAGGGCCTCACAGTTCCCTCCCTATCTTTGTCTTCCCGGGAGAGAGAATATGGAGAGATCTTATGAGGAGCTTCTTCCACCTTATCAGAAACTTCCTTCCTTTTATCTCCCTTAAGTCTTTTAAGGACCTGCTCAAGTTCAAAAGTACTATAAGGATATTCCACTCATTTTTTTTCTCATTGGATCCAAGATTCAAGATGAACGACTATCTTTGCTTATGCAGCATTATGAATATTCATCCCTAGGCAAATCGATTGATGTACGACAAACTCAGTGATGGTGAGGACCTGACTGCACAATCTATACGGTACATACACAGCCCGATATGGTTCCAGGAACTCCACCTCATGGACAGAGACGTTGTCCTCATCGCAAGATCCACAAGCCTTTGGAACCTCCTTCGGAAAAGACAAAAGCACTTGCGAGGTGGACAAGTGCCTTGGAAAGGTTACGGGGTGAATACTGAAAAGGTTGGTGAAGACAACTTCAACGTTTTGTAGTGGTGGAAGGCTAAAGCTTCGCATTTTCCTATTCTTTCCACCATGGCCATCACATGCTCACCCCTCAGCGCAACTGTACTTTTAAAGTGCACCTCTAATACTAGCGGATGGATCATCAGTAGGGACAATAGGAAAAGGTTTGTTGTGATCTCAAATTTTACCCTCATTTTTAGAAGTAAATTAAGTTTAACCTAGGGTTGACTGGCAAGATCGGAGGATACGTTTTAAATATTAAAAAAAGTGGGTTCTACGTGTTGCCACCTCAATCCGGTAATCAAATTTTGAGCCTTCGTGAGCTAGTCGCCGTTTTTAAATGTAGGAAAGTTTGTGATATTCAGATTTAGGGTGTGCATGAGAACCATTCTGCGCCCCGGAACAATTTCTGAACAGAAATGATTTTTTTTGATTCTGTGCCCGGAAACAATTTCTAGGTATTTTAAGGCGTTTGGTAAACTACACAAAATTTCTATTCCTAAAGTAGAAAAGAATAGAAATGCGTTTGGTAAACTACACAAAATTTCTGTTCCCAAATAATATTTTAATAATATTTTGAATTGTTTAATTTTTTTTCTTTCTAATTTTTTTTTCTTTGGCCATGGCCGGTCGCCGGCGACCGGCCACAGCCCAGGGCCGGCGAGGGCGTCACGGCCCTCGCCGGCCGCCGGCGGAGGCGAGGGTCGCCCTCGCCGGCGAGGGCGAGGGCTGGACCCTCGCCGCCTGGGCGAGGCGGCCCTTGCCGTCGCGACCCACGGCGAGGCCGACCTCGCCGTGGGTCGCGACGGCAAGGGCCGCCTCGCCCAGGCGGCGAGGGTCCAGCCCTCGCCCTCGCCGGCGAGGGCGACCCTCGCCTCCGCCGGCGGCCGGCGAGGGCCGTGACGCCCTCGCCGGCCCTGGGCTGTGGCCGGTCGCCGGCGTCCGGCGGCCGGCGGCCGGCCAAGCCCAACGAAGAAGAAAACAAAAATAAGAAAAGAAAAAAAGGAAAAAAAGGAAAAAAAACTGATTCTCAAAATTGTGCCGAGAAACAAGAAGCAACTTTTTTTACTTCTTGTTTCTCTTCCAAAACTGTTTCTCGGCACAAATTTTTGCAAAAATGTGCCCGGGAACAAATGCGTTTACCAAACGCATTTCTGTTCCCAAACTATTTCTGGGAACAAAAGAACAGAAATTTTTACTATTTGGCACGTTGCCAAACGCACCCTTAGATTGCACATCCTAAACCAAGTAGTACAAAGCATCCTGTCCAGCAAAACTCGAATCAGATAGATGTCGAACGAGGAAGTAATCGCCGATCAAATTTCAGTCAAACCTCCACCATCCGAAAGAAAGATCCCAAAACCCAAAATTGTACCTAGAGGTCCCGGAATCACTTTCCACGCCTATAAAGTTGTGGCAAATAATGATTATTGAAATTGATGAGTCACCGAAACGACACTTGCCTCATTGACTAAGCTTTAGGCCGCACTATGGATCGAAATCTTGCATCCAATATTTGGCGATTTCACTTAACAATTAGATGCGGGCATTCGAAAGGCGCAAAATCGTGCAGCTTAGACGTCAGACGGAAGAGAAGTGGGCATGGAAAGAGCGAGTCTCGGCTCGAGGCATGTCACGTCATCTTAAGGCGGCCCGAAATGCCTATATAAAACCTTGACTGCACTGTGTAGATGTCGAGACCCTCGCACTTTCAATGTCAGTCTTTGAATCCATCGTTTTCAAGTTTGTATAGAAATGCATGATTGGATGTCGCAATCTCTAAATTGCATCGTTGTGTTGCGTTTATATTCTCCCTCTAAAGCTGGTGTCCTGAATTCTTTCATGCATAGCCTAATATTGATGGATTTGCAACAGTCATCCGGGATCAAGGAGATTGATATTTACTAAAGGTGAGCAAAAGAAACTGCTCGGATTGGGAACTGCCTGGCCTATTTTGGGCGAATCTTGGGGGTACCGGTCCGGTTCTTGGAACTGGCGAATTTTGATCTGGTTCCTAATTTTAGGTCCGGATTGGACCGATTTTTTTTTATTTCTTATTTCTTAAAAATCTGTAAAAAAAAAACCCTAATATATCTCCCATTTCACAAAGAAAGGCTCTTCAAAACTAGAACAACTACATTTATTTATGAACTTGAGTAAGATGGCAAGAACATATTAAAACACAAAAATAGTTGCTCATTCCAATCAAATTTTGCCACAAATTAGAAAAATCTTTGTGAAGATTACAATGTTACACATTACTCTCTAATTGTAAAAGCACATTTATTATCAAGAACATCTTCAATTTCATCTTAAACATTAATGATAAATAAAAAAAATTTAAATATGCAACCGGTTTCATTGGTCCATTTGAAAACCGGATCGATCGACTCCTTCGCCTCGCACCTCTCCGCCTTGGGCTTTCGGAAGGGCAACGTCATCTTCCTCCTCTCCCCCAACTCCATCGAATTTCCCACCATCTGCCTCGCCGACATGTCTCTTGGTAACATCATCACTGTTCTCTTAATCTAAACATCTTATTCACTACATTTTGTTTCCTTACCATCTGAAACTTCATTTAGGCTCGTTGTTTACTCTCGTCATCAAGAATTTCAGCTACTAATTTTTCCCTAAATCCTCTGTTATGAGTTTAGGTTTTGAAGAAAAGGCTAATTTGTCCCCAAATCACCAATTTTGATATTAGGGTTTGAAGAGAGGCTATATTTGGGGCAAATACGCATTAAACGACGTCGTTTAGGTTAATATATGCTGATTTACTATGTCGGCGAGTCATGTCGGTCGAAAAAATATTAAAATATTACCACGTTAGATTTCTGGTGATCAAAATCAGATATGGCACTTAAGTGATCATTTTTTTAATTTATTTATAAAAGTGGCACTAAAGTAATGTCTCGAAAAGTTTTGGCACTAAAGTGAGCGTTATACAAAAATTATGGCACTTATAGTGTCATTTTCACACAATAAGGCAACATGTTGGACATGGGTGACCTTGCTAAATGTCCCATGGAATTTTGACATAAAATGGAAGGGTATTGTCATCAATAAACTGAAGGTACTTGGAGGTTTTGACATCTTTTACATAGGTACCATAAGGACGAAATTCAGCAATACGTACAGGTCTAAAAGAGTAATCGACATTGATCCATAAGGAAAGAAGAAACAATTAGTCAAGGAAAACCAAAAACGGATTATGGCACCCAAAAAGGCCTAAAATTAGGTCCCAATCGCAATAGCAAAATTGAAAGGCCATGTTGATGCTGGTTTCTTTCCAAACGGAATCCGATATTGAGATTACATCCTAAAGTACCATTCATAGAAGTCAACATTGAAGGAGGGGAAGCCCATAAACAGCTGAGATTTGGGTAACCATATATACTTTACGATGGATGATTTTTGACAAGGAGCTTTTCTTCCCCAAAACGAGGGAAACAACCTTGATGAGACAGTGGAATACAATATTACCATTGGAGCAAGGGACCCAGGATTACCTTCAGGATAGTCATCGTCTAGGTTAAAGAGCTCGAAGAGGCAATTGTTGCAGTTCTCTGTCTTCTTTCAATTGGTCGGAGCTAGCAAGACAATCTGCAGATGAGCATGTGGGAGTTCTAGGGGCCATCGAAGCAACAAGCTGAGGGCAAACAAAGTTTTGAGGTCGGTAGAAATCAGAAGGGAACAATTTTGACTCAAGGTTGGAGATGGAGGTGCGGCGGAAAAAAAAATCAAATCTTGCCAAGCTTTTATACCCTTTAAAAAGAGGCAACGATTCAAAAATAAAACCCACAGATCGATGGCTCATGATGACAATGGTTCGAAAATCATGTCGATTGAAGCGACGTGTCAAAGCGTTGCAAGGTGAAGGCAAAAATTTGTTAGAACATAAAGCACAAAGCGTAAGACGCATATGGCACACCCTTTCTATCGAGAAAAGTAGAAATTCGTACTTTGTCAAATGTTAAAAGAATTTAAAATTATTTAATTCTTTAAAAGAGAGAATATGTTTACACCAAAAAGTAATTATGTCATTATAATCAACATAATATCAATTCGGGCAAACACGTGACTTGAGATCGGGTAAAGCGTGGCTACTGGCAAGACATTGGTCGCATGAGCACTTGTCGATGGCCATACCGACCACAGGAGTTCTTGTCAATGGCCATGTTTATTGATAACCATGATCAGCTATTGATATATGATAGCGGCTACTTAGCGATTTTCATGGTAAAACCAACTGGCCAAGATACCGATTAAAAGGAATTGATTAACAGCCGAATGAGAAATTGCTTGAAAACTAACATTTTGAGAGTACAGTGGGCGCAAAGTCCAGGAACAACGGCATTCGAATTTGAAACTATTTGTGGATAAAGTATAAGAAATAATGCAGCACAACATATCGTGGTCAAAGTGCGAATTTGAAGGACTAACTACCTAAGGACAAGGCGACGCGGTGAGATGCAAGTGTCATGGACTGAATTTTGTTGGTCCGTGACGTAAGAATTTCTTAATGTGGACTTCATTAATTGAAATTAACTGAATTAGTTTGGTCTAATAAAAGTAAGATATATGGGTTTTTAATAAGTTTAATATGGGGCTAGCTGGTATGGGTCGAGTACGGCGCGGCCCGTAATGAGAGGGCCCGTGGTCGAAGACTTTATAAAGTCCATCCCCTAACCTGATGATGTACAATTTGATTCACATACTGATCTAAAGAAAAACTTTCTTCTCATGAATGGCAATCTCATTGGCCAGTGTTCTAACGAAAGGGATAGGGGAGAAGCACTTGAGTTTGTGTTCGGAAACCGTCGCAAATTCCGCGTTAAGTTTTATGGATTCCAAACCAGGTACGCGAATCAATAATTTCTCCATTAACGTGTTTCGGTTTCTGATTATGGTGATCCTGGGCATGTCATTTTCGTGTCCAACATATGAAATCAAAGCCTGCCATATATTAGAACTGAAACATGCGGATTATGACCGTCTTCATTATGTCTGAGAGGTTTTTACCCATTTTCGAAATTTTTTGTCGTTTGAATGTAAAATTTTATTACATATTCGAAATATATTCGTCGAGACGAGAAGAATGATGGGCGGCACGTCACTAGAGGAGGCTGCACGCGCCCTCACGTGTCGACACGCATCGTGGGCGCGGCGGCACGTGACAGCCAC
The DNA here is from genome assembly GCA_031216235.1 of Syzygium jambos. Classification (NCBI taxonomy): domain Eukaryota; kingdom Viridiplantae; phylum Streptophyta; class Magnoliopsida; order Myrtales; family Myrtaceae; genus Syzygium; species Syzygium jambos. The sequence goes on from CM062220.1 coordinate 11,674,590, forward strand.
ACGCGACTGTGCCGAACCGACACGTTTTTCGCCGGTAATGGCAGGCTAACGTCAGCAAGGGTGCGGATTCGGGTTGACCTGGATCCTAACTCGGCCCAGTCGTTGACCTGACCCGACCCGGTCGTTGACTGTTGACCCGACCTGATTGTTGACCCGACCGGTCAACTGGTCAGACCGGTCCATTGACCGTTGATCGATTGGACCGATCAACCAGTCGAACCGGCTGTTTAGACCGGTTTGACCGGCTAAATACGAACGCATGTGCCGCGCCTTCCGGCTGCACGTGAGGGCACGTCCGACGTCCGTTTTGAACGTTCTTGGTACCGACGCGCTCGTATCTAGATTCTCTACATTCTAGTGTATTTATTTTACATGTTTGAAGCTTTTACATATGTGAAAATACGTATAGAACCCTATATACACGTATTTTAAGGGTATTTTTGCGTATTTTCTTGTATTTCTCTATAGTTTCAGAAATACATATGGTAGCTCACATATATAGCACCACATAAGAACTGTGTAGAGTGTAATTCATTAGCTATCAATGAATGGAACAGTATAATTAGCATGACATGTAATTTCAAAGACATACGCCATTATCTTTACGTCTAACATTACATGTATATAGTGAATGTGATACATAAAGCTCATATCCCTAGTATGAGAGATTTTTAAGGATTCAGTTGGGTAGTGACCGCCAAAGTGGCACACTTGACTGGGTTTGAGAAATATCGGTTTCATATTGTGGTGGGATGTCTCCTATTCTATTGCATGATCATACTCTCAAATGAGGTAATCTTGTATTGTTTCATGGAGGGTACATATATAGCATATGCTTGAGAAATGACTGATCTTAGTGGTTCATATACCCAAAGGTGGTGATTTCACGAAAGATTAGAATATGTTCTCATGGCCGCTGTCATGTGAAGAGTGGACAACTACATGTCATATTTTCTGCCCAAAGATGATTATGTGATGATGTATGTAACTCTGTGGATAAGTACTCACATGATACTGATTGTATTGTTTGTTTGTTTTCCAGTCACCTTTTCTGTAAACGGCAATTCCATTTCCATTAAGGTCCTTACTAGATTGAACTTTAAGAAATGGAAAGAAGATTTTCTATTTGGAATGGAGTTGGCGGATGTTCATATTGCTCTTATAAAGGATAAGCTGGCAGATATTACGACTACCAGTACTGAAGCTGAGAAAACGGACTATGTTGCCTACGAAAAGAGCAATCGGATTTGCTTATTGACAATGAAGAAATCCATTCAAGAACACTTGAAAAGTGGTTTGCCAACTGATTGTACTGCTTAAAAAAATGATGGCAGCCTTAGAGGTTAGAAACCGCATTTCATCTAATGTTGAGATTGGTATACTTCTTCAAAAGCTCTTCAATATGAAGTATGCTGGTACTGCTAGGGTTAGAGATTATGTCGTCAGGATGGTAGACCTAAAGACGAAGCTTCAAGCTCTTAATGTTTCCATTCCTGATGCTTGCATTGTGCATCATCAAGCCCTGAACACCCTTCCACCTGATTTTGGGATTATAAAGACAAATTACAATTCCCAAGATGAGACTTGGTCAGTTAATGACTTGATAGCAAGGATGGTAGCAGAGGAAAAGAAACCTAAGAAAAAAAAAGGGCATCTAGCCTTATATGTTTATGGTTCCCACAAAAGGAAGGATAAGAAGTCCAAAAATCGTACTCATAAAAATACTCATGATACTACCGGTCAATCTGACCATATGGATCCAAAGAAAACATCCTTCAAAAGGGATGGTGACCGCTGCTTTTTTTGTAAGAAGAAATGTCACATAAAGAAGGACTGTGAAAAGTTCAAAACTTGGTTATCCAAAAGTGAGCCTACAAGGATTCATAAACCGGAGAAAGTCAAATCAAAATGAATCAAGACTCACTATGGGAAACAGCAAGAAAGCCGATGTTGTGTTTGTGGGAGATGTTATATCTTGATTCTAGACTCTGGTTTTAGATTAATGTTGAAAGACACTTTTTATATACTTTTTTTAGACGGAACTTAGTTTCCGTATCGTATTTAGACATGTATGACTACTTTTTTGAAATCAAGAACAATGTAATTTCTTTGTTTCTTAATTCAAATAAGATTAGGTGCTGTAATATGTCCAACAGATTGTATAGATTGTGTTTGTCTCCTAATGACATATACGTCGCTTATACGACTGAAAAGGTTGTTTCCAAGAGACCACTACCTAAAAATAGTCTTATGCATTGTGGCATAAATGACTTGATCATATCTCTAAGGATAGAGTAGAAATGCTGATAAAGGCTAACATCCTGCCTGCTCTTAAAAATGACTTAAAGACTTGCGTAGACTGTTGTAGAGGTAAAATAATCAAGATAAAGAAGAAAACTGCAATCCGAAGTTCTGACCTATTGGAGGTCATTCACACTGACATAAGTGGACCCTATATGGCAACCTTGTATAAAAATTTTTATTTCATCACATTTATTGATGACTATTCTCAATATGACTATCTGTACTTGATTAAAGAAAAGTCTGAGTCTCTTGACAAGTTCAAGATTTTTCGGACTGAAGTCGAGAAATAATTGGAAAAGGTTATAAAGGTTGTTAGATCTGACTGAGGTGGAGAGTATTATAGAGAGCATGGCGATACCGGACAACTTAAGGGGCCATTTGCCAAATACTTAGAGGATTTTGGGATAGTGACTCAATTTACTATGCTTGGGAGTCCTAAGCAAAATGGTGTAGGCGAAAGGCGCAATCGCACCCTTATGGAAATGTGAGGAGTATGATTAGTAGAATAAATTTACCTGATTTTCTATGGAGTTTTGAAATCAGCTTTGTACATTTTGAATCATGTACCTACTAAAGCTGTTTCATTGACTTATTTTGAGTTATGAACTAGACGTAAGCCTAGCTTAAACCATCTTAAGGTTTGGGGATGTCCTGCAGAAGTGAAGTTATATAATCCAATATTAAGTAAGTTGGATTCCAGAACCACTTAGTGTTACTTTGTATCTTACCCGGATCATTCGAAAGGATATCGGTTCTATAATCCCAATGGAGGCACAAGAATTGTGGAATCACAGACAGCGAAGTTTCTGGAGTTTGATGTGGCCGAAGAAAATAGCTGATCACAGACTATTGAGGATAATAGTACGATGGGTAACGTTGTATCTTTATCTCCTCCCATACAGATAATTGTTAAGACTCCCACACCACAGACTGAATCTGTTGAAACTCAGGATCCTATTATCAAGACAACTCTTAATGAAGTTCCTCAAGGCTCTCAGGTGCAAGATGAAGCTGTTGCTGCTCCAATAAGGAGATCCATCAGAGAGAGACGATCAGCTATACCACCGGACTATTTAGTCTATGTAGGAGAGCAAGACTACGTTATCGATTTTGTGGCTGATCCAGTGACTTATGCAAAAGCTATTTTTTGTCCTCAGTCGGAACTGTGGTTGGATGCAATGAGAGATGAAATGCAGTCTATGAAGCATAATGGAGTTTGGGAACTTATTGAATTTCTTGAAGGTCATAGACCCATTGGCTGCAAATGGGTGTATAAGACTTAAAGGGACTCCAAATAAAAGATTGATAAGTTTAAAGCCAGACTGGTAGCCAAGAGTTTCACTCAGAGAGAAGGAGTAGACTGTGAAGCAACTTTTTCTCTAATCTTTTCTAAGATTCTTTCAGAGTGATCATGGCATTGATAGCTCATTTCGATATGAAGTTACACCAGATAAATATTAAAACTGCATTTCTCAATGGAAACCTTAATGAAGAAGTCCATATAATGCAACCCGAAGGCTTTGCGGCAAATGATTCGGGTACGCTTGTATGTAGACTGAAAAAGTCTATTTATGATCTCAAGCAAGCTTCTAGATAATGGTACTTGAAGTTTCATAGTATTGTCACTTCATTTGGTTTTGTTGATAACAAAGTAGAATAATGTATATACTGCAAGGTCAGTGGGAGGAAATTCATTTTCCTTATACTCTATGTGAATGATATCCTGCTTGCGAACAGTGACCTTGGTTTACTACATGAGACAAAGTGGATGTTGTCAAAGAACTTTGATATGAAGGACCTTGGTAAGGCGTCTTTTGTCCTTGGTATTGAGATTCATAGGAATCATTCTCGCCGACTATTGGGTTTATCTCATAGGGCATATGTTGATCGTATTTTAAAAAGATTCAAAATGCAGCAATGCAAGCCAAGAATTGCTCTTGTCATTAAGGGTGATAAGTTGAGTCTGTCATAATGTCCTCATTTAGATTTTGAAAAAGCCCAAATGAAGAATGTACCTTATGCTAGTGCACTTGGGAGTATTATGTATGCTCAAGTATGTACTAGACTAGATATTGCTTTTGCAACAAGACTTATATCAGTCAAATCCAGAACACGATCATTGAGTTGCTGTCAAGAAAGTTTTGAGGTACTTAAAGATGACAAAAGACTATATAATGATTTACAAACATCTTCAGGACCTACAGTTGATTGGGTATTCGGATTTAGACTTTGCTGGCTGTCAGGATGAAAAAAAGTTGATAACATGTTACGTCTTTAAGTTAGCAGAAGGTGCAATATCATGGAAAAATGAGAAACATAAATCAATGACATCATCTACCATGCAAGCGGAGTTTGTAGCATGCTTTTCGGCCGCTACTCAGGCAATTTGGCTCCGGAACCTCATTAAAGAGTTAATCGTATTTGATTTTGTGGATAGACCTATACAGTTGTATTGTGGCAATAACTCTACAATGTTGTTTGTTAATAACAACAGATGTTTCAAGGGATCTAAGCATATGGAGGTAAAGTACCTTACTAGAAAGAAAAAAGTTCAGAATGGTGACATTGCAGTAGAGCACATTTCGACAGATGATATGATCGCAGATCCACTAACTAAAAGCCTTCGCTCTTGTGTATTCGATCGACGTGTCATGAACATGGGCTTAGGAGTATCATGGGATACTGTTAAATAGTAGGATCTGTTTAGTTTTATGTTGTTCTTATGAAGTTTGTATCTGATTTTGTTACATTTTGTAATAATTGAATATGTATCAACTCTTTTGCATTCAATGAGGTATTTGTGAATGTAGATTTATCAAGTTGAGTATATATATTTGATGAAAATCTCGAGACATTGTGTAACCCTTGAGTATAGGCTATAGGACATTCTTGGTATTAGCATTAACGATATATCTTATTACACATAAAGTACAGTTAACTATCAAGGTGAGACATATGTAGGTTCGTTGGAACCATGAAGGATATTCTCCGGTGACACACTAGGTTTTGTGACACTTAAGGAGAGAGAATTTGGACTAACAAAAAAGACAATACATGAAGTATCACTCATTATGAGATATTGTCCATTTGACACATTATCATATTGAATCTATATCAGTAAAGTTGAAAGCACTATTGACCATGGAAGGCTCTGCGTGAGTACATGCAGTTACCGCAATGATACGGTGTTCGAGACTTTATGAGATCGGATTGACTATTAAGAATAATCTCTAGATCAATATAAGGGTGCACACACAGTTCTATTTCAATTAATATCGCCTAAGTGGGAGAATGTAAGAATTTCTCAATGTGGGCTTCATTAATTGAAATTAATTGAATTAGTTTGGTCTAATAAAGGTAAGATATATGGGTTCTTAATAAGTCTAATATGGTGCTGGCTGGTGTGGGTTGAGTACGGCCTGGCCCGTAATGAGAGGGCCCGTGGTCGAAGACTCTATAAATAGAGCTCAAGTCCATCCCCTAACCTGATGATGCACAATTTGATTTACATACGGATCTAGAGAGAACTTTCTTTTCGTGAGTGGCAATCTCATTAGGCCAGTGTTCTGACGAAGGGGATAGGGGAGAAGCACTTGAGTTCGTGTTCGGAAACCGTCACAAATTTCGCGTCAAGTTCGATGGATTCCAAACCAGGTACGCGAATCGATAATTTCTCCATTAACGTGTTTCGGTTTCTGATTATGGTGATCCTGGGCGTGCTATTTTGTGTCCAACATGTGACACAAGAATGAAGTTGAGTATCGTGGAGACGTGAAGACTAAAATAACGGAAGCATGGTTGAAGTTGCTGAAGAACTGCATTTGAGTAGTGCTGTTGCAAAAACTATAAATACTAGTACTAGTGCATCATAGAAATCCCCCCTTCCACACACCCGAGCAAAAACACACAAAATTCGTTTTTTTAATTGTCTTTCAATTCTCATACTATAGTTGTAGTTTTTAGATATCTCGTCGTTGATTAAATTCCAACAATTATTAGTTTTTAGATATCTAGTCTTTCAATTCCTATGCGGGTTAATCTATTGGAGAATCGGGGATTCAACTACTACTAAGAACTTTCCATATTTTTTTTTTCGAGACTTGGATATAGATAACACTATTTTACATTTTACTTACTTAACAGTATAAAAATGCAGTCATTTCCTCTGCATCGACCTAATTTATGATACTATTGAAGTGAAACATGGGGTCTAAAGAAAGAAGAGCAGATGCTAGACTATTTCCAACAACTAAAACATTGTATTTAATTGAAGGTAAAATAAAAAATTTCAAGATATTTTGGGGATAAAGTTCAATTGCAAGGTCTAAGACAACCCATAAAGCATTTGATTATGATGAGCTTTGTAAGCTTACGAACATGTTGGCCAACCGTATTTTGAAACATGGAAAAAAATCATTGGCTTATCAAATTATCGGCAAGGTTTAGATTGTCCTATGATAGTTCCTAACAGATTTGATTGTAGCTCCTCCTCTTTCCATTGAGAGTAGGGATGCGGTTGGTTAATGAAACCGTAAAAAAAATTTGTTCGTAGAACGGGAGACTTTGCTTCAAAGACCATTATTACTACATCCAAACCTACATATTCTGCATTTCCTGTAACTATTATGTCATCAACATTAAAAAAAAAAACCATAAACAGTGCGAATTCCCATGTCATTAATATGTTGACTAACCTCTCTTATAGGCTTAAAAGTTAAAGCCAAGCTTGGTAATTGAAATTTCGAAAGCGTCGATATCTGTTCAACCGTTATTAAACAAACCTCGAGTAAATATTTGTGTGCTCGCATTTAGCCCTGGATGCACTTCTGGTCATGAAGAAGGGAGAAAAGAACCACTATTTTAACATCCTTTGCGCCAACAGGCATTGCCGCCCTGCTCATAAAGAAATTAGGGAATAGGGCTGAAGAGTATCAGGTTTGGGGTTCGATACACGTGAGTATTAAATAATAGAAAATTTTGGTCCTAACTAATATAGAATATAATGAGATAAGGACACTTTCAAAAGTGATCATTGTACTCCTATTGAAATTGTGATAACTATACTGAAAATCCTAAAACTTGTCACGAAAATATAATTGAGTCCTCAAACTTTCAAAAAGCGTAATCAAGTTCTAAAATTGATAGAATCAAGTTTTTTTTTGTTAACTCCGTCCAATTTGGTTAACGGAAAACACGGAGGTGACTTTTTTTTTTTTTTCTCTCTACTACGTGATGCTAATGTGGCTAAAACATGAAGAACAAGGCCAAGCGATGTCTTTTTGGTCCATATCTAATTTTTTTTAATGTAAATACTATTTTTCGATCCAAAAAAATAAATTTAAATATTATCTAAAATGTTTTATAAAAATAAAAACAAGGGATGGTAGAAGAGGGTGAGGGCCCTCGCCACTGTCGCCAACCATCGTCGAAAAGGGCCAGAGATGGTGAGGGGAGGGTCGGCCGGACCCTCGCCAGTGGCTGTCGACCTTGGCCGATTGCAAGTGAGGGTCTACTAGCCCTCCGCTAGATCTAAGTTAGGGCAAGCGACCCTCACCCAGGCCGGCAGACCCTCTCCTCCAATTAGGCAAGCTCACCGGCCATTGTTCGAGGCCTGGTGACTGTAGCTATCCCTCGCTCAACCATCATCCGCCCTTTCTGGAGACTGTGGGCAGCAGCGACGAGACCGATATTACATCCCTAGAGGATGTCCGTTCTCTAGAGGGAAATTCTGTTCTCATTATGATCCCCTTTTCATTTCAACGACCAATGACCAAACCGATATTACGTGATTTCCGCTAACTCCACTCCAATTTGTGAATTAGAACTTAGATCCTCAGAGTCTCAGAGAGAGGGGGTTCGCAGTGATGTTCCATTAGGCTCTATTTCGGTTTGAAGTTTGAATCGAACTGGGTTATTCTATATTTTTTTCCGGTTTTCCTTTTTATTTTTCTTGAAGTTAATAAGTTTTTCTATTTCAAAATAATAAGGCGGAGCCCACAATCGGACTAGAGACACCAAAACACTCAAATAGATTGAGACATTCTGACCAAAAGAAAAAAAAATAGATTGAGACATCATTTTAAGAATAAGAGAATTCTTAGGAAAAAGAAAAGGTCAAAGCGGCAAATCTCTTGCTCGCAAATTAGGAGTTGGACTTATAAAAAAAACACTTGACCCAGTAACTCTCATTAACCAAAATATGTTTGAACTTCTTGACGTATTTACTCCTGAGACTACGCTATAAGAAAAGCTGCTAACTCTACAAACCATAGTTTTTGTCCCCCATTCGAACAAATATTACAAATGGTTAAGTTCGTCGCCTTAAGTCAAATTTAAATGACGAAATTTGCACCTTATTATCACTAATGGTTCAATCAAAGGCGGGATTGTTTTGAACTTCTGCGAAAAACATTAGATTTTGTCACCTTAGGTTACACCTGAAGCGATAAATCACTACAAAAAAAGTAGGTTTTAGCGACGAATTTTGCCACGAAAAAATGAAAAATTCATCGCTAAACGAATTTGCGACGAAAAAAATTTCGTTGCCAATTCGGCGTTGCAAAATTTAGCAACGAAATATATTCGTGACAAAATTCCTCGCTAATTATTCGTGTCAAAATTTGTCGCTAATTATTTGTGGCAAGATTCATCGCTAATTTTTCATGGTAAAATCTATTGCTAATTTTTTTTTCGAATTTTTTTCCCTATATTCTTCGCTGGACCGGCGACCAGCTGAGGTCAATGAGTTCGACTTCGCCGGCCATGGGCTAGGCTAGCCCTCACCAGCGCTAGCGAGGGCGAGGTCGAGTGGCCATGGTGAGGCTGCTCGACCTCGCCCAGATCTGGGGGAGGCCGAGCGGCCTCGCCATGGCCACCTCTCGACCTCGCCGTCTTTAGGTGATGGTGAAAAACATCGAACCAAGTCATCTCTTTTTTCCGACTCCAGAGATCTTTCCAGCGAGCTCTTCAGACTCGATTGATATGGAACCAATCCGTGGTAGTTCCTATCGAATGAAGCTAGAAATTTCGACGTGCAAAGGAAAACTTGGTACCACTAAATAAGAGTAGCAAACAGAATGCCGCTCCTGTAGGAGCAGAGAAAGAAGAAAAGAGACGACATTGGTCCTTTGTTGTCGATGTAGAAATCCAAAACCCAAACACAACTCAAGAAACTTAAAAGAGATGATTTTGAAGAATCATCGCTCATCTTTGCTAGGTCAAAGGAGAACCTAGAATTTTGCAATTGCAAAATCAAAAGCCAACAACAGCTCATACAAGAAACGGGCTATGAAAGAAACCACCTTTTTGTCATAGTAAAACACAAGAACAATTCGTATGCTCACATTTGGGAAAAAGGGGGGAAAAAAAAGAGATTAGGGGTGTTGGAAGATAGTGAGGCTCAGATTCGCCTTAGATCAGGCAACTGATAGGAACCCCGCCATGGTTGCGATCGATTTTGGCCGCCCCGCCAAGATACGGCCGGTTCTCGGTGCCTGCCCGGTTTCATTTCATTTCTCCTCCATATTCTTGCGAATCATCACAGCCTCTTATCTCCTTTTTATTTTTACGCGTTCTCGTTCTTTTTCACAGTGGAATCCGCACTCATTGGCGGCAGCGGAGGAGGAGGAGGAGGAGGAGGATATTGGGTTTGGAAGTTCTAGGATGTTGTCCATGACGAAGATGATGATGTTTTGCGAGGAAAATGAAAGCGAAGCATAAGCAAGAAGCCGAAGCATTTCCAATGATCTTTTCAACCTTTCTGAGCCTCGGCTTCTCCTCTTCTTGTCTTCCTTTTCCTTCTCTTTCAGCGACGAATTTTTTTTTTCATCGCAAATTAGCAACGAATTTTTTTTTCGTTGCAAATTAGCGGCGAGTTTGGTTTTCGTCACAAATTCTGTCGGAAATTAGTGACAAAAAATTTTTCGTCTCTAATTTTCCGTTTCCTTATTTTTTTTTTAGTGAATCATGAATTTGTAGTCTCAGGTTAGGACTAAAGCGATAAGATCATGGCTTCATCGCCTTAGGCTTAGGCCTGATTGATAAATTTTGAACTAGTGCCATTGAGGGGGAAAATGTCTTACCCATTGTGACAAAAATAATTTCGTCACCTAGGCCCAAAGTGACAAAATCATTTTTTTCATCGCCCTGGGGTATGACCTAACGCGAGAAACAGTTTAGTCACCTTTGGCCGATCCAAAAGAAAGGTGACAAACGTAAGAATTTGTCACTTTTGGTTTACTAACGCCACCAATTTTTTTTTTGGCACGTTTGATATGCCGAATGGGATAACAGCGAGTTTGGTTATGTTGACTACAATTTAAGATTACAAATTATTAAACTTAGTTGCGTTAGATTTACACTCTCAGGCGACAAGATAAAATTTTCTAAGGGAAAATGACACAAATAGTCCTTGAACTTTAACCAAACGTGTAATGTAATCCTGAACATTTAATTTGTTCAATGTAATTCCAGAACTTTAGCCAGTATGCAATATCTTCATGAACTTTTAATTTGTTTGATATGGTCATGAACTTTTAGTAAATGTTCAAACTATTTCATGTACGGTATGAAAATGTTCAATGTTATCCATGAACTTAAATTAATGATTGGATAATATTGGATATTTTCATATATCCCAAGAACTAGTTTGAACAATTATCAAAAGTTTGGAGACCACATTGAACAGCTTAAAAGTTCAGGGATGACATTGCACATTTGATTGTGCTACATTAAACAGCTTAAAAGTTCATGGATCACATTACACATTAAACTAAGGATCAAGGGCTATTTGTGTCATTATCTCCTTTTATCGTGATCTTTTTAATAAGCAAGCGTAGTAATGAATTACGAAAGTACCCTAAGTTGTTTCCCCTTTTTGCCATTATTTCCGTTCCCTTCCGTCTCCGTTTGTCCTCCCCTCACCTGGCAAGGCAGCTCTCGTGGCTGTCTCTCTCTTTCGCTCTCGTGTCCTGTTTCTGGCATGATCTGTGCTGAAATTCCAGGCGAATAATCGTCAGTCGGAGGTACACATCTCGTGATCCCCTCCCCCATTTCTGCGTCGAGCTTTCCGTCGTTTTGTTTAGACTTGTTTCGCTTCCCTCGCTGATGTGGGCATCTTCAGTTACGATGCTGAGCATCCATTGAATGCCGGATTAAGGGTTGTAATTCGAGCATATTGTCATGTGGGTAGAAGAGTGCTTTGAAGGAGGGTGGGCTTCAATTATGTTCAATTGTAGATTCTTATGCAACCATCTTGTAATCCCTAGTTTCTTCATCTTTTCGCGCCCTTCTCTTTGCTGGTCTTTGATGCTCTTTTGCTTTTGGGTTGTGTGGTTTCTTGATTTTGAACGGTGTCATGATTGATCTGGAATTGCATTTGCGTCTGTGTTTAAGAAACAAGTGTCCTGGAAGACTTCCCTGAAACAAAATCCTCTAACCAATTCCCTACTTTTGACTTGACTTCAGTACTGGGGAAATGCTGGGTCAAGCCATACAAAATTATGCAATCCAATCCCTCGTGAATGTTTCGTTTTTTGAAGTTTGTCCTTTCTATACGATATGGGAAGTGCTGTTTGTGTGAGTGAATATGCTAGAATGTTAGGGACGGGGAACGTTTTATCGGATGCTGAAAGAGGTATGGTCAAGGGGCTCATTCTTTGCATCTGCAACAAGTAAGACTAACGAAAATAAAGGTAAAGGGAGGTGGTGGCAACAACATGAGACAAACCCGAAACACAGAAATTTGGTCCACTGTTTTCCATATTGTTGTTGCTACACTCATGCTTTTGTCTTCCGTTGCTGACCAAAAAGAATGCACATTACTAGAGATTGTTATTTTCTCCTGAGGATTCAGCATTGGTTGAGGTATTGGTGTAAATACTAATTAAAAAAAAAGGCAGGAACTGATCTAGTTTGGACACCAAATTATGGTCAACTGCCGATAATTATATCTCCTCGTTCTCAGAGGTGTTTTGTGGATAAACTTGGTAGAGGTTGCTCTGGTAGAAAATATGTAACAGATTGGAGTTTTACTGAAAAAAATCTTTCTCGGAGTTTTGGTCGTTAGTCCGGTCATTACCTTTTGGAAAATAGCTAAAGCATCTATGTGGCTGTATTGATGCTTGGATGCTAGCTCTGCACATACAAAGATCACTGCATATCTTCTACCGGGAAAATAATTTAACAATCTCAAAGTTAATCAAATGCTTATAGCCTGGAGGAAAACTGTCACTTGAAAGTGTCCCTTTCTACTAAATGGCTTATGCAGATACCGGAATTTCTTTAGAGGATGGTGCTTTTCAGATTAACTTCAGTTACCAGTTCAAAGAATTTTGGTCTTCGGTTTATCATTTGAGGGAGATACTTTATTTGTTGTCAGGGGATTAAGCCACTGCAGTTGTGAGAGCTACTTTTTAACTATCTGGGCTTTCCGCCAAAAGGGGAAAAAAGAAAAAAGAATCAATGGGAAACAGAACTAGTAACGACGATCCAAATTTTGCTCAAAATGGAGAGGTTTTTGTCAACTGAAACTGACCTAAATTATCTTCATCACTTCAGCTGCATATACTTTACAGGTTTCACTCTGACCAATGATTATGATATCCTGCCCTGAAGCTCAAGGGGATCTCTCGCTTTCCTCTTTCCTATGCATGACTTGTGTTGTTGCGTGATATGCTTAGAACATCAGCACTCTTGTTTCTTCGAGCGATGATTTCTGGGTGCTTGTTGTGCATTTTTGCTCCGCCTAATGATGTTGGACCACATAAACTTTGTATCACACCCCTATGAAGCATCTTTTTTCAAAGATGTCTTTCGACTTTCTGACATGCTTGTTTTGGTTATAGTTCAGTGAAAGCATTGGTTCTTCTGCTGACATATATTTGCTTCAAGCTTTGGCTGAACTTTTTGTCTACTGCTTCTCAATCAAATGTTTATTAGTGTGGTTTCCGTTATTTTAGAAATAATCACTGTGGCATGGGTTTAATTGAACAAACTTGATTTAAAACGAAGAATATACAAAACCCTGCGGTGTGATCTGCATCTGAATAGCTTACTCTAGTCTATGTCTCAGGATATATGAAGACAACTGTAGATGGAAGAAACGTGCAAAGAAATAGAATTAAACTCATTGCCGGCAGGGGTATATGTCTTGCCTGGAGAACCAGCTATAGTAATTAATGGGGTGCCAAAGTTGAACTCTAGCAATGGCCCTCCTGCTTTTTCTGATTTCAAGCATGAGCCGAAGTCACCCGACTTCCAAGGCTTCGGTGAATGGATTGAAGGGAGAGAAGTTTGGAAACTGTTTGAAGGGCGATATTTTTCTGGTACTGTTGTGCAGTTTGATAAGGAAACCGGCTGGTACAGGGTGGTCTACGAAGATGGAGACTCTGAAGATCTTGAGTGGCATGAGCTGGAAGATATTCTACTTCCTTTGGACATCACAGTTCCTCTGAAATCATTGGCACTAAAGGTCATCAGGAAAGGCCAGAAATCCACTAACAAAAGTCCAAGGAGCTTGATACCGTATCAAAAAGGTAAGGCCACTCATTCGGGAACAAGGTGAAGATAAGTGAGGGCGGTTGAGGAAGCTGGTTGGTGGATTCATACCATCTGAGTGCAGACGCTGAGCACCGCGGATCGGCCAAAGGTTGGTAAAAGTACCCTAGGAATATGAACGGACCATAAATGATTTTGTGCCCCAATTATTTCGCTCCCTATCTTAGGTGTCATTTTGCTTCAAATCTCGTCTTTGTTAAATTGATATGAACACTGTCGACACCTGAATTTTCTTTACGGGTCCCTAAGAAATTTTGCTAACCATGAAAAGATTACAAAGAGTTAACCCAGTTTGATCGGAACCGACTCGGCCTGTTAGGCCCAATCTGATAAAGCTCGGCCAATCCGACCCTGAATTGTATTTTTTTCTCTCTACAGCCCAAAATTTCCACACCATGTGGTGCCTCATCGTTGGCTCGATTCTCACCATTGTGAGGTTGATACTCGCCACCACCATACCAAACCCTAAAGAAAACATAGCTTATTAGCTTATTCTACTTTTGGTAAGAGGAGGGAGCGGCAAAAACAGAAAGGGACCATTGTGCTGGGGTACAAAAAGAAGGGAGGAACTAAGGGGAAGCGGGGGCCATTCTCTCCCCAAAAAAAAGAGTGCCCGATTTTCTTCACGGCCACTTGCGAACTCCCTAGTCCTTCGCCTCGCTCGACTGGTCACCTCTGTTGTCGCCATCCGACGTCTTCCCGCTCCCGATCGCAAACGTTTCCAATGAGTTTCTTTAGTTGCTCAGTTCGAGTCCTCTCTTCCCCCGAGGATCTGGGTTCGGAAGCTTCTCGAGATGGTCGGCCACAATTTGATTCGCCTTGAGCTTGCCCTCCGGCTGTCGTCTTCGAACCGGGTAGGGGCCTTGCGGTTAAACGTTTGTTCCGCGCACCCCTTTTTGTGCCTTGTCCATTTTTAGTTAGAGTTGGAAATGGAGGCTCGTTCTTTCCGGTTCGTGCACATGTCGGGTATTAATGAGCGGCTGTCGTCAATTTCAAGCATTCCTTACTGTTTCTCTTTGAGTCCGGATACGAATTCGAGTTCTGAATTCGTCATTGCCCTCTTCCCAGTCCGCGCTCACCACCCGTTCGTCAGAATGTCCAGATTAAGTTAGAGTAGACACGTTCTTGCACTAATTAGTCTTCTTGACAATTAGACATAGGTAAATGGTGTTCGAAATTTGTCATCAAAGAGGGGCGTCCGTTTTTGTGAGTTTGTAACTTTCTTTGGGCACCGGGAAATGGTCGGAGTTTTGAGGCGAACGCCACGGAGAGAGAGTGTCGGCCAGAAGCAACCGGGAGAGCCGGCCAGGTGGTGGCCGAGCGATCGCCGGTCGCGGTGGTGGTTTGGCTGCGCGTCCCTGGGTCGTTGGGCCGGACGATCAGGGCAAGCTGTCGGCCTAGGCTGGCCGAGAGGAGGTCGGCTAAAGGCTGCTCGAGCTACTGGGCCGGCCGAGGGAATGACCGCTGCTCGAGGTCTAGGCCGGCTAATGGGAGGTCGGCTGAGTGCCTCTCGATCAAAGGTGGCCGAGAGGAGGAGCTGCTCTGCCGGACGAAGGGGTTGTGGGCTGGCTCTCGGGCTGGGCTGGGCTGGTCGAGTTTGGGAGTATGGTTGGGCTTAGTTTGTTTTAGGGCCTAGGGTCTAGGGTAGCTAAATTAGAAGAGTGGGCTGGGTTGAATAGGGAATAGGATTTGGGCTAGGTCAGACCGGGCTCAATATAGGAGCCCGGAGCAAAGCCCCGGTTCGGCCCTTGCCCAAATCGAGCTTAAGGGCCCCAAATCGGGTCCGGTTCTTTTTTAATTAAAAATATTTTTCAAAAAAATCACAAATTCCAAAAATAAAAATATTAGAAAGTTGGTTAGGAAAATTCTGCTTCTCGCTTTCTTAGGGTAGTTCCTGCATTTGCTTGGTTGATCTTTAGTTGACTCGTGTGCTTAAAATAAAAATTTTCGATGCGAATGATAACCATTCTGTTTTTTTTTATTTTTTTTTAAATTTTTTTTGTTCCCAGGAACAATCTTGGAACAGAATCCATTTGGCAATACAATTTCACTTTTTTTTTTTTAAATTTTTGGGACAAATTTTTAACCCATGTTTGAAATGGAAATGAAAAGTAGATTTTTTTTTTACTTTTCTATTTTTGGAACCAAAATAGAAATAACAACTTTCTTTTATTGCTTGCCCCCGCCGCCTCCCGCCGCCACCCACTAGTCGTCTACCGCCGCTTGTCGAGGCGGCAGGCGAGTTTTAAGAATAACCTATCAAACGAATTTTTATTTTGGAAACAGAAATTTTGTGTCGTTATCAAATGTTACTTTTTATTTAGAAACTCATCCATGGAATAGAAATAAAATTTTCTATTTCTATCTAGAAATAGAGTTGGAAAAGAAAATGGTTATCATTCACGCCCTTAATCGTGGATGCTTTGATTGCCTTATGTTCTTCGGTAGTTAGCTTAAGTGGGGAATTAGAATAATTAGGGATAATGATGTTAATCTGCTGCTTTGCGAACAAGTGGGGGTTGATGATCATCATCCCTAATTAATTTTCCCTAATTAAATTAGAAGGCGATCGAATTGATGATGAATTGTTTTTCAACCTTGATTAGTAATACATGATCCTTCGGCAGGTAGTTTAGGAAGATGATTCAAATGTGATTAGGAATCAATGATGTTAGCCTATGCTCAGCGAACGTAAGTAGGGGTTAACTAGGGGTGTCAATGGTTCGGTTCGGTTCGGATTTTAAGGAAAACCGAACCGAACCGAACCGTTTGGAGGTGTGCCTTGATCCGAACCGAAAGGCACACGAACCAGATATGATCCGAACCAAAAATGCGGTTTGGATCGGTTCGGATTAGTTCGGTTTTCGATTTTTTTCATTTTTTTGCACTTCTCCCCTTCGCACCCTCCCCTCCTTGACCCAGACCGGCGACATGGCCACGCCGAGCTCGCGGGCGTCCCTCGCTGAAGCTGCGAGCTTCCCCGAGTACAAGGACAAAGACAATTCTTCACCAAACGATTCTGGAGGCGTTCGAGATCTCGGCCATGCTGGACGACCTCAAGCTCCGCCGCGGCGTAGAGCTCGAGGCCTGAGATCAGGAGGGCTCGAGCTCCGTCGCAATATCCTTCTCGTTCAGTGACGATCCACCAAAATGAGATCGAAGAAGGAAAGGGGAAGGATGGGACATTGGCCTTTGAGCCAGACGATTGAATCTGGGAGAGATGGAAATGGAGTTCTGCGAAGATAGAGGAGGAGAGAGAATAGAGCAGAAAAAGGACAGAGAGAGAAAGAAAAGAGAGTGAAAAAAGAGCAATATTGAACGGTCAGAGTCAGTAGAGAGAGAAAGTACTCAAAGAGAAGAAAAAACAAAATGGAACCGAAATTCGATCCGATCCGAACCAAACTGAACCGAATTGAACCGAATCATCAACTAACCAAAATTTTTTACTTATTATCCTAACCGAAACCGAAACCGAAGTGAAAATGCATGAATTTTCGGTTTGGTTCAGTTCGGTTTCGGTTTCGGTTCGGTTTCTGACACCCCTAGGGTTAACAACCATTGCCTTTAATTAATCCATAGTTTGATTAAGAGATGGTTGGGTTGATTGATTGCTTGTTTGTTTGCCGATAAGCGAGTGAATTAGGCTTATCCTAGATAGAACTTAATCTCTAATTTCAGGCTTATGGGGTTCATGTTCCGAGGTTTAAAAACAAGGCCATGAATTTTATTTGCCTGACAAGTATCGAATTTTCTTCCTTGTACCTTACTTTAAACATTTTCAATGCTTGTGTTCTTAATGCTTGCACTTTTAATACTTGGTTGTTTCGTTGCGCATTGCACTTCAATAACTTGTTTGTTAATTTCCTTTCTAAAATGGTCAGGGCTAGTTTAGGACCATAATAAACCTTTCAAGAATATTTGCATGATCGCTTGGTAGCTTTGACACCTTAGGATCATAATTGGTAAAAATATGCTTGATCACTTATATAACGACTCTCCAAGTTAATGGTACCGTAAAGGCGTTCATAGGCATTAGCATTAGCGTAATCAAATCCCCGCACCTAATTAATTTCTAGTTGCGTAGGAAGTGAGACAACCCTCTCATGTCTTGCTTGATTTCAAGCTGATTCCGAAAGGCTAGTAGCGACTCTTTTCACACGTAGAATCCTTAGGAATTAAACGAAACTTAAAATGAAATCTAAGGCCACGCCTAATCGAGGGCCGTTGGCCCGATTTTGGGCATTACCCCTAAACCTATGTCTTTTCCCCCTTTCAGACAGAGAAGGTAGGTCGCAACAAACATATACTACACTAGATCTCAACCAGAAGGCCGAGAAATTTATCTGCTCTGTCTTTCTTCTCTTTGCTGAGGATCATACCAGAAAAAAGCTGCCTAAAAAGAAGTTACCAACTTCTGGATTTGTCGTCTCTTTATAAAGGTACACTTTGCTATGATCTTCCTGCGGGCTCGTCTTTAGGTGCATCTATCATTCAAATCATCCGTTTATGCACTAGGAAGCAGGCCATCTCAGGACTACATTTCTTTAACTAATCTAGTGTCGACTGTGCTTACTACGACCATTCTGAGTGGCGAATGCACTAGGAAGCAGGTCATCTCAGGATCACATCTCTCGTGAGGCACTTTGTCAAATTCCCGGCGGCTACCATATCGCAATTGATGTGCCACCTGATTTATCTACGTTCGGAATTGGAAAATTCCACTTTGATGACTCTGTGATTCACTTCAGAGTGTCTTTTTCCAGTTTACTTTTCTCAGTGCCTGCCAAGCGGATAACATCAACCGCCCATATCACTTTAAAAGTAAAGAGGCATGCGTACGGGGCAGCGTTAGAGAATCCTAGTCGCTACTCATTCCAAGTGTGAATGCATGGCTGGGCCACGGATCTTCGATTCGATTCGTTTATTGACGATGATCGATCGATTGATGTCCTTCGAACGCGGGAAACGTCCGGGAAATTGGACGGTGGCTCGAGCGACTTGAAGTACCGATACTATGTTAATGGACGCAAGCATCGCATGCGAAATTGACATGTTGTTGCAAGAAAATCGAACCCTAAGAGAGAGAGAGAGAGAGTGACATTACACACATCTGAGATTGAAGAATTGACATGTTGCAAGAAAATCGCCTACGTCAAATCCGGGATTTGGCATTTTTCTAAGTGTATTGGATAGAGTCGTCACAGTAAGTGCTCTGAGTGCGATTTTTTGGATATTCTTCAAAACCATATGAGGAATGAGATAATGAAAAAAAAGAGACCCTCCACTGCTTTGTACAAATCGGTGGGTACGTTGGCACACCCGCACCAATCCATACTATTTGGCTAATGCCAATATAGCATATTCTTGGATTAATAAGATTTGTCCTTTCCTCTTCTCCAAGTGTTACTTTCGTCTCCCGGCTAAATTCCCGTTAGGGTTTTGTTTGTTCAGCCGAGAATGATTTCCGAAGATTCGTTTCTCATATTTTTGAATGTTTCGTTATCGAAAAACGGAAAATCGTTTACGATAGCGCGCTAAAAATGAGGAAAACATTTTCTCTTTGTTGAAGAGAGGAAATCGTTTGCCCCGAGCATCCAATAGAAAATAGCTCGTCTCGTCCATGCAGACGCTTACACAGAGAGCCTGTCATCAAGATTTTCTTCTTCTCTTCACAGCAGAATTCAAGCTCTACTGTTGTTTCATGTTTTGTCAGACCGATATCATAAACCAACTTCATATTCTCACGGGGCTCAACTAAATTACTGGATTTCTGGGGCAACAAGTAGAGATCTATTTTAATTTACCTGAGCTTTTCTTGCTGATTCGAATTTTCTTCTTTTCTTTTTCTTTTTGTGTTTGGTAGCATGTCATAGAGATTTGAGTTCATAGCATTCTGAAACATATAGTCAAATAGATCACAAAAGGTGTTTTCTACATCTTTTCCAAAAGTTGGCGATCTATGATTTAAAGTTATGTATGAAAACAACTACCTACATAAGTAAGATCCAAACATTGAAAAACCACCGTCAACTCATTTTCAAGTCAATCACCAAACAAGAAAAGACTCATCATCTTCCCTGAAATTAAATTCATCATAAAACATTTTCCTTAGGCACGTAGTTCTTCGTGAAACAAACTTCTTTGTGAAACAAACGCAACTTAAGTTGTGCCCAATACTCATGTATAGGAACCACCAAATTGGTTGATCACGAGTTCAATTCGCGTCATGAAGGAGTCATTCAACGGCAAGTGCCGCGTTGCCTAGCCAGAGTATATCTCGTGTGAATAGATTTCTTGGCTTTCGACATCTTAGTGATGTTGCAGTGAAGGGGCTTGCCAATCTAGCATTTTCGTGTCGCGGGTGATGTTGAGTGACTATGGCCCGGTCCAGATATTGAGTAGCAGGTGAAAGACCCTGAGAAAAAAAAAAAAGCTCAAATGGGGAAACTTATGGTCTAAACTCGTTCCACCACGTCAATTTCCGTACAAAGGAACAGTGATATATAATGTCCTATATCTATATGCTCAGCCGAATCTATAAAGTAGAGAGTCTTTCGTCATCACGTGCTTCGTCTTTGCGACTGCCGCACTCCACCATTTCCACAAGAAACGACAGCCACGTCAATTAGACATACCACAGACTCACTCTTTAATCAGCCGGCGTTATCTTCACAATCACTCACTCTTTCCTCTTGTGGCGCGTCCAAGTTGGCCTCTCTTTCTTCTCTGACTGAGCAATGATGATGGCTGCCGCGTATCACTTCGCGAAGGGCATGATTAAGCCGTTGGCCGCACTCGCCGTGGTGGCGATGGCGGTGGGGCTGTCCTACTTGCAGAAGCTGGGCTTGGAGAGGGAGATGGTCTACTCCATCTTCAGAGCTTTCCTTCAGCTCTCCGTGATCGGTTTCGTTCTGCAGTTCATTTTCAACCGCCAAAGCATCGCTTGGATCTTCTTGGCTTACATTTTCATGGTTTGCAACCTCTCCCTCCCCTGATCAGCTCTGTACTTCTCTTTTTCAGTCTTTTTCTCTTGGATTTCGCAAACGCTTGGTCGGTCTTGTTTTGTTTCGTTGTTGATGTGGGAGTTTTTCAGACATTCGACCCTCAAAAGCAAGACTCTTTCTTTTGCCCCAGTTATAGAAACTTCTCTGTATGTCTGGGACTCGTGCCTCTGTGTTGGCCCGTGCTATCAAAAGGTTGTAGGAAAATTCTCTTATCTATGAGTGTTGATCCAGCCGAATTCTATGGAGTCTCGACAAACCGATATCGCCCAGGAAATGCAACAATATTTGTTTTCGATCAGTATAATCTGCACGGAACTATGAACTCGGTCGGGGCCGCAGTTTTCACCATAACTAGCAGGTAGAAATTTGAGACAAGATATCATATTTAACCCCAGCACAAGCATAGATAATTCCATTTCTTTTATGTACCTGAAGATTTCGAGAGCTTGGGTTGCATCTGACATAGGTGGAAAATGTCATCCAAATCATAATCATGGAATCTCCCTCCTGCTTTGATTTCCGAGTCGATGAAAAATTATGTGAAAATGAAGGCCACTAATTGGAGTACTCTGTAATGGATTTGGTATTATGTGTTCGCAGACATATAATGTAAGCTAAACAGGCACAGAATCGGCCATGGTTCTTTTTCCAGAAAGGCGACAAGTTGAAGGAGAATTTTAATTGAGCCATAGATGCTCATTCATTCTGCAACTTGCTTCCTATAAACCTTACATTTGAAGTCAATCAAAGGCACTTTATCGAAAGATTTCAGTGGCAGCTTTTTAATGGCAATAACATATTTTATATCTAGTTTTTTTTTATCATCTCCTCGTGCAAGTACAAACCGGAAGCAATTTGTGTATGGCGTTCTCCTTGTCGTGCAATTTTTTAGGAATTGATCAGGTGAACCAAGCAGGAAGTGAAAACAGGACTTCCGTTGATTTTTTTCTTTGCCTTTTTCATTGATTGCAGATATGTATTGCCGGTTACACAGCAGGACAACGAGCTAAGCATGTGCCCAATGGCAAGTACATCGCCGGAGCCTCGATTTTGGCTGGAACTTCGGTGACGATGTTGATGTTGGTGCTGTTGCACGTATTTCCTTTCACACCTCGTTATATTATACCAGTTGCAGGGATGATGATTGGAAATTCGATGACGGTAACCGGAGTCACCATGAAGCGACTTCGAGACGACATCAAGTCACAAATCAATCAGGTTCGCCACCACAAATCATATTACCTTGTGATCTTTTTCTTCTCCTGGAAAATGTTCACTAAAACTTGTTGAGAAGATGATAAAGAAGGTTCTCATTGATGAATTGGATAAGAGCAATTACTTTGTCTAGGACCCAGCTCTTCCAAATAAATTTATCAAATCATCTTCATATAGATTTTTGCCTTATTATAAGGAAAAATCTGGGTTACTTTCCCTAGCACTACGCTCTTTAACTAATAATTCATAAACTTTTTGATAGGTGGAGACGGCGCTGGCTCTCGGTGCGACCCCTGATCAGGCCATAACGCAACAGGTGAAGAGAGCGCTGGTGATTGGACTGTCGCCGGTGTTAGACAATGCCAAAACGGTGGGTCTGATCACGCTTCCAGGAGCAATGACTGGTCTCATAATGGGTGGCGCTTCGCCCCTCGAGGCCATTCAGCTTCAGATCGTGGTGATGAACATGCTTGTCGGCGCTTCCACGGTTAGCAGCATCACGTCGACTTATCTCACCTGCCCTGGTTTCTTCACCTATGCTCACCAATTACGAGTCTATGTCTTCTCTTCAGATTGAGATTGCATCATTTATGTTGAGAATATGATCGTTAGTGCAAAAATCAAATCGAAGATCGATTGGCCGTTTTCTTACTGATACCAATTCGTAATTGCTTTTCTTATTATTCTTAATAAGAGGAGGCTGAGATTCATATGAAACTGAGAACTGTCGATGCAGATCTAGACTAGGAAAATGAAAAACAAAAACACACACACAAGAATCAGTCAATGAACTACTTAGAAGATGCCCGTGATTTGATTAAACTTAAGTGGAACTTAATCTTCCATATGTGAGAATATTTTCATTATCTACAACAATTCAATGAAATCAATAAATACGATATGCACAACCCAGCTTGGTGGTGTCCCTCCACACGACCTGAATATAGCGCCCGCACTCCTTACCCAGCTGGCACGAGTTGCTTGTTGCGTTGTAGAACTTGGGCTTTGCTCACCCACCGGTCCACGATCTGGCGGGTGTACGAGTGTCCATCTTAACCTAGAAGGTGTTCTTACTGTGCTCCCGGTTGCAGTCCCACTGCAAGGGCGGCTCACCGACACCGGCTCTAACCTTGTTGGTGGGCGTCCAAGAAGTCGCTCGCCTTGGACGGGATCAGGCCCTGTTTCACAATGCCTAGGCTGGAGGACCGTGGGTTCTAAGTGGCAGCAGCTCGGATGGGCTTCGGTTTTCATACCGACACCTCTTCTTGGAACTCTAGGACCGGAAGTACTCCGACCCTGTGCAGTGTTCGTCGAGTTGACAAAAGCCAGGAACGGAACGGAGGCGATCATTCCGGCTAGGAGCGGAATTGTGCACGGGAGCATCATCATGGGTTGTGTGGCTAGGTTGAGCTGGTTAATGCTGTCATCATCCTAAAGCAGCTGAAAACAAGAAGAGGAATGATTTTGAGGGTTCCACATGGTCAAGTTTCTGAATCACCATGATCTTTTTCACCAAACATGTTCACCAGTCTTCAGTAGAGATTTCTCTAATTTCGGCTATTGTGGTTGGTAAAACAGTCTGTCACTCCACAGTTTTAGACACGAAAAATCCCTTAAATTTTATTACAAAGCAATTATTGCAACTAGAATATGGTTCCGTGCTTTATCTGATACCTGCGAGCATATGTAGAACTCACATGATAAGAGAACCCATGCTAATTATCGTAATTACCACCAATGATCTTCAAACACGAACCACTAACTAGTAATGATAATGTTTTTCACTGTGACCATATCGGATTTTTCAAAAAAAAAATTTCCATTTATCAAATTGTTACAGAAACTAGTTAGGAAATATAATGATTTTTCGATGGAGGCCACATGTGTCCAAAATTGGCATTCTACAGACAAGGGCTGTTGATATTTAGATGGTTGATCAAAGGGTTAATATCACGGAAAATTTTTGGTATAGCTATCAAAAATTTATCCCAAATTAATATTTTCATCACCAAAAGTCCCAAATTGGTAAACATGTGATAAATTTGTCCAAAACTAATTTTGTTACCACAAAAAATCCTAAACTGGTACACTTGTGACAAATTTACTCTCTGTTAGTTTCCGATAAATTAATTAATACCCCGAAAAACCGCAAATTGATACACCAGTAATAAACGGAGGGTAAAATCTAAAACTGGTGCACCCATCAATAACCATGTGTCATTTAACTCGACAATTAACAGATGGTAAATTTGTCATAGGTGTACCAATTTGGGATTTTTGAGGATTCAAAAATTAGTTTGTGGTAAATTTGTTATAAGTGTGATATTAACCATTGATCAAATACATAAAAACCTCCATTTAGGGTCTGAAGCCCAGTGAAAGAAGGAACTGCCTTTTAGGGCTTTGGCATGTCAATCTTGAACCAATTAAACTGTAATGAGGTAAATAAATTGACAACTTGGGTTGGTAAATCTCAGTAGCACGAGCTATCATTATGTACCAAAATATTACCTTGTTAAGCTTTTAAATATCTTATTTATTCATCTAGAAAATAAAAAAGAAAACTGCAGATTTAACCCTACCAACTTAGGGGCATTGAAGGATTTTTAGCTCGTGGACCGAAGGTCATCCATTGGTATATTATCAATTGCATGCAAACAGCTTTGGGTTAGTGGCATCTACATAGGCCAAATTTTGGTCTTTGGCAATTTAACCGGTTCATGGGATAAGGATTTGTAGAGTGTTTCAAGGGCCATCAAGTAACGAGTCTTTACGTGGTGTCCCGGGATCAAAAAACGAAAGGACAGATAGATTAAAGTCCACTTGCACATTCCGCATAAATTGGAAAACCATTTAGCTTTGGCTGGTTGCTTGAAGTGAGAAACCAATGAGCTAGAGATCCAGAATGCCAATCGACTGTGTATCACAAGCCACTGGTTCAGGCCAATCTAAAAGTTGGAACTCTGAACCCTCACGTTTAAAAGCCTGCTGTATCCACATAATTCAACTATTGTCTGTGCAGAAATGATGAGAGCGGTTAGTGACTTAGATAAGGCACTGCGAGCACCCCCTTCACTAAGAGTGTGTCTGCACAACTGAGGCCTGTTTGCGATGGCATTTTCTTCCATATACGCTGCATGTGCCACGAAGCTAATCTCTCCGAGCGAGATGGACTACGAGAGTTTTACAATTCCGCAAGGGGTAAACGCTGGTGGGTCAAATCCGTTAATCCCAGCTCCTCAAAGAAGCAAGATGTGGAGTTGCTCTGCAACGCGAAAGAGAACAAGACAAGTTGCCGGTAGAAGTGAGAATAAGGTGGAATTGTACTTCTTTGGGGTTGAAGAAGGGATGTGACCAGAGGGAGACGCTCACATTGTTGTTTTCCACCCGCTTTGGAGCGACTGCTGGGTTACGGCTACTAACCCAACAAGATTGGAGGAGGGTTAGGGAACCTTTTAAGGTGTTCAATGATGCAACAGAGGCCCTGTCCACAAGTGATTATCCATCGAGCAACCAAGCTTTGTCATTCACGTTCTTCATTTCGATGGAACTTTCTAAGGTGAAGATTGAAAAGGTCGGTGAAGACAATGCCGGCGTTTTGTGGTGGTGGAAGGCTAAAGCTCCTATTCTTTCCACCGTGGCCCATCACATGCTCACCCATCGGCGCAACTCCACCTTCCAAGTGCACCTCTAATACTAGCTTGGAGACGAGAAAAGGCTTGTTGTGATCTCAAATTTTGCCATCATTGTCGCAAATTCTTAAAGTTTAAGCTATGGTTGATTGAGATTTGACAAAGATTGACCGGCGAGATACAAGGCTCAAAATACATTCTAAATATGAAAAAAAAGATGGCTTCTACACGTTGCCACCTCAATCCGATGATCAACTTTTGACCCTTCACGGACTGGTCGCCATTTTCGAATGTCAGAAATTTCACGATTTTCCGATTTAGATTGCACATCCTGAAACCATACAGTGCAAAGCATCCCAATGCAACAAAACTTGAATTGGACAAATGCCGGACGAGTGAGCAATTATTGGTCAAACATTAGTCAAACCATCCAAAATCCAAAAGAAAGATCCCATAACCCAAAATTGTACCTAGAGGTCTCGGAATCGAAAGAAACTTTCCAAACCTATATGTTATGGTAAATAACGAATTTTAAAATTGAAAAGTCACCGAAACGATGCCCGCCTTATAGACTAAGCTTTAGGCCCCAGTGTGGATTGAAATCTTGGATCCAATATTTCACCATTTCACTCAACACTATTGGGCTCATTCGAAAATCATAAACACACGTCAGGCGAAAGAGATACAGGCCTGGAGAGAGCAAGCCTCGGCTCGAGGTGTGTCACATCATCTTGAGGCGACCGCGCCTCTTCTTGAGATGGTTCGAACTGCCAATATAAAACTTGGCTGCATTGAGTAAGTGGTGAGTATATTCCTTTATCTCCTGCTCTCGAATTTCTCCCAAATTGAATGCACTTCTCGAGTTTCTCTTGTTTTTGCATGTGTTTTAGTCCGTGTATATACCAAGACCCTCGCACTTGCAATACAAGTCTCGACTCCATCATTTTCAAATTCGTATAGATATGCATGCTAGGACATCGTAATCTCTAAATAGCATCGATATGTTGCCCATCTAAATATTAAAAAGAATATGCATGTTCTCACACCGTTGTAGTACATATTCTCCCTCTGAAGCTGGTGTGTTGAACTCTTTCATGCCTAGCTTAATATCGATGGATTTACAACATTCATCTGTTGTCAAGGATACTGATATTTACATTGGAAAGAGTGGATTGTTGCGAGCACTGGCAAAAAAATTTCATAAGCTTAGGATCACTCAACTTCAATGAACACTCTGTTAAGGTTTTAACAAGTGTTCATTCTTATATGATTTTGACATCATCAGAGAGATATATTCACATTATTCTCTCTCCTATCTCCCCCTCTTTCTCTCTGTTCCTCGTGCTTTTGCTCACCCTAGCACCAAACTTCCAACCACACTGGCTTGACACAGGATCACAATGGCAGGGAGAGAGTGAGGAGTTGATGTGGTGGGGATTAGGTTTAGGAATTATCTGGGTGTGACCAGTGAGGTGCGACTCAAATACTACCGTCGATTTTCTAATGGAAGGCCCATGTCATATTGGATGGTCCCGTGATCACGACCACCCAAGCAATGCCAAACAGGGTGTAGGTGCAGACTCTTCAGAATTCGATTATGCGCCTACTTCATTCGAGGGTCATGCTTCAAACCTTCATAAACTCCAGAGACAAGATGCCTACACTTCCATGACCTCCGCATTTTCTTTTAAACATAAAGAGTTACCATTAGAACGTTTGGCACTGGTTGCCGGCGGCGAACTCTCCCAGAGTCCCCTGTCTGCCCATGCCATATAATTACAAATTCACTCATGTCAGTCTGGCTCTCAAAGATGACACCAAAGAAATGGACAACGTGGGGTTGTACCTAGGACCTCTCACTTTGTGAGGCAGCGGCGCGAAACCTATGGAGACCCCGCCACACTATGTCAAACAACTCCCAAGAAGACGGTGCCGACTTCCCTATCTGCCATTGTGGTTCAGGAGGATTAACTTCACAAAGAATCAGAAGACAACATATAAAGGTATCTACAAGTCCACTTCAATGAAAGATGATTCAATCTCCCAAATATTCTGCAGTGATTTTATTGAGGACAAGAATGGCCATGGGTTGCACCAAGAGAACTAAATGATCAGCCACCCAAATTCGCAGGGAGTTACAGATGAGATTCCACAAACAGAACAACGTTGCAAAGGCAAACCTAGTATAGCAGGTACTATAGTGCCACCTCATCAACACATTTGAAAATGGTACACTAGAAACTGATCTGAGACAAATCAGGGCAGATTTAATTGTGCATGAAGAGAAAAAAGTAAGATGTATAAATTCATGACAGAGAGAGAAAGGGGCATTCTTGGATTGATTACCTGACGATGTTGCCCCACATTGTCCTTGCAGAATCGATCATACATATAGGATACTGCTGAAAATCCCCCCACCTGCAAGACTAATGAATTTCTTCTCAACTCTTGTCAGCTTAAAAAGAATTCCGATTATGAACATAATATGCTAGCGCGACTTCAATACCTGGCGGAATAATTCTAGACTGTACTAGAACATCAGCTCTTTCAGAAAAAGATGGCCTTAACCATTCAAAGCAGGGGCCTCCAGGTTCATTTTCCTAGTTGGGATCGGAGCTTCTAATGGCGCGATTAAAATTATCCAACTCTTTCGAGGTTGAACCATATATTGCTTTGATGGTGTCTCTGCAGAAACTGCATGCCTCCTTGTTGAACTTCTTCTTATCAATTCCGTATAAAGACTTGAAAACATCCTCCTCGACCCGACAGAAATAGGGACGGTCTGCAAAATGAAGTTAAGAGTTTCATGCCAGAACCACTCCACGCACTCTCCGTCCCATTTACCGCCGTTGTGAAAGGAGTAGTTACCCGGATAAATTGAGCATTTGCGTGTGCTTTTCTCAAAGTGTACACACCATCCATCCGGACCTATCATGCTTCTGTAAAGCTGAAATCGCAACGACAAAACAAAAAGTCACGCAAACATTGTGATAGTGAGCTTACAGATGCATGTCGCAGTTGCACATAAAACAAGCGTGCAATGCGGTAGAGGTGAAGACACAACGCGATGCACCAAATGAGGTTCTTCTTTGTTAAGCTAATATATCAAAAACTAGTCCCCGCTTTTCTCTAACTGCTCAAATTTTTAGAGCAAACAGTCGCACGCTCGCCGCAGAACCTCGAGCGAATGTTGAACAGAACACACAATGTACCAAGCAAACTCACTGGAGGAGGTTTAAATTTGCACCTGATGAATCTACCATCATGTTACTACTCCGTGAGTCATTTCATCAAACAGCTGGTGTGCACGCGTGATGCGAATGAGAAGTCGAAAACCAGACCTCGACGTCACCGGGGTTGTCGAAGATTTCCTCGGGAGTGACGAAGGATGGGCCCTTGTCCAGCTTGCAGCACGCGCCGCAGTTCTCCACGCACCGCCACAGAGGCTCTTTCTTCTCGCGGCCGAAGCCGGCGAAACTGGCGCCGTTGCTGCTTCGTTTGGTCTTCGACGCCGTCTTGGTCTTCGGCCGTGGCCGGCGAGTGGCCATGTCGATCGTGCCGAGGCACAAAGTCATCGACGTCGACATCGTGCCGGAGTTTTTCGACAAGAGGATTGAATCTAATATATCCTTCTTGTAGCCCGACCCCAACGCCGGCACAGGTGAAGATGAACAGGTTGTCGTGGAAACAAAAAGCGCAGGTCGTTTATTTCATGAAAAAAAAATTTCATTCATTTGAAAAAACTCCTTTAAAAGAACGGAAAATATTTTTCGCTTTTTCAGAAAGGGAAAAATATCTTATTTTTAGTTATTTAAAATTTTTCTCTTTTTCTTTCATTTTTTTTCCTTTTCTTTCTTTCTTCTCTTTTTAGCTTCTTTCTGGATCGGTTGCCGACCTCTAATGCCTCGGCTTGAGATCCCAGTGCCGAGCCCTAGGATCCCCGTGCCCGAGACCAAGGATCCGGCTGTTTGTGGTTGGATCTCCGATAGATATGCCCAGGTCTCGGCAACCGTGTCAAGGTATCGAACTCCTGCACCCGAGTGACCACCGCCCACGCCTAGATCCGCCAAGGTCGGGATAGAGTTCCCGGTGGTCAAGCCTGGGTCCCTTGAGGCTAGGCCGAGGCCCCAATGCCCATGCTCGGGTCCTCGGGGTTTGGGACCTTGCAATTATGCCCAAGTCCTCGGCGCTCAAGCTTGGGACCGAGCCCATGTCCCTCGAGTTGGGCCCGAGACCTAGGCCCTCGGGCTTTGGACCCTCATACCCATGCTTGATTCCCTAGAGATCGTGCCTCGGTCCTCAAGCCCTGGGATTGTACTCAAGATCCTTTTTTTGTTTTCCTAACGTGTGTTTCCATGACTATCTTAAAAACAAACATTAGTAAATAACTCCCATATTATTTGCAAAATACAATTAAAAATTATAAAATCATTTTCATCGAAATCAAATTCTTTTAAAAATATTTGCAAGCAGAGTTCATTTTTCAGTAAGTTAAATGACCTACCATCCACGTACAAACACGATGGAGCAATACCATCTCGCATCAAGTCTCACCATCTCATCAGATGTCAGCCATCTTAATTAGAGCAAAAGGGTTTAACTTGGACAGTTCCACCCCCTGGAAATTAGACAAACACTGTCTCTTTGAGCTTTTACATTTGTCGTGGTACGAAAGGAGAAAAAAAAACAGACTACAAAACAACCAATAAACCAATCCAAACAGCCATTGTCTTCAAACCAGTCCTGTAATTACTTTCACTTCCTCTTGTTCTTGCTCCCCAACAAGAGCGTAAAATAAAACAGGATCCTGAAGAAGAACCCCCACGCGATGGTGATCCACAGGCAATTCCACTTGCTGATGTCCGTGATCCCCTGCGATTGCAGTATGTCGACCCCGGTGGTCACGCACGTCGACCCGGTCAGGTTCATGCCCAGGGTGTTGCCCATGTTCGTCAGCAGCCTCAGCTTCAGGGCCTCCGGTACCGCGGCGAGCGGGGTGTTGTCGAACATCTGCACCCCGTGCACGAAGCACTTGGCCGGGTGGTCGAACTCGTTCTGGAGCACAGCCTCGTACGGGTACTTCACGAGCGAGAGGTAGTGGAACCATATCCAGTAGAGCGGGATGCGGTCCCGCGAGATGAAGAAGCCGCTGAAGAGTAGGAAGTAGGCGAGGATGGCGACAACGATGGTGAACCCGAGCATGACGTGGGAGACGACCCCGGACAGGAAGGTCACGAAGGAGCTCCCTGCCCAGAAGGACGCAACCATTGCGAAGAAGAAGAACATGAACCCCGAGAACCCGCCCGCGAGGCCCACGGGCCAGAAGGTGGTGGCCGCGAAGGCAAGGGAGAGGATGACGAGGGAGGGGACGGAGATGATGGAGTGGGCGAGGACGTAGGAGGAGCGGCGGTACGCATTGTACGCGGTCTCCCGCATGAAGATGTAGCGCTCCTGTAGGAAGACTGGGATGGCCTCCGCGCAGGTATAGAAGGTGGTCGACATGGCGAAGGCGAAGAAACCGAGCCGCTCCTGGACGCCCTTCGGGGAGTTGTCGAGGTGGCGGAATATGGTCGCCAGGATTATCCCTGTGACCATGACAGCACCAAACCGGATCCCA
This sequence comes from Syzygium jambos, assembly GCA_031216235.1. Taxonomy (NCBI): domain Eukaryota; kingdom Viridiplantae; phylum Streptophyta; class Magnoliopsida; order Myrtales; family Myrtaceae; genus Syzygium; species Syzygium jambos. The sequence goes on from CM062220.1 coordinate 11,705,918, forward strand.
AAGAGCTCTGGCATCCGCCGGGAGTTGGTCAGCGTCCGCTTGGAGATCACCAGCATCTCCATCCAGAACGGGTTCGCGAAGGTCGGGACAGAGGCGACTTGGCTCGAGTCGCCTCCGCTGCCACCCGAGACAAGCTTGCCCCTCGAGACACTCGCGCTGATGGCGTCCTTGAGCGAGGGTTTCGGTCCTGTCCACTTGACGTCGCGGTTCTGGAGGATCGATGACTGTCGCTTCTCTTCCCACAACTTGTTGAATTCCACCATGCTCTTTGTCCCGCCGGGAGTCTCTTCGAGCTCGCGGATCAAGTCAAGCGCAAACTCGGTCCGGTTCTCGTTCTCTGGGATTGGATGCCCGAAATCGGTGAAGAACTCGGGCAAGTTGGCCGGCGTGCCATTGAAGACCGTGTTCCCATGAGAGAGGAAGATCAGCCTGTCGAGGAGGCTCATTATCCGGTAACTCGGCTGGTGAATTGACATGACCACGATACTCCCACTCTGGGCAATCCGCTGCAGTACCTTCACCACCATGAAGGCGCTCGTCGAGTCGAGGCCAGAGGTTGGCTCATCGAGGAACAGGATGATCGGGTCGTGGATGATGTCGATGCCGATGGAGACGCGCCGCCGCTCTCCGCCTGATATGCCGCGGTGGCCTTCATCGCCAATCACCGTGCCCGCAGCATTCCGAAGGCCGAGCTGATCAATCAGTGCCTGGACCCGCGCCATCTTCCGTGACTTGGAGAGCGAGCGTGGGAGACGGAACTCGGCGGAGAACATGAGCGTCTCCTCCACCGTCAGCATCGGGAAGAGGAGGTCGTCTTGCATGACATAGGCTGATATCACCTTCAGGAGCCGTGACTCCAGAACCTCGCCGTTCAGCGTGATGGCCCCTCCAAGGCTCTCCTTCGAGATCCGGTCTGCGAGGGCGTCGATGAGTGTCGATTTTCCCGAGCCACTCGCGCCAAGGACGGCCATTATCTCTCCTTCCCTGGCCTCCGCGGAGATGTCGTTGAGCAAGACCTTTGTGCCGGCCCGCCCTGGCAAGTCCACACCGTCGGCGGACTTCTCTCGGCCAAGCAGTGATGAGAGGCCCAGCTTCCCAGGGACGTTGACGCTGTAAGTCAAGTTCTTGAAGGAGAGCACGAAGGGATAGGCCGTCGGCGCGGAGATGGACGAGGACGCCAAGGAGGTCACCTGGAGGACATGGCTAGACGGCGTTGAAGGCGTTTGGTCGCCGACTTGAGCTTCTTCAACCCTCCTCAGGAGCTCGGCGAGGGTCGAGGAGGAGCCATCGGGCCTGGCTTGGCGGGAGAATCCTTGGATCTCGACCCGCTGGTTCGGAGTGAACAGGGGCAGGTTGTCACCAGCGAGGGGTTTAGGTTTCGCCGACGACATCGCTGGCGGCGGCGGCGACGCGAGGGGTCCGTGAGGGGTGATCTATTCTTGGGGTTTAGTTAGAGAGACGCCGGCGAAGAAATGCTTTATAGAGAGTAAAAGAGAGAATGTAAAGGGGGGATAGTGAGGTTTGGTGATTCAAGTGTCCAACCGGTGTCTAACTTGCTATAGTAGGTTAGAAAGTCGTGCTTGCAGATTTCTATCGCTAGTTGCATCCCTCTCTTCCTTCGTTTGATTTCGACCGAATGCATTGCGTGAAGAGAAGACATGAGGTGGGGTGAGATAGACATGAGATAAGTGTATTGAAAATTCTAAAACTTATTATGAAAATACAATTGAGTCATGAAATTTTTAAAAAATATAATTAAATTTTAAAACTTATTACGAAAGTGCAAATTGAGTCTTAAAACTTTTAAAAAGTATCAATGTCAAGTCCTGAAACTTGTAAATTTGCTTCAATCAAATCTTTTCATTGATTGCACTTTTTGAAAGCTTTTAAGATTCGTAACAAGTTTTAGAATTTTCAGTATACTTATTTCTTTATTTTTTAAATTTAATGCTTTAGAAGATCTAATTCGGCGGAGATGTGTTAGTATTTGTCTTAACTTGATGATGCTTCTTTTCAAGAAGTGTATGATAAGCACAGAAGTTTTTCTCTCTACTTTCTTTTCTAAATGAATACAAAAACATATATAATTGTACAGAGAAAAAACTACCAAAAAAACTATTCTAGGATATGCACTATCTTAGGCTAAGAATCTGGTTGATCCTCAAAATAAGGACATTTTGCAATACAATTTTAGCAACTAATCAGCCTTAAGATTTCTCCAATTAGACCATCCGTCTGGGTGGCGCTGCTGGAGCGCGCACTCTTCCTCTCGCAAAAGGTTGAGTGTTCGAATCCCGGGCGCTGCAGGGTGACTTAACCGGTGGCACGTGTGTGGTGGCTAGCACGTGCCGCCCCCAGGGTTTACTCCCCGGCTGTCGGCCGTGCGGGGATTCCTGGGTTATCACAAAAAAAAAAAAGATTTCTCCAATTAGTCTTAATTGACAACTTACGCCAACAGTGTATATTTGATGCTCTTCTTCTCCTTTAGGGAATTTTGCTGATGAAAGTTTATTCCATATTGCGACGGGCATCTTCAGGAGAAAACTCATTTAGTGGATCTTTTCCCCTCCCGTGGTACAGCATTAATGATGGTATATAGGATGTGCAAGAAGAAAGGTTTTTTAGCGAAACATGATATGAACACCTTGAGTGAAGATCCTATCCACCGTATCAAACTCCTCTCGATGTCTCAACAAGTTCCAACCGTTGATAAGTACCACATTTACAATATTCAACAACAATGATTTACATCAATGAATCGCGATGAGTGATAGACACAGTCCAGAAGACCTCGTTTCGTTGTAGCAAATCGGTGCGACATAAGTAATGCCTCAGAAATTTCTGTATGCCTAAATGCATATCCATTGACAATGACAATTATTGGGTTGGTGGAGTCCAAAGCATGTATCCAAATGTTGTTCCTCCAATTAGTTGCCGAATATTTGAGTCCTCAAATGTACAACCTTACATATAGCATCTAGGGGACCATAGGTTCACAAGCATGCAACCTTAAATTTCACATGGTGCATCAGTATCTTATAGACTATTCTTAGTAAACAATTCTTATACCTCGGATTTTTAGACGAATGAGATGTAGACATTTCATTCGAAAAATTCGTCAAGAGGTGACGAAAATTCAATAAGGATCGAATTAGGTACCTAGCGGCCAAGAGAGGCCGCCACCGCCAGCCCCTTGGGTCGGTCCCGGTGGTAGCCTTTCACTGGGATTAGAAGATAACCCACACAACACAAATCTTTCCCTTTCGTAGTTTGTTTACCTTGACTCTCTATGAGGTTCCTTTTAGTTTGACTTTTGCAATTCACACGATAGCACAGCTCAAGCCCCAAACGAAACGATATTTACACCTGCCCCATTATGACATATGGTCATTACAAGCTTTCTTTCACTCCACCTTCAAGTTTCTCACGCCACAGCAAGCAAAACTGCTTAAGGCCATGGTCTAAAAAACATTATAATTCTACACATCTGACCCGAGTTTCATTCATGTGTCATCTTTCGATTTCAATAATCTATACTAAATATAACCAAGTTATTCGATCTTGGTCGGATGTCATGATCAAAGGACAGACCCCCATTACCATCATTTCTTTCTGCTGCTAAGTCCAACTTGACAGACTAAATTAAAAGTCCAACTTTGGCAGCGACCCCCAACGACGGAGCAAATGCTGCGTCATGCATGGTGGCTATACTGAAACGGCGTGTCGTGCGATATCTGTACTGTTGATATTGCTATATATTATATGTGATAAAGAGTCGTCGTTTCGGGGTGAACCACACCCTCCTAATCTGATGCCCACACGCTTTAATTTGCTTCACGAAATGTCACGAATAATGATATGGTTCTTGGCTTGTGAAGATGACCATACGCGAGAGGTTAGGTGGGGGTGTTATATCTGCTGTGGACTGAACTTGTGAAATTGGGAGTTACATCTAATGTGGACTCGGCTCTCGTACGTGCCTACCTGAAAGTTCCCTCGTTCCATGTGCGTGGAGAGAAGGAGAAAGGGAGGGATCGTGTGAATCCATGTGAGGCGTACATTCTTTAACAAAAGAATACGACATATGATCGGGAGTGAGCAATTTCTGAAACAACACAAAAATACGACACGAGCTTACTGGGAGAGACCCCGTTGTCAACATGATCGGGCACGAGTTTTAACTCGAAACGGGCATGTTGTCATCCATTTTTTTCATAAGAAAGGGTGCTTTCTGTTTAATCACGGCTGTGCATTTTCTCGATAGCATGAAATGGTATGAACAACAGACGCGGCGAAAGCACGAATTGCTGGCCCTACTCTAGATAAATTGGAGTTCTAAATGTGCTAAGAAATTTCATTCAAACTTACTCGTTAAGACATGTGCATGACATGTTACAGTCGATAATTGAAATGAATGGAACCTGTGCATCGAATGGGTTGCTTGGTGTCGCGACCTAAAATTTTGCTCTCAGGCTAATGGATTATTAGGACTAAACCTAACTCGGGCCCTCCCAAGCCCTACCAATTCGCAATTTAGGGTTTAAGTTTTTAACATGCAAAAATTTTCATGCTTGGAGTCGCCACTAATCTATTTGTGGTAGGTCGATTAGAAACCTAAATAAAACATAGGGAGATATGTTTTATTTCTACGAACCAGAGATTCTAAGTACGGGAACTTGATTACGTTAGATCTAGTCTAACGCCCTTTCGGTACCTTTTCTTTTCAAAAAAATGTTTTGCATGCAGTCTGGATCCATTTTATAGTCTAATCACTAACATATGAGGTGTTCATGCGGGTGCGCAAACCACCAAAGTAACACCCAATAATCAAAACATTAAATAAATTGCAAGATTGGGAGAATTACTTACCTCGAAGCAACGTAAGCATCTGCGTTGTTAGCTAGAAAATCACATCAACAATCCTAATATGATTTCTAATTAACAAGCAGTTCACTCAATATTTTTTTAGGATTTTCACTTATTTAAATGAAAGCTTACCTATATGTAATGACGTGCAAAAATTAACATGCGATTAATGCAGCCTAACATGCAAACTATATGTCATGCGACAACGTGACCTAATTTTAATGACGGACAAATGATTTATTTTTGGTATTTTTATGAAAATTCGGAATTAAGAAATACTCAAATAACATGCAATCTATCCTAGAGAAAATGATTTAATCTATCCTAAAGTGATTCTTTTTGGGATTTTTATTAAAATTCGAAATTATTAAATGTCCTAAATAATCCACTAAGATTAAAATAATCTTTAATTTAAACTAGGAAATATGCAACCCTAAATCCCAATTTAAATCAAATAATTATCTTATTCTTTTGGATATATTTAAGATTCCCTAAGTATGCAAAATTTCTAATTTAAATCCTAACTAACATATTTTTGGATTTTCTTTATTTAAAAGGAAAACAATTAACCAAAGGTAAAACCATGTTCACATAATCCACACAATCCGCAAGATTTTTCGAATTCAGATAAGGCAAAAAAAATCAAACTAACGGTCATATCTATAGGGTTATAGATATCGACAGAAAGTTGACTGTTTAAATTTGGAAAGCAAATAAAATCTATTATCGTGTCTAAGTGATTATGGACAAGATAACGATTTTCCGTACCGCCGCGTATCGTACCTTAGGGATAAGGTCGGATAGTCGTCCAGATACGTTGCCAAATTAGGAATAATTCCTAATTTTGGGTATTTTCAAATATTGCGGATATCGCAAATATTATCCTAAGATATCTAGCAATCCACCAAAGAATATCCACAAAATATTCAAACACTGAAAACTTAGGAAATTAAATATTTCGGAAAATATTCGGATAATGATCTTACCTAATTTGCGGATAATTCCAAATTTGAACTCGGATCGAACTCAGGCTTGCGGATCGGGACGATTACAGGCAAACCTTCCCCGACGGCGGCGATTCTCGGACGTGGATAGCGGCTCGTGGCTAGGGGACCAACGGCGGGTTGCTGCTGGTGCTTGGCTCGGCTTGGAAATCTGCAGATGATGGAGCTTGATGGATGCCTCAGCTTGACTCGTGGAAGGGGGACCTCAATGACTTCGCAAATTGCCCTTCCGCTTATAATTTTCTTCTCTTCAAGATCACTACCTGTATCGTGCAGGCCCACCAATTCCAAGCTTGACCAATCCGTGAGTTTTCTACCTTCTCACGGCCTCTTTTCTTTTCACCCAGAATTTGATATTTTGACCAAGTAATCCACGTTCTTCAACAATCCACAGCTTCTTATTTTCTTTTCTATTTTCAATCTACTCAGCCATTGTTCTTGTGCGCACGAAGGGTGTGAGATGGTCGTCCAAGAGTTGGAGAACCCACTAAGAGCCGTTGAAGGATGAGACTCGCTCACGGACAGGCAGTTCACGGTTTGACTCGTCCTGTGGAATGAAGACCGTCGTCGAGGGGGGAAGCAGCAGAGAAACAATGTCGTCGGGTAGCTCGGGGCGCTCTTTCGTAGTCGGATCAGCAGCTTTGTCGCTTGGGCTGAGATAGCGCTAGCAGTGGGCAAGGCGGGCTCTGGACTCTCGTGGCCGCAGGTCTGGCTGCGAGGAAGGTGGTGGCAAGGCGCGGGCACGAAGCGGTGCGATGAAGGCTGGCACGTGTGCGACTGACTCTCACTCTCTTGCACTCTCACTCTCACATGTGTTTTCGCTCGTTCTCTCTGGGAATTTTGATCTCCGAAATTATGAGAGCCCCCTTGATTATGACGCATAACGACGTATTTATATCGCAACCCTAGGTCAATTAACTGGGCTTCCTAGTCCTAATGGGCTTAGACTTAGGCTTTTATCCCTTAATTTTTTTAATTCCAAATGGGCTAAATTAATTCAGGCTTATTTAAGCTCAAATTAAAATAATCAAAGCCTTTTGGACTTGTGAATTTTGGCCTCCAATCCCTTGAGTGAGTTAAGTGCTCGAGCTCGGTTTACGCGATGAATTCTTAGCTTTCTTGCCAGCGCCGGTCCGATGCGGAATGCAATTAACCTATATGAACCTAAATTATATGCTATGCAATTTTAATATTTTTGTTTAGGGGTTAAAATTTAATCCCTAATTTTTCTATGCAATATTTATCTAACGGGATTGCCAAAATTTAGGTGTCAACACTTGGTCAACTACCCGTTACAATATTGTCACCATGCCCTCATAAAAAAAAATAATTAGCAAGATTTCATGGTAGACAAAGGGTTTCTTGTATGTATGTCTTTTGCGAACGAACAAGTTGTTTAAGATCATAAGCTTTTATTGCTGCGTTTCAATGTCAAAGTTACTTAGGAGAGGAGGAGGTCAGATCTATTGGTGGACCAGACTTCTTTGGTAGAGATTGATTAGTCAACCGTATTATCTAAATTAAGACTTCGGCTCCATTTGTTTAGCATAAAACGAATGATTTAGAAAATATTTTCCTAAAAATAATCAATTATATGGCTCGATATAATTAATCAATGAAAAATATTTTCGTTATTGACAACAATTTATGTTTAAGCATTTTCGGGGATAATGAAAATATTTTTCGTTCATTCATTTTTGTAATCGATACAATCAATCATTTTTAGGAAAATATTTTTCAAGTCATCTATTGTCTGCTAAACAAACGCACCAATCATTTGATTTACGGAAAATTGAATGATTTGGAAAATATTTTCCTAAAAATGATCGCTTATATTTCTTATAAAAATGAATGAACAAAATAAATTTTTACCGTCCAAAAAATATTTAGACATAATTTGTTGTCGATAATAAAAATATTTTTCGTTCATTCACTTTGTAAGCGATATAATAAATCATTTTTAGGAAAATATTTTTTAAATCATTCATTTTTCACAAAACAAGCGCAAACTAAATGTGATTCATTTTTTGGTGTCGCAAAAGAAAAGCACGAATATCACATGATTTAAGTACTATATTGATTTGTAGTATAAGTTTATCTAAACCTTCTAGGTTAACCCTAAGAAAACCTGGGCCATAAAGGCCTTCCATTAATTCCTTGGGGGAAAATTCCAAATAAGGGTCTGGAGTACCATCATTTTCTCAAATAGACCTAAAGTAGACTTTGTGTCAAATAAGGGCATGAAGTGGCATACCAATATCAAATAATGGCTTGAAATGGTCATGAGAATTTCAAATAAGGGCCTGACTTCGCCAGTCATCCGACGGCGACCGGCGAGGTCAAGGGCATTTTCTTCCAAAAATAATTTTAATTTTAAATTATTTTGTCTTTTTTTTCCTTTCCTTTCTTTTTGTTTTTTTTCCATTTTCTTTCTTTTTTCCTTTCTTTTCTTTTTTTTTTCCTTTTCTAATTTGCTCTTTGTTTTGTTGGTGGTTGGCCCGGCCATCGACGAAGCCTAGGAAGGGCTAGGCGTGGGTTGCCCTCGCCGACAACAGGCGAGGGACAGCCTCGCCTAGACGAGGCAACCCTTGCCTTGGGCGAGGCCATCCTCGCCGACCATGGGTGAGGCTGGCCCTGGCCAGTTGCTAGTGATGGATGGGCTTGCCTCAGCGAGGCGACCCTTGCTCTGGGAGAGGCCGCCCTCGAAAGCCACAGGCGAGGGTCGGCCCTGCCTGGGCGAGGGTCTCGTCGACACCCTATCGCCCAGGCGAGGCGACCCTTGCCTGTTGCCGGCGTGGGTGGCCCTCCCCCCATATCTGGTGAGGGCCGGCTCGCCCATGGTGGGTGAGGGCGGCCTCACCGAACCCTTCCCGGGCTTCGCCAGGGGTCGGCCGGTCGCCGGCGAAGAACGGAGAGAAACCAAAAAAAGAAAAGAAAGGAAAAAATTCAAAAAAAAGTTAAAATATGTAGATGCCCCCACCATTCAGAAAGTTAGGCCTTTCTTTGAAATAGAAATAGCCACTTGAGGCCATTATTTGATACAAAATCCACTTCAGACCCTTATTTGAGAAAATGAGGGTACTTCAAGCCCTTATTTGACACAAAATCCACTTCAGATTATTATTTGAGAAAATGATGGCATTTCATGTCCTTATTTGGAATTTTTCCAGTCCTTAAAGAGGTCTTCCAAATGCAATAACGTTCGCTTTTTTGGTCAAAATGAAATTGACATGACTCTTTGTACTATCAATGCGGATGAGTCAAACATTATATATTTTTACTTTTCATTTTTCGCATAATTTAGATTTTGCACAAATGCACTTTGAAACTTATTGTAACTTCAGACTTTCACCGTATCCAAATATCGATACAACATTTATATATAATTTTTTCGTAACTTTTGAGATCCGAAAAATATTTTAAATTTTGATAGGAAATCGAAAATTCATTTCTTGCTTTTACTTAACCATAAAGAAACATGCCAGAATTAACCTCTGTTGAGCCAATAGCGCAATAGGTAGAGAGCACGATGACTTCTAGAATAAAAGTATTATCTAATTTTATTCTTCGGGGTCAAGTTTATCACATTTTAAGAACCTGTGGACTAATACTAGATCCCGATCCAAAAACAAAAATCTTTATATATATTTTTTACGCTATGATTGATATTCTTGCATTCGTTATCGTAAAAATGAGCTTGCAATTTTTTCAAGTTTTTCAAAATCTATCATAATGGGCTCAAATGATTGTCCTCGATCTGAAACATCCCTACGTGACCTTAGGCTCAACAAAATGGGTTTCATCGAAAAGAGCAGAAACAGGGAACTCAAATTGGGATTATCTGGACAGAAAACAAATTCATATGCTAGGCCTGGCCCAATTGCGATTCCTTCGTTGGGCCTAATATTTCGATTGCCGTTAGTCTGTAGTTAGATCATCCTGATCGTATTTTTACACACACATTTGATCTTTGTGACACGAATGTCCAAAAAATTTAAAATTTTTTTAAAAAAAGTCCGCTAAAATAAAGTTTTGAAGTCAAGTAACATAGTTTTGTCAATTTTTAAAAAGTACAATACATTTATGACTTTTAGATAATTTTCCCCAATATCTTCTAATCTAGCGGTTAGACTTGGGGGAATTGAGATTCATTGAAAAGGTACTATCCCAATTTCTCCTTTGGATGGGATTTTCAAAGAAGTTTGATCTCGAATAAATTGGGTAAAACTTTGAAAAGCCCTAGGTGAAAAATGAGGTTGAGCTAGCCTGTACATATGTGGTCAATCTTTAGTAGTTTTCTGATAGTAGCTAGGCAAAATTGGTTGCTTCATTGAAATTCCTACACCATCAACATAAAAATGTTTAGTAATATGGTGCAGGTTCATTTTAACCGTATCAATTCAATTATTAATGCACAAGGGGTGAACAGTCGAGGTGGCTAGCTATTATCTTAGCACTAAAAGAAATAATTTGTCACTCTTTTAGGGTCCGTCTATATTTCCTAGGATACTTCTCTTCTAACCACACAATTACGATGCACATATTAAGATTTCCATTACCAACTCAAAGGTAGGAGCATCTCTAGATTTCATAGGCTTCATGTAAAGATTTCAATTTTGAAAAATAATTCATATCTTTAAATTCTATCATATCAATTATCATTTTAGCGATCTTCTCATGTACTTAATATTTTCATAATATCGGCCAATTTCATTCTTTCAAAGAAAATTTACCATCATAAAATATATTCCTATTTTTTCATTGTTTGGATTGCTTAAGAAAATGAGTTAATAGAATACCATTTCATGGTAAAACAAAATACCTATGTTAAATTCTGGAATAATTTTTTCATCTAAGAATCAAAAATCATTTTTAAAATGCAAAAAGACCCCGATGCTCAGACTCTAGTTCCTCTAAGGCAGGTTGGGGATCCTGGTGCTTAGACCCGAGACATTGATGGCTTGACTATATTCCCTCAAGGTTAGCCTAGGGACCCCGGCACCTCGGCTTGAGACCTCGGCGTAGGGCCTAGGACCTCAGTGCCCAAGACCGAGAATCCGGCTGCTTGTTCGAATCCCCGATAGCTATGCTCAAGTCCCGGCAATTATGCCAGGGTGTCTAGCTCCCGTACCTAAGTGGCCAGTGTGACCTCTTAGAACGTCACGCACGACACATGTCCTTTCTTATTACATCTCACATTTGTAATTATGCATGCGGAAGCACAATGAAATTTTCGCAACATCCTTTACAAGAAAATTGCACAAGTTTCATACTATATATATTTTCAACTTTATACAAACACCAATAGTTATTAACACAACAAAATACATAGGTCTGGAAAGGTCGGGTCTACCAGCATCACTACTCCCACAATGACCCAAAAGCAAGCCACCATCCAACTCAAGGGTTGATGGTTTCAGGCATCATCTTGTCCCGTCCATCACTATACTCAGGGGAAACCATCCTACACCACTAATGTACATGTCAAAATCTACCAACTTAATTCTAACACCTTAGACTCTTAGCGATTCAATAAAGGAAATTAGTATTGCGGAAACAAGCGATCGAACAATAAAGTGGACAGAACAAAGAAAATAAATCGAATACAAGATTTACGTAACTCAATTGTAATAACCTACGTCCACGGAGAGAGCAGCAAAAAAATTTCACTATAGATCAATCGATACAACAGTGATTACAACCACACTCTAATCACTCAAACTATCTAAGTATTTCCCAAACCTCAATTACACCAAACAACTCATGCAGTGTTTAGCCTCATAAGTTCTCATGAAATAATCTCTCAATCTCACGAAAGAATTATATACAAATCTTACCACAAGATTTAATCGCTACAAATACTTGAACTCTTGGTATGATTTCACGGACAAAATCCCATGCCAAGCGCTAGACAAAAAGGAGGTTCAAGACTCACATCAAATGGCGGCCCTTCGAGAATTTTCGTAACCAGCGAAGCTACCCACTGCCCACGCTGATCAATAACGGCGTGCAAGTAAACTCCCGCAATACAATACTATATATACGTGCCCAAGAAAAGGATGCCCAGGCCGTCTCAATTTATAAAGGAAATAGTGCAGCTCGGTCAAACCCACGTCCACGTTGGACTTTCCTTTTTCATTTATCTATTTATTTCTTCTTTCCACTCAGCAACAAAACAAAGAAGACAGTAACACCTTACCAAAAAAAAAAATAAAGAAGACAGTAACCTTTTGTCTTTGGTTCTTAGCCGACTGTTGACGAAGTCAATATCTATATCAAAGTCTCAGGTGGCCTTTCCAATTCAGCCCAACGATTCCTACGCATATTCGAAAAGTTAATTTTCAAAACTTAGTATTGGATTTTTGTATGTATATTTTAATCCAAAATTCTGAAATTCATATTTTCGCTACGAGCTCAACTCGAAACATATTTTAATAATCTACATATTGTCTCGACTTTGGAGTCAAGTCACAATCGTTTCGCAAAAAGTTGAACTTCATCGCTACTCTCTTACCGCCCCAATGGGCTCAACTGCCCCAGACGTCTTCCAAGTCCAAGCTTCACTTGAACTTCGCCATAACCGTGGGCCTCATCAGAACACCAACTCTACATACATTATTAACTGCTCCACAAAGAATTTTTTAGCACAATCTCCTCTATCATAGATAAAGCAAAACCATTATTACATCTATATCTATTGAGAGATCGAATATGCACCTTGTCAATATCAGCACTTACAGCAACTGTTGGCTCAATAGGCTCTATCTTGCTATAAGCACTATCTGTGTCGATTATCACACTAGTACTTGCTATCTCAGGAGTTTATAGTTGCAATTCCACTTGAAGCTGATTACTGTCCAGATCCGTTAAACACTACCACAAACACTCCTAGTCAGAAGTATTGGAGACTCATCAAATGTAACTTCTTTGTTGATAACGTGTGAATTTAATTCCGGACACCACAATCGATAGCCCTACTCACCTTGTGCATAACCTAAGAACATGCACTTCCTTGCCCTTCCATCAAACTTACCATCACTAACTCAAACATAATATGGGCAACCAAATATTTTAATAACAAAAAATCAGCAACGTTACCTGACTACACTTCTTCAGGAGTCCGACATCCCATCACAGTCGATAGGAATCTATTCCTCAGGTAGCTCGTCGTACTAAGCGCATCCACCAAGAATCTCCTAGCCATACCGGCTAAAGAGCATTTTATGGGCCATCTCTAGTAACGTTTTGCTCATCAGCTCTGCAACATGTTACGATTCATTGGCATTAATGCAATGTTTTACTATGCCTTCCTTCGTGCAGAATTCATTTAACAGCTTCAAGTAAAACTCCATACTATTGTCAATCTGCACATGCTTGATCTTCTTACTAATCTCCTTTTCGATCAAAACTTTCAACTACCTAATCCTGCAATGGCATCAAACTTGTGCCTAAACACAAACATCCAAGTCTTTCTCGAGTAGTCATCCATAACTATTAGCATAAATCTAGCACTTTTGCTTAAAGGAAATCACGATAGCATGCGAATATCTAAGTGAATTAATTATGCAATATTAGTAGTTTCTTTGACAGCCATACTTAATCGAATTTTTCGCTTTTGTTCTAAATCACAGTATCTGCATATATTCAGTTCGTTAGCAACATAACCACACATCAAATTTCTTTCACTTAGAATTTTCAAGCTTCTCTCACCAATGTGCCCCAAACGCATATACCATGATTTAGACTTTCGAACTGATGCATCCGACGTCTCCACGATGAATTCCATCACTATCTCACATTGAAACTTGTACAAATCATTATGCTTAATTCCTTTCATTATCATCAAGGTATCTCAAACAACCTTCAAAATTCCACACTCTGAAGAATACCGATACCCAGCTGAATCTAGGGCACTCAAGGAAATAAGATTTTTTTTTCAACTCTAGAACATGCCTTACTCCAGTCAATGTCCACACAATATCATCATGCATTCTGATTCTAACATCACTAATACCTGTATGATCACACTCAGAATTGTTCCCCAACTACACTTTACTACTATCCGTGCACTGATAAGTAGTAAACCAGTTCCTATTTAGTGTAGCATGAAAAGAACAATCATAATCCATTCACCAAACGACGAATCATCAGTGACAAACAAGACAAAATCAACACTATCCGAATTACTATCAACTATAGCTGTAACATCATCGACAGACTCGACTCTAATTCCCTTGCCCTTGTCGCTTTTCAGTTTAAAGCAATCCCTTCTAAGATGCCCCCTCTTACCACAACTCCAACAGACAATACCACTAGTCTTAGATTAACTTTGACTGTTCATATTTATACTACTTTTGCTAACACGAGTATCAGCTCTTCTTCTTTCACCTACTAAAGCAGCATATACATGTTCACCAGATTCTCTTCTACGAATGTCCTCACTCATAATTACATCTCGAACAATACCAAACGTCAAACTTGTTGACTCAGAGGAATTGCTAATAGCAGTAACAGTAGTATTCCAACTATCAAGTAATGAGGATAATAGAATCAAAGCACATAACTCATCTTCAAAGTCAATATCAACCGAATTCAATTGACTAACAATCACGTTGAATTCATTAATATGATCAGCAATTCACGCACCTTCACTCATCTTCAAGTTAAACAGACATCGCATCAAATATACCTTGCTGATTGTAGATGGCTTCTCATACATGTCCGACAAGGCTTCCATCAAACATGTAGTGATTGTCTCTTTCATGATGTTAAACACAACGTTACGAGCCAATGTCAGTCGAATAACACTCGAACCTCATCAATCCAACAATTCCCAGTTAGCTTGCTTTATTGTCTCTGGCTTCTCTCAGACAGGGGCAAATACAATTTCATTTGATATATATGATCTTCAATCTGCATCTTGCAGAAACCAAATCCTTTCTATCAAATTTGTCGATTATCATTGTTCCTTCTTTTGTCGCTATCGATTTTCTTCAACTTAAGCAAGTTTAGCTCTGATACCAATTGTTGTGGAAGCAAGCGAACAAACAATAAAATAGACAAAACAAAAAAAAAATAAATCGAACACCAGATTTATGTGGTTTGGTCGTAGTGACCTGTTTATAAAATTCTACACGTGTCAACATATGTGTTGAACAAGTAATACAACAATGAGAAGAGTATCATCCCACAGATATTGATGACAATAAATCAATTAAATATTAAAAATAGACTAATTTTAAAATTTATCTAACAAATCAAAATAGAATTGAGAATAAATAAAAATTGACAATTTTAAAAATGAAATTTTAGAAACTAAAGGCAGATAATCAATCATATAAAATATGTTAGAGCATCCGATTTCACTATAACTACTAGACATGAATTTTAGATCATTATACGTACAAGAACAATATCAAATATGTAATAGCGAAATTTCCTAGTCTATTTATTATCCTATCTCCAGGTATAGTAAACCTACTTAGTTTATCAATTCACTATATTTCAATGTGAATTTGAACAAACATAAGTGCATTAAAGTTTGTGAATATTCCCGATTTACAATGAATCTTTTGGACCACCTTATCACCAAAAGCTATACAAATAATATGGTATATTTCAATCCATATTTAATTCATGGCTATATATTATATGGAGCAACTACATATTATCACTTCTCAGTCTCAAACATACACATCCTATCATTCAAGTGATGGCTAGTAACTTAAAGGCATTAAGCACAATAATATATGAATCACATGAATGAAATCACTTGCAAAACATAAAAAAGCATGAAATTCATTTCATGATGGTTAGGCTACATCGTAGCTTTAACAAAGAAAATTAGAACATAATAAAAGAAGAAATGAAAATATAAATTATACCAAATATCTTGAATTAAAGAACAAGAATTCTGTCACCACTTTTGTCTTCTTTTCAAAATACTTCAAAAACTCTCAGAACAATGAAAACAAAAACGATCTTTAGAAAAAACTAGCCGTCCCTCCAAGTTATCCTATTTATAAGATAACATCCATGACTTCTCTCACAAGGCAATTGATTCTGTTTCGCATAAAATTAGGGAATAAATCGCAAAATTCCCAATGTGATATCCACCTTCTAACTCTTCTTTGGGTAACATATTCCTTTTCTTCTTTTTGCGATATTTTCTTTATTTTCTCCATGTCTCATTATGCTGCATAAAGAAATAAAATTTAAGTAAATAGAAGGAAATCCAAATATTTTCTCATAAATATTACATAATTTATTGCTTAAAATAGTTAAAATAACTCTACTTTTATATAGTTATCATGACCTACGTCCACAGGGAGAGTAGTAATAAAATTCCACTATAGATCAAGCGATACAACAAAGATTACAACCACACTTGAGTCACTCAAACGCTCTAAGCGTCATCCAATAACTTACGCAGTGTTTAACCCCATAATTCCTCACAAAATAATCTCTCAATCTCACGAAGGAATTATACACAAATCTTATCATAAGATTTAATCACTACAAAAACTTGAACTCTTGGTGTAATTTCACAAACAAAATCTCATGCCAAGTGCTTGACGAAACGAAGCTTCAAGACTCCCATCAATGGCGGCACTTCAAGAATTTTCGCAACCAACGAAGCAACCCACTGCCCATGCTCATCAATAACAGTGTGCATGTAAAATCCTACAATACATTACTATATATATGTGCCCAAGAAAAGTGTTAAAATATATCTCGAGTTTGAGTCTGAAGCGAAAATATGAATTTTAGAAAGGAAAAAAAAGAATCCAAGGCCAAGTTTTGGAAATTAGCTTTATGAACGTGAGTTGGAGTCTTCACCCACTGCAAAAGGAAAGTCCAATTTTGTCAAAGGAAGGAAGGAAACACTACTTGAAGGCGGCCAAAGAAAAGTCAAAAGAGGAAAGTCCAAACTTTGATTGATTGATCGAATAACATGATTTCCTAATCCATGTTGACGTGGGCTTCTAAAGGTATTTTTTCTTTTGGCTATAAATATATATAGTGGGCACTTTGGGCAGAGATAGTTGATGAATACATGAAGTTATTCTTGAATTGCCATAATGCGAGTGCTCGGTGTGTCGCGCAAGTGAACAAGAAGCACGAAGAAGGAAGCGCCGCGTTCATGAGTGCTTGGCAATTGGTGTTTCTGTGGATTCTTATTCGTGAATTACACCCAAGAAAAATTAGTATTCAAGCGTAAATTTTGTGGTAAGATTTGTTTACAATTCCTTTGCGAGATTGAGAAATTATTTTGTGAGAAATTATTGGGACTAAGTATTGCATGTGTTATTGGATGTAATTAGGGCTTGGGAAACACTTGGAGTATTTGAGTGACTCAAGTGTGGTTGTAATATCAGTTGTATCGCTTGATCTATAGTGAACTTCCGTGCAGTTCTTCACGTGGACGTAGGTCACTACGAACGAACCACATAAATTTGATGTCCGATTTATTTTCTTGTTCTGTCAATTTTATTGTTTGATCGCTTGGCTTTTGCAACGGTTGGTATTAGAGCTAGGCTTGGCTCAATTGAAGCTAATCGATGGTGATAGAAGAAGGAAAAGTAAGGATCGATAGATTTGATGGGAAAGATTTTGGTTTCTGGAAAATGTAGATTGAAGATCATCTATATCAGATGAAACTGCACTTACCTCTATCTGGGGAGAAGCCAAAGACGATAAAGCAAGCTGATTGGGAATTGCTGGATAGACGAGCTTTGAGTGTTATTCAGCTGACGTTGGCTCATAACGTCGCGTTTAACATCATGAAAAAGATTACTGCTATGGGTTTGATGAAAGCCCTGTCGGACATGTACAAGAAGCCCTCTACTATCAACAAGGTCTATTTGATGCGACGTCTATTTAATTTAAAGATGAGCGAAGATGCATAAGTTACTGATCATATCAATGAATTCAATGTGATAATTAGTCAATTGAGTTCGGTTGATATTAACTTTGAAGATGAGGTATGTGCTTTGATTTTATTATTATCATTGCATGATAGTTGGAATATTATTGTTATTGTTGTTAGTAATTCCTCTGTGTCAACAAGCTTGACGTTTGATGGTGTTCGAGATTTAATTTTGAGTGAGAACATCTGTAGAAGAGAATATGGTGAATATATATCTTCTGGTTTAATAGGTAAAAATAGAGGAAGAAATGGTATACGTGTTCGCAAAAGTGGTATAAACACGAATAAACGAAGTCAATCTAGGACCGATAATGTTGCCTGTTGGAGTTGTGGTAAGAGGGAGCATCTTAGAAGGGATTTCCTTAAGTTGAAGAATGAAAAGCGTAAAGGAATTAGAGTTGAGTCTACGAATGATGTTGCAACTATAGCTTACGGTAATTCGGACAATACTAATTTTGTCTTTTATGTCACCGATTATTCGTTGTTTGATGGATGGATTATGGATTCTGGTTGTTTTTTTTCACATTATACCAAATAGGAACCGGTTTATTATTTATCAGTGCAGGGATAGTAGTAAAGTGCAGTTGGGGAACAATTCTGAATGCGATGTTATTGGTGTTTATGATGTCAAAATCAGAATACATTATGATATTATGAGAACATTGACGGGAGTGAGGCATATTCCCGAGTTAAAGAAAAATATGATTTCTTGAGTGCTTTAGATTCAGCTGAGTGTCGGTATTCTTCTGAATGTGAAATTCTGAAAATTGTTCGACGTGCCTTGGTGATAATGAAAGGAATCGAGCACAATGGCATGTATGAGCTTCAAGGTGAGACAGTGACGGAATTTGTTGCGGAAACGTCAGATGCATCGGTTCAAGAGTTTGAATTTTGGCATATATGTTTGGGGCATATTAGCGAGAGAAGCCTAAAGGTTTTAAGTGAAAGAAATTTGCAATGTGGTTATGTGGCTAATGAACTGAATATATGTAGGTGCCGTGACTTAGATTAACGGTGGAAAGTGCAATTCAGTACGGTTGTTAGAGAAACCATAGATATTGCAGAATTGATTCACTTAGATGTTCACAGGCTGTCGCGGTTTCCTTCGATAAAGAGTGCCAGATTTATCCTAACAGTTGTTGATGACTACTCGAGAAAGACTTGGATGTTTGTACTTAGACACAAATTTGATGTTGTTGTCAGGATCGGGTAGTTAAGAACTTTGATTGAAAAGGAGACTGGTAAAACGATCAAGCAGGTGCGAACTGATAGTAGCATGGAGTTTTGCTTGGAATTGTTAAACGAATTCTACATAAAAAAAAAAGGCATAGTGAGACACCTACTAGTGCCAATAAACCACAATATATTACAGAATTGATGAGCAAAACATTACTAGAAACGGCTAATAAAATGCTCTCTAGTGCTGGTATGGCTCGCAGATTTCTGACGGATGCTCTTAGTACGGAGAACTATCTGATGAATAGATTGCATCGACTGCGATTGGATGTCGGTCTCCCGAAAAACTGTGGTAAGGTAACATTGCTAATTATTCTATTCTTAGAATATTTGGTTGTCCATATTATGTTCAAGTTAGTAATGGTAAACTTGATGAAAAGGGCAAGAAAGTGCATGTTCTTAGGTTATGCATAAAGTGAGTGGGGCTATAAGTTATGATGTCCGGAATTAAATTTATCTGTTGTCGACAGAAAAGTTACATTTGACGAGTCTCCAGTGTTTCTGGGTAGGAGTGTTTGTAGCAGTGTTCATACGAATCTGAACAGTGCTCAGATTGGGGTGGAGTTGTAACCAAAAACTCCTGAGGTAGCGAATACTAACTAAGTAATTGACACAGATGGCGCTTGTAGTGAGGTGGAACTTGTAGAGCCAACAATTGCTATAACTACTGATAATGATAAGGCGCGCATTCGATTTCATGGTAGATATAAATGCAATGATGATTTTGCTTTATCTGCGATTGAGGAGATTGTGTCGTAAAATTCTTATGGAGCAGTTAAATGTGTATATGGAGTTGGTGTTTTGATGAAGTCCACGTCTGTGGCGAAGTTCAAGCGAGGCTTAGATTTGGAAGATATCTATGGCGGTTGAGCCTATTGGGGTTGTGGGAGAGTAGTAGCGAAATTTCAATAAAGCGATTGTGACCTGGCTCAAACGTTGAGCCAAGATAGAGATTGTTAAAATATATCTCGAATTTTACCCTGAAGCAAAAATCTAAATTTTAGAAATAGCAAAAAAGAATCCGAGGCCAAGTTTCGGAAATTAGCTTTCCGAATGTGAGCTGGAGTCTTCGCCCACTGTAAAAGGAAAGTCCAATTGTGTCAGAGAGACAAAGGAAACACTACTTGAAGTCGGCCAAAGAAAAGTCAAAAGAGGAAAGTCCAAACTTTGACCGGCTGACCGAATAACATGATTTCCTAATCCATGTTGACGTGGGCTTCTGAAGGTGCTTTTTCTTTTGGCTATAAATATATTCAGTGGGCATTTTGGGCGGAAGTAGTTGATGAATACGCGAAGTTATTCTTGAAGCGCCCTAATGCAAGTGCTTGGTGTGCCGTGCAAGTGAACAAGAAGCATTGTTATTATGCACGAAGAAGGAAGCGTTGCGTTCGTGAATGCTTGGCAGTGGGTGTTTCCATGGATTCTTGTTTGTGAATTACATCCAAAAAGAATTACTGTTCAAGCATAAATCTTGTTGTAAGATTTGTTTACAATTCCTTCGTGAGTTTGAGAGATTATTTCGTGAAAAATTATTGAGGCTAAATACTGCGTGTATTATTGGGTGTAATTGAGGCTTGGGAAACACTTAGAGTGTTTGAGTGACTCGAGTGTGGTTATAATTTTAATTATATCGCTTGATCTATTCCGTGCTGCTCTCCTCGTGTATGTAGGTTACTACGACCGAATCACGTAAATCTAATGTTCGATTTATTTTTTTGTTCTGTCAATTTTATTATTCAATCGCTTGGCTTCGCAATAAAAAGGATGCCCCGGCCGACTCAATTTATAAAGGAAATAGTGCAGCTCCGTCAAACCCAAGTCCACATTGGACTTTCCTTTCTTTTTTTTTTCTTCTTTCCACTCAGCAACAAAGAAGACAGTAACCTTTTGTCTTTTGTTCTTAGCCGACCGTTGACCGAGTCAATATCTATATCAATTCAGCCCAACGACTCCGACGCATATTCGAAAAACTAACATTCGAAACTTGGTCTTGGATTCTCTTTTTTATATTTTAATTCAAAATTTCAAAATTCGTATTTTTACTTCGAATTCAAACTCGAGACATATTTTAATAATTAGTCCTAAATACTATTATCGAATATGGGAATTTTCTAGATGTCACAACTCTTCCCATTTAAAGAAATTTCATCTTCGAAATTTGGAATTACTTCATATAACCAACTTGAAAGCCTCAGTTTCCTCTTGCTTAACCGCATAAACTCGGCCTTGAGCTGGTGGCCTTCGGAAATTTCCTTGTTTCAAAGCTTTGTTCTGTGGCGGCCGTTGCACCGGCATGTTACGTTGATGCTGCGTTGCCAAAGGACACTCCCTTATTTAATGGCCTTGTTGTTCACATCCAAAAACAAGCTCCCGTATGAGACAAGCATGGTGCACTTCCATGTTGCTTCCCACAATATCGGCAAATGATATTTTGATAGTGCATCCGCACCCCCAATTGATTGTCTTGTGCTAAGCCAAGCCCTCTAATGTTGTTCCTTTTACTCGAGACAAATGTTTGCTTTTCCATTTACATGGGCCTCTAATCACTTTGAAAATCGAGTTGAAAGGCTTGATAATTAGGTCTTACTTGAAAAGTCGCAGTTCCTAGCTCTGCCAAACCTTTCTCCACAAGTTGGGCATGTTCATACAGGTCATTATAATCCTTTAGATTCAACGGTACGAGCCTACTCCTAATATCTGGTCTCAAGCCATCCCAAAATCTCTTAACTTTGTCTTCTTTATTTTCAACCTACCTAGGGGCAAACCTTGACAATTTTGCAAACTTAGCCTCATATTGATCCACTGTCAGATCATTCTATTTTAACTGCGCGAATTTCATCATTTTCTTTTCTCAGACACAATTCGAGAAATACTTTCCGAAAAATGCCTTGACAAAACCACCCCAAATCATCGGAGTACCCTCCGAAAATACCATTTCTTTAGATGCCTTCCACTAATGTTTAGCATATCCTTGGAGTTGGTACTTAGCTATGGCTATCTTGTCTATATTGTTGCAAGCAGCAAGTTGAATATCTTCTCCATCCCATCAATCCATGATTCCGCCTCTTGAAGATTGGGGTTTTAGCTTCAAGAATTTCTCGATCAGACCTTGTAAATGGCGCTCGCCATTACCCAAACTACATACACTTTGTTGCAGTGCATGCTTCTCCATCAAACTTCCAACATTAGCAAGCGCCTAAAGGATTCCTTCCATCCGAGGATATTGTCTCGAATTACCATCGGAACTCATCTTGTCTTACAAGGCCTGCAAACATCACCTAACTTAATAGCTAGTTAGTAAGTAACAAAAGTTACTTGAACCACGCAGCCAATCAAGAGCAAACACATGCATTTAGTATTTTAGACTCGCGTGACCTACTCCACCATTCCAACCTCTAAGTGCATATTATTACTCCATGGTTAACCTGCTCTGATACCAAAACAGGCTGTGATGCCCTAGAACATAACATGCGACATGTGTCCTTTCTTATTATATCTCATATTTGTAATTAGGCATGCAAAAGCATAATAAAATTTTCGCAACATTCCTTACAAGAAAATCGCACTAGTTTCATAATATACACATCTTCAACTTTATACAAACACAAGTAGTTATTAACACAACAAAATACATAGGCCTCGGAAAAGGGTTGGGTCTATTAGCATCACTACTCTCACAATAACCTAAAGGAAAACCACCATCCAACTCAGAAGTTGATGGTTTCAGGCATCATATCGTCCCCTCCATCGCTATACCTAGGGGAAACCATCCTACACCACAAATGTACACGTCGAAATCTACCAACTTAATTCTAATGCCTTAGACTCTTGGCAAGTTGGTAAGGGAAATTAGTCCTAAATACTAATATCAAACAAGGGAATTTTTCGGATGACACAGCTAGCACCCTAGATCTCCCAAGGTCAGGCTAGAGTTCTCGGTGGTCGAGCTTGGGTCCCTTGAGGCCAGGGCAAGGCCCCAATGCCCATGCTCGGGTCCTCGGCAAATGGGACGTTGCAATTGTGCCCAAGTCCTTGGTGCTCAGGCATGAGACCGAGTTAGGTCTCTCGAGTTGGGCCCGAGACCTTGGCCCTCGGGCTTTGGATCCTCATACCTATGCTTGATTCCCTAGTGATTGTACCTTGGTCCCCAAGTCCCGGGAATTTGTACTCAAGATTTATTTTCTGACTCGTGTTTCATGATTTTCTTTAAAACAAACATTAGGAAATAACTCTATTATTTGCAATATACAAATAAGTATTATAAAATCATTTTTAGTGAAAATTACTTCTTTTAAAAAATTTGCAAGCAGAGTTCATTTTTCAGGGAATAAACGGAAGTTAAATGACCTACCCATCCACGTACAAACACACGATGGAGCCTCACCATTTCCCATCAAGTCTAACTCTCTCATCAGATGTCAGCCATCTTAATTAGAGAAAAAAAAGGAAAAAAAAACTCAGTACTGTAACGTACTCGTTGGAACAAAAAACTTGGATAGTTCCACCCGCTGGAAATTAGACAAATGCTGTCTCTTTTAGCTGTTACATTTGTCGTGATACGGAAACAAAAAACAGACTACAAAGGTAAAAGTTCATCAAAAATTTCAATTATGCTACTTGTGATAAATTTATCCTGAATTTTTTTTTATGATACGAAAAATCCCAAACGATACCATTTATGACACATTTACCCCATAATACTTTATACTATGACATTTTCGTCTTTTTCTTTTTTCTTTTTTTTTCCTTTCTTCTTCTCTCTTCCCTCTGTCGGCGTTGGGGTTGGGCATCGGGCTGCCCTCGCCGGCATCGGGCGAGGGCTGCCCTCGCTCGTCCAGGCGAGGGCGACCCTTGCCAGTATCGGGCAAGGGTCCCCCTTGCTCGCCCAAGCAAGGGTGACCCTTGCCGGTGTCAGGTGAGGGTTGCCCTTGCCAAATCCGGCGAGGGCAGCCCTCGCCCAACCCCAACGCCGGCGAGGGCAACCCTCACCGGCTTCCCTCCGTCGTGGCCAGCGGAGGGAAGAGAGTAAAAGAAAGAAAAAAAAGGAAAAAGACGAAAATGCCCTAGGAAAAAGTATTATGGGGTAAATGTGTCATGAGTGGCATAGTTTGGGATTTTTGGTGATTTTTTCCCGACAACAAAACAACCAATCAACCAATTTAAACAGCCATTGTCTTCAGACCAGTCTTATTTTTTCACCTCCTCTTATTCTTGCTCCCCAACAAGAGGGAAAAATAAAACAGGATCCTGAAAAAGAACCCCCACGCGATGGTGACCCACAGGCAATTCCACTTGCTGATGTTCGTGATCCCCTGCGACTTCAGTATGTTGACCCCGGTGGTCACGCATGTCGACCCGGTCAGGTTCATGCCCAAGGTGTTGCCCATGTTCTGCAGCAGCCTCAGCTTCAGCACCTCCGGCACCGCCTCGAGGGGCGTGTTGTCGAACATCTGCATCCCATGCATGAAGCACTTGGCCGGGTAGTCGAACTCGTTCTGGAGCACGGCCTCGTATGGGTACTTCACGAGCGAGAGGTAGTGGAACCATATCCAGTAGAGCGGGATGCGGTCCCGCGAGATGAAGAAGCCGCTGAAGAGCAGGAAATAGGCGAGGATGGCGACGACGATGGTGAACCCGAGCATGACATGGGGGACGACACCGGACAGGAAGGTCACAAAGGAGCTCCCTGCCCAGAAGGACGCAACCATTGCGTAGAAGAAGAACATGAACCCCGAGAACCCGCCCGCGAGGCCCATGGGCCAGAAGGTGGCGGCCGCAAAGGCGAAGGAGAGGATGACGAGGGAGGGTACGGAGATGATGGATTGGGCGAGGACGTAGGAGGAGCGGCGGTACGCGTTGTACGCGGTCTCTCGCATGAAAATGTAGCGCTCCTGCAGGAAGACTGGAATGGCCTCCGCGCAGGTGTAGAAGGTGGTCGACATTGCTAAGGCAAAGAAACCGAGCCGCTCCTGGACGCCCTTTGGGGAGTTGTCCAGGTGGCGGAATATGGTCGCCAGGATTATCCCTGTGACCATGACAGCACCAAACCGGATCCCAAAGAACTCCGGCATCCGCCGGGAGTTGGTCAGCGTCCGCTTGGAGATCACCAGCATCTCCATCCAGAACGGGTTCACGAAGGTCGGGACAGAGGCGACTTGGCTCGAGTCACCGCCGCTGCCACCTGAGACAAGCTTGCCCCTCGAGACACTCGCGCTGATGGCGTCCTTGAGCGAGGGTTTCGGTCCTGTCCACGTGACGACGCGGTTCTGGAGGCTCGATGACTGTCGCTTCTCTTCCCACGATTATGCTGCATTAGTCAAGCACAAACTCGGTCTGGTTCTCGTTCTCTGGGATCGGATGCCCGAACTTGGCGAAGAACTCGGGCAAGTCAGCTGGCGAGCCATTGAAGACTGTGTTCCCATGAGAGAGGAAGATCAGCCTGTCCAGAAGGCTCATTATCCGGTAACTCGGCTGGTGAATTGACATGACCACGATACTCCCACTCTGGGCAATCCGCTGCAGTACCTTCACCACCATGAAGGCACTCGTCGAGTCGAGGCCAGAGGTCGGCTCATCAAGGAACAGGATGATTGGGTCGTGGATGATGTCGATGCCAATGGAGACGCGCTGCCACTCTCCGCCAGATACACCGCGGTGGCCTTCATCGCCAATCACCGTGCCCGCAGCATTCCGAAGGCCAAGCTGATCAATCAGCGCCTGGACCCGCGCCTTCTTCCGCAACTTGGAGAGCGAGCGTGGGAGCCGGAACTCGGCGGAGAACATGAGTGTCTCCTCCACCGTCAGCATCGGGAAGAGGAGGTCGTCTTGCATGACATAGGCTGATATCACCTTCAGGAGCCGTGACTCTGGAACCTCGCCGTTCAGCGTGATGGCCCCTCCAAGGCTCTCCTTCGAGAAACGGTCTGTGAGGGCATCAATGAGCGTCGACTTTCCCGAGCCACTCGTGCCAAGGACGGCCATTATCTCTCCTTCCCTGGCCTCTGTGGAGATGTCGTTGAGCAAGACCTTGGTGCTGGCCTGCCCTGGCAAGCCCGCGCCATCGCCAAACTTCTCGCGGCAGAGCAGTGCTGAGAAGCCCAGCTTCCCGGGGACGTAGACGCTGTAAGTCAAGTTCTTGAAGGAGAGCACGAAGGGATAGGCCGTTGGCATGGAGATGGAGGAGGACACCAAGGAGGTCACCTGGAGGACATGGTTTGACGGCGTTGAAGGCGTTTGGTCGCCAACTTGAGCTTCTTCAACCCTCCTCAGGAGCTCGGTGAGGTCGAGGAGGAGCCATCGGGCCTGGCTTTGTGGCTGTATCCTTGGAGCTCGAGCCGCTGGTTCGGAGTGAAGAGGGGCAGGTTGTCATCAGTGAGGGGTTTAGGTTTCGTCGACGACATTGGTGGCGATGGCGGTGGCGACACGAGAGGTGCGTGAGGGTGATTTTTCTTGGGTTTTAGTTAGAGAGAGAACAGCGTAGAAATGCTTTATAGACAATAAAAGATAACGTAAAGGGGGGATAGTGAGGTCTGGGATAGATTCGAAAGTGAGAACACTCACAATTCACGCAACTTAAGAGCAGGAGACAAAAAGGCTTTTCTCGGTACCACCTTATTGGTTTACCTTTATCAGTATCACCTTATCGATTTCATATTTATCGGTATCACCTTCTATCCCATATCTCACACAATTACAAGACTGGCCTTTATATAGGCTTGTACGTGACTCTTGGACTAACTCTTAAATGACACGTAAATGTACTCTACCATTCTAAGGAGATAGATTCCTAAGAATTTACACAATATTAACTAGACCTAGAAACACAAATAGTCAAGATATAGAAATACGAATAGACTCTTTAAAAACAACACTACAATAAAGGCTCTATTTAACTCACACACTGAACAGTCATCAACATTGCTTTTGGAATATTGGTAACAAGGTAACCGATAATATTGGCGACTCGGCAGTTCATCAATAGTCTCGACGTTTATGAATTTGGTGTAATTTCTAACACTCTCCCTTAAATGAAATTCTCTTCCATCATTCATTTCAAGCAAACTCTTGAACTTTTGAAAAGCATCGATCTTTAGAGGTTTCGTAAAAGTATCTGTAACTTGATCTCCGATCTTCACATGTGACACTTCAATTTCCTTCTTATTCACTTGATCTCGAATAAAGTGATATCGAACATCAATATGTTTGCTTCGTTCATGAAAAACTGGATTTTTCGTAAAAGCAACAGCATAAACATTATCAACAAAAATTTCTGTTAATTTCAACTGCTCCATATGAATTTCTTTCAGAAGTTTTCTCAACCACATTGCATGACAAGCACATGAAGATGTCGCTACTTATTCAGCTTCACATGTTGAAAGAGTAACACTTGATTGCTTTTTTGATGACCACGTGAAAGCGGTGTCATATAAGAAAACACAAAACCTGTAGTGATTTTTCGATCATCGATATCTCCACCATAATCACTGTCTGAATAACCTCTAAGCTAAAAGGATGAATATTGATAGTAGTGTAACCTATGAGTAATAGTACCTTTGATGTATCAAAGTATCATCTTTGTCGCTTTAAGATGAGATGACTTCGGTTTCTCTATGTATAGACTCATAATTCCAACACTATACATGATATCTGGTCTTGTACATGTCAAATATCTCAAGCTTCTAATCAAGCTTTTATAGTACATTGGATCAACATCAACACCGTCATCAAACTTTGACAACTTGGTTCCGCATTCCATCGGTGCATTGACCGGTGTACAATTTTCCATGCTGAATTGTTTAAGGATATTTTCTGCATATCCTTTTTGGGAAATAAAAACCCCACTTGCACTTTGCTTCACTTTAATGCCAAGAAAATAATTCATGAGACCATTATCCGTTATCTTAAATTCCTTCCCCATCGATGCCTTAAAAGCATCGATCATTCCTGAATTATTTCCTATAAAAATAAGATCATCAACATATAAACAAACCAATAGAACATCACATTTTTCTTGCTTCAAAAAAAGTGCATGTTCGTATGGACATTGAGAGAAGCCATTTGCCTTGAAATAGACATTAATTTTGGAATTCCATGCTCACGGTGCTTGTTTAAGCCCATATAGAACTTTCTTCAATCTCAGCACTTTATCTTGATGACCTTTCACAATAAACCCCTCGGGTTGCTCGACATAAATTTCTTCATCAAGGTTGCCATTTAAAAATGCTTATTTGACATCCATTTGATAAATTTGCCAATCATTTTGAGCTGCAATAGAAATGATTAATCTAATCATTTTCATGCGGATAACGGGAGCAAATACCTCACCATAGTCGATTCTAGCCTTTTGTTTGTACCCCTTAGCGACTAATCTAGCCTTTTATCTTGTCACTTCTCGTTTCTTGTTCTTTTTGGCCTTGTACACCCATTTCACACCAATCAATTTCTTGTCCTTCGGAAGATTAGCAAGTTCTCATGTTTGATTCTTCTTGATGGCTTCAATTTCTTCATTCTTGGCTTTTCTCCATTTTTTCTTCTTTGGCAGCATCATCATAGACAAGCGGTTCTAAATCTGCAAGAAGGCATACAAGGTGAAGCTCATCGGTAGCTTCATAAATTTCAAATAATCTCCTTGATCTTGGCACTAGCAGTTCATCGACACCATTTGAAGAAGTTGACGGTGATGAACTTGAAGAAGATATCGGAGAAGAAGGTGAAGAGAGATCTTTCAACCCCATTTGTCTTGAATCATCACGAGCATTTGCTTTGTCTTCAGGATTGTCTTACCATATACCTTCTTCATTGAACTTGACATCTCTGCTTATATATACTTTCAATGTGTTAGGATCAAATAATCGATAAGCTTTGGATGAGATATCATACCCTATGAAAATGAGCTTTTTGCTCTTGTCTTCCAACTTCGATCTTTTTTGGTTCGGGATATGAGCATAGACAATGCTCCCGAAAATTGTCAAGTGAGAAACACTTGGTGTTCTCCCGCTCCATGTCTCTTGTGGAGTTACGCCTTCAAGTCCATATGTGAGGTATCCATTTTGTAGATAGATAGCACACATAACAGCTTCACCCTAAAGTTCCTTCAGCATATTTTTGCTTTTCGACATGCTACAAACCATATAAAAAATGGTTCTGTTTTTTTCATTTAGCCACTCCATTCTGTTGAGGAGAATATGGAGCCGTCAAGAAATGTCAAATGCCATGATCTTCACAGAATTTGTTGAATATGGCTAAAGTGAATTCTCCTCCTCAATCAGTCCTTATGGCTTTGATAAAATAGCCACTCTCCTTTTTAGTCAAGTTTTTGAATTGTTTGAAAGTATCAAACACTTCTGTCTTTTACTTCAAGAAATACACCCAAGTTTTTTCGAGTAAAATCATCAATAAAAGTAACAACATATCGATGATTACCATATGTTTGAAGAGTGATTAGACCGCACACATCAAAATGAATCAACTCAAGTGACTTCTTTACTCGATAAGATGCTTCCTTTGGAAAGCTAGATCTGGAGTACTTGCCGATAAACACACCCTTCACATAATTGATCGGGATGATCAACATGTGGTAAGCCATAAATCATTTTCTTGTGGGAAAGCAAATTGAGTCCACCAAAATTGAGATGGCCGAACCTCAAATGCCACAACCACGAAGGATCATCCACACATGCCTTTAAGCATCGAGACATGTCATTCTTTATATTGAGAGTGAATATCCTGTTCTTTGACATCTTTGCTTTTGCAATCAATTTATTATTTTGATCTCTTAGCACAAGGCTAAGATCCTTCATGTGGAAAGTATAACCTTTCTCCATAAGTTGTCCCGAACTCAAGATATTACTTGACATCTTTGGTACATAATAAACATTAGTAATAAACTGATGTGCACCATTCTTCAAATGAATCAAAATTGTACCGTTGCCTTTGACAAGAATTTTAGAATTATCACCGAATGAGACTTTCCCTTTGACTGTCTCATCTAACTAGGCAAACATCTCCTTTCGCCCGCACATGTGGTTGCTTGCACCGGTATCCAAGTACCACATATCTTTTTGTCTTCCTTCATCTTCTTTAAATGCCAATAAAAGAACTTGCTCGGCATCTTTCACCAAGTTTTCCTTTTCATCTGCTTAGCTACTCTCTTTGTTCCAACAGTCAGAAGCATAATGGCCAAGTTTATTACAATGATAACATCGAATTTTAGATTTATCATACCATTGCTCTCTTGAGTTATGTCCTCTTCCACAAGCACCTCTTTGATTTTGGTATTTTCCATCATTTCAAGCAATATCTCCTCTACTTCGTCCATGACCTCTTCCTTGAAAGCGACCTCGACCTCGATCTTGATGAGTCCCTCGAGTTTTCACAGGATCTCTACTTTGCTTCTTCTCATCTCGAATGGTCAACCGAGTTTGGAGTACTTCCCCTACCGGTTCATTCTTGTTTCTTCTGAATCTTTCTTCATGGGCTTGCAATGAACCCATGAGCTCATCAATCGTCATGGCATCAAGGTCTTTGGACTCTTCAATCGCAACGCCAATGTGGTCATACTTTTTGTCTAAGGATAGAAGAATCTTCTCGACAACACGAACATCTTCAACATCTTCTCCATTTCTTTTCATATGGTCGACAATTGCCAACACTCTTGTGAAATAATCGACAATCAATTCCGATTCTTCCATACGGATTGCCTCGAATTCACCTTTCAAAGTTTGAAGGCGAATCTTATGAACTTTTGGCACTCCTTGGTGTGTGTTGTAAAGAATCTCCCATGCTTCCTTAGAAGTAAAAGGATTCAACACCTTCTCGAATATCAAATCATCTAAAGCTTGATCGATGATTGACAGGGTATATTGATCTTTTGCTCGAACTTTCTCCAAGGCATTCCTCTGGTTTTGATTCAACATGGCGTTGTCCTCTGGCTCATCATAGTCGGTGTTGACAATCTCCCACACACTATAGGCGCCGAGTTGGGCTTTCATTCTAGCAACCCAATTGCTATAATTTTCTTTGGTAAGATGAGGGTATTGAAGAGGAAGATGATTGTTTGTTGAGGCCATGATCACAAACCGTAAGCTCTGATACTAATTTGATGAGATAAATTCAAGGTGAAAGCACTCACAATTCACACAACTTAAGAGAAGGAGACAAAAAGGCTTTTATTGGTACCGCCTTTATCGGTATCACCTTATTAGTATCACCTTATATCCCATATCTCCCACAATTACAAGGCCTACCTTTATATAGGCTTGTACATGACTCTTGGGCTAACTCTTAAATGACTAATTAATAAATGTACTCTACCATTTCAAGGAGATAGATTCCTAGGAATTTACACAACATTAACTAGACCTAGAAACACAAATAGTCAAGACATAGAAATACGAAAGACTCTTTGAAAACAACACTACAATAAAGACTCTATTTAACTCATACACCGAACAGTCATCAACATTGCTTCTGGAATATTGGTAACGAGGTAACCGATAATATTGGCAACACAACAGTTCATCAATAGTCTCGACATTTATGAATTTAGTTTAATTTCTAACAAGAAAGTTGTGCTTGCAGATTTCTATCGCCAGTTGCATCACTCTCTTCCTTCGTTTGATTTCAACCAAGCATTGCATGAAGAGAAAACCTGAGGCGGGGGGAGAGAGAGACCTTTCTTCTGCTTTTTTAAATTAATGTTTTAGAAGTTCTAATTCGACAGAGCTGTTGTGTCTTAACATGACGATACTTTCGTTCTTTTCAAGAAGAAGTGTATATTTGATGCTCTTCTTCTCCTTTAGGGAATTTTGCCGATGAAAGTATATTCCATGTTGTGAAGGGAAACTTCAGGAGGAAACTCATTTAATAGATTCTTTTCGGCTTCCGTGGTACAGCTGTATTAATCATGGTTTATAGTATGCGCAAGAAGAAAGCGTTTTTTTGTGTGTGTAAAATGTAAGTAGTATAACAGAAGATGTACGATAGCTTAGGGGCATTCCTCGGCATTACAACTAGTACTAATAATTCGAGAATATGGAGGTAGAAAGTCTCCATAAAGTAGCTAAAACAAAGTTAGCTTGCGAATGTTTGATTTTTTTGTATAGCGAAGCTCTTCCTCTTACATTTTTCCGCACCTTCGCCAAAATAATCTGAATGTTAGTTGGATTATTTTAAAACCGCCTATGGTTGCGCTCTATCCAAGTGCAATATACAGTTGCTAGGAAAGATACTTTGAGGAGTTTCGCTGCCAAATCTTTGCCTCTTGTTGCTCTAACCATCCATTGAAGCTCCTCATTCCATCCTCATATATTACGCCTGATCCTATGTTGCACAAGAATATTGCGCCAGATGCTACTTGTCTATTCGCATTGGAAGAAAAGGTGAGTCCTGTTCTCTATAGTTGCCCTATAGAAGGTACATTAGATATCGACTGAGGTCATCCACCGTGATATGATCTTTGTTGTCGGAAGCCTATCCCTACAACTAGCCAACCAATAAAATTGTGTTTGCTAATACCGCTACTCCATATTAAGTTATACCACTCCACAGCCGGACTCTCGTGTCTAAGTTCTTCCAAGACATCATGGCAGCAATATCTTGGATTAGACATGACTGGAGTTAGGACATGACGTAGTTTGAGGAGACATCGCCAACTCCAGGCCATACTACCCTTCATGTCCATCTGCAAAAATGGGGTTCCTCTGCATTTTGTACTATGGACCCAGGAGCTCCAAAGTGAAGAAGATGGATGATTGATAAGATTCCACATTGTGCGCCCTAATAACACTTTGTTCCATAGGTTCAAATCAGGCAATCCTAACCCTCCTTCCTTTTTGGGTGAGCATACTACACGCCATGCAACTTTGTGCGATCAGAAGAAAGCTTTCTTAACGAAAAAACACAATTTCCATTATTCAATGGTGATGATTTACATCAATGAATCATGATGAGTGATAGACAGCGTCTGGGAGACCTCGTTGCATTGTTACAAACTAGTGCAACATAAGCAATGCCTTAGAAATCTGTATGCCTTGATGCATATTCATTGACAATGACAATTATTGGGTTGGTGGAGTCCAAAGCATATATCCAAATGTTGTTCCTCCGATTAGTTGCTGAATATTTGAGTCCTCAAATGTACAACCTTACAGATATAGCATCTAGGGGACCATAGGATCATAAGCATATGACCTTATATTTCACATAGTGCATCAGTATCTTATAGACTGTTCTTAGTAAACACTTCTTATACCAGATTTTTCAGAGGCGTCCTCAGAGTCTTGACTTAGAGGGAACAAGCTAAGTTCCCAAGTTTAAGTGGATCAGATACAGACATTTGGCAATAACGAACATGCCGAATACAATCAGCCTCCATAGCCATCCAGAAGTAACCTAGTCTCATGATTTTTCCGGCCAAAAGATGACCGTTCATGTGCGAACCACATTTTCCTTCATGAATTTTCCTCATCAACTGATTAGCTTCTTTGGCATCGACGCAATTCAACAAAATTGAGTCAAAAGACCTCTTGTAAAGAGCATTGCCACCGATGAAGAATTTCGACGCTAGCTTCCTTATATATTTCTGATCTGTCAGTTCACTTCCAGAAGGACATTCACCTCTTTGAAGATAGTTCATGATATCGTGATACCACGGCTTGTCATCAGGTTCATCTGTGATCGCCGAACAATAAGCTAGATGTGTTAGTATTTCAATTTTCAATGGCTCGATGTCTAGCCCTTCCATGACTTGTAGTATTGATGATAAAGTGGCCAGGGCGTCGGCGAATTGATTCTGCGATCGGGATAAAAACTCAAAGGAAATCTCCTCAAATTTCTTTATCAACTCCTCAAGGAATTCGTGGTAAGGGATCAACTTGAGATCACGAGTTCGCTATTGACCCTCTGTTTGGAGAATGATGAGGGCAGAATCGTTGTAGACTTGCAGTTTTCTAACTTTCATGTCGACGGCCAACTGTAATCCAAGTATGCAAGTTTTGTATTATGAGATATTGTTGGTACAAGGAAATACCAACTTGGCGGCCACAGGGTGGTGTTGACCCGTCGGGGAGATAAGAACTGCCTCAGTCCTAGAACCAACTAGGTTAACAACACCGTCGAAGTACATAGTCCACTTATCGTCCACTATCTCTGAAATGCGCTCCTCTGTAGGATCCGATTGACCATGGTATTCCGACCCTTCAAAGTTTTCTGCCAACATGTTAGCTATAGCTCTTCCCTTGACAGATTTCTGTACAATGCTGTGGACGTCGAATTCGGACACCAGAACTTGCCATTTTGCTAACTTTCCAATCAACATAGGTTTTTCCAGCAGGTATTTGATGGGATCATTCTCAGTTACAAGCAGAATCCGATGATGGAGTGTGTATTGGCGTAAGTGGTATAACACCCACACCAAAGCCATACAGGTTTTCTCAACTCCAGGGTAATTTATTTCGGACGAAGTAAACTTCTTACTGAGATAGTTTATCACACATTCTTTGTTGTCGCTTAGTCTTTTCTGAGCTAGCAAGACTCCTAACGACTCATCATGAATAGTCAGGTAGAGTATTAATGGCACTCTAGGGATAGGTGGCACCAGGACCGACGGATGAGAAAGATATTATTTTATTTTCTCAAATGCCTTTTGACAATCAGTATCCCACTTAACTTTGGCGTTCTTCTTTAGGAGCTTGAAAAAAGGTTTAGCCGTCTCAGACAATTGAGAAATAAATCTGGCCACATAGTTTAGTCTCCCTAGCAAACTCCGAACCTCTTTAGCAGTTGAGGGAGGCTTCAAATCACAAATGGCCTTAACCTTCGATGGGTCAATTTCAATGCCTCGACTACTGACCATGAACCCCAATAATTTTTCAGACTTTGCCCCAAATGCGCATTTGGTGGGGTTAAGTCTTAGCTTAAATCTTCGAAGTCGGTCAAACAACTTCCGCAATACTACGATGTGGTTCTCTCCATGTTTGGATTTGGCAATCATATCATCTACGTAGACCTCCACCTCCTTATGCATCATATCGTGGAATAGGGTGACCATTGTTCTTTGGTACGTTGCCTCGGCGTTCTTCAAGTTGAAAGGCATTACCTTGTAACAAAAAGTCCCCCAAGGGATAATGAAGGAGGTTTTACTTTTATCTTTTCCTTTCGTCCAAATTTGATTATTACCCGAAAACCCATCCATAAAAGAGAATAACTCAAATCCCGCGGTGCTGTCAACTAACACGTCGATGTGAGGCAACAGGAAGTCATCTTTTGGACTTGCTCAATTCAAATCGCGGTAGTCAATACAAACCCTAACCCGACCATCCTTCTTCATAACAAGGACTACATTAGCGATCCAATCAGAGTAGTACGACACTTTTATGAAGCCTACTTCCAGCAACTTCATGACTTCTTCTTCGATTTTCTTGGATAATTCGGGCTTTGTTCTCCTGAGCCTTTGTTTCTTAGGTGGGATACTCAGATCAGTAGAGAGAGCGTGCTCTACAATTTCCCTATCTAACCCTGGCATATCTGAATATGATTATGTGAATACATCTTGGTATTCTTTTAAAAGGTCGACCATCCTTCTAGTTTTGATCTCAGAAAAGTCAGCTCCAATCTTGATTTATCTAACATTCTCCGAATCGCCCAGATTTATTGTGATTGTAGGCTCCGCGGTTAATGGATTAGACTCTTCATGTCGAATCCATTCTTGTTCGACGCTTTTCCGATCACGGTCATCCTTGTCATCATCGGTCCTGGAGGAATTTTCATTAAGCAAATCCGACTCACATATACACCTATTATGATCATGTGAAATGTTATGCCTAAGATGCCACAAAGAAGGTTAGTGATTAAATTGGCAAATGTTATTGCAACTACTGATATGCATGGGTTTTGAAATCATTTTGAGAGAGTTTTTGAAAATGCAGGATTCGTCCTCATATCCTTGGACGTCCCTATCTGCAAATGATTTCAGAAACTAGGAAGCGTATGGAAGTCCAAGCCTCAAAGCATCATCATCAGTCTGATTTGGGTACTTCCACGCGTCCTTAAAAAAACATGATCATGATTTTATTAACAAGATGAGGCCGTTTACATGACTCGAGGTCTTGGACCGACGGCTCGCAGTCCAAGACTTTGATTGCAAAGAGAAACAACCCTAAACCTAAACAAACCTCCCATGAAAGGGGTGAACATAAACTAAGACAAGACGAAATAAGAAAGAAAAGCGGCATCCCTACTCAGAAGGGTTAGCGGCGGCAACAAAAGGCTTGGCCTCTTGATTTTCCGTGATAGCACAAGCAAACTCCTCGAATAAATCAACGAGACCAACAACGGTCTCCTCCTCCTGCAGCAGCTTGGGTGGACCCGGGAATATCTCTTTCAATTTTAGAAGGAATAAGCCCTTTCAATCTTCTCCTAACCCAAATAAACTCGCCCGACCTTCGTAACTTCTATGATTAGCTAGGTATTCGTAGTTACCACGGTCTTCATTGCTTTTTTAGCCACCATAATTAGCATGGCCTTTACAGCCACCACGGCCCCCATGTTGACCTCGATCTCTGAAACTACCTCGTCCTTCATGGTTATTTTGGCCAACAGAATCGCCTCCATGATAACTTAGACCCGTCCTTTTGCGCCACCTGGAGACCTGAAGGGGCTCTTTGATACCTTGGCCGTGCAATCCCAGGCCAGATTAGGGGACATGACCATTTTCGAGCAACGCCTTGCTTGACATGATTGAAGGCTTAGCGATTTCTAGATTTCACATGATTGTTCTAACGGGCACATAGACCATCGAGACTAACTCCAAAGTTTGATAACTTGATTCAGTCTTGTTCTCGGATTCTATGTATGGGACTGTAGTGTCGTGAAAAACCTTAAAGTCAGTTTCTCCATGAATAGTTACCAACTTCCCATTCACGATGAATTTGACCTTTTGGTGTAGGCTCGAGGGTACGTCTCCGGCGGTATGTATCCAAGGTCATCCCAGTAGAAAATTGAAGGTACTAGGAATATCTAAGACTTGGAAGCTGACCAGAAAAAGGACTAGACCAATTAGCAGTTCAAGCTCGACTTCACTAATTACTTCTTTTTTCATAACGTCAAAAGCACGAACGGTAGATTTAGATACCAACATTTTTTCTTCATTCACCCCTAAACGGCGAAGGGTGGCCAGTGGCCAAATGTTTAATGCTGATCCATTGTCAATCAGTACTCTTGCCATCATTCTATCACGACACTTTACCGAGATAAGCAGCGCCTTAGTATGGTTGCGGCCTTCAGCAAGGAAGTCTTCATCGGCAAATGAGATTTGATCTTTCAATAAAATAGATCCCACGAACTCTTCTAGCTGACCATCATCGATATCCTTCGACACATGCACTTCATTAAGGACTTTTAGTAGTGCATTTTTATGCTTCTCAGATGATTTAAAGAGATCCAAAAGAGAGATCTGGGCAGGCATCTTTCTCAACTAGTTCACGACGTTAAATTCGCTTGTCTTGACAATTGCCAAGAACTGCTCCGTTTCCTCATCCGAGACGGCTTTCTTCTCAACTACCCTAGCAGGTGCGTAGCAACGGCCTGAACATGTGATGGCGTCAATCTTGTCCGTCTTATAACTCCAAGGAACTGCCTTGGGGTTGTAACTCGAGGCTCTCTCCACTATTATATCTTCTTCATCCTCAGGTGGGAGTTCAACCACCATTAACTCCATGACGCAATCATCGATCTCTAGGGTAGCGAACTCTTCGGCCATAAGGTCGATGACTACATGTCCGGCATCTCGTTCATCGGGATCTGATAGATCTTCTTCAACTGATAGGTCGATGACCATAGGGGTGATCATGTTGACCGTCTCCTCCTTAGGCTCAAGTGGGTCATCCATACCTCCCCACCCATTGGGAATAACCTCCTTGGGATCGATGAAGAAACTGGGTGGTGGTGAATACTTCACAAGATAGTCGAATTTGCCGCTAGGTTGACCCAGTGTGTCAAACACCTCCCCATTCTCGTGAGCAAGTTTTATGAACTCATGATTCCAATCTACATTGCTAGCTTGAGGCCCAAGATCATCATACAAATTCTCTCCTTCATTGTCGGTCACAATTAGACTTTTCGACATACCCTAATTAGTTGGCTGGTTAGCTTCTACAGGCTCAACAGGTGTCTCCTCCAACTCCTTCCCATAAAATGAATCAATAACAACCGTCATGGCCATCATACTATCTTCCTTCATACTATATATTACTCTCATGTCCATCATCCGAGTGACACATTTTAATTTTTCTTCCAACGAAATGTCCTCCCCATCTTCAAAGTGTCTAGTTGACACTAGTAATTTATAAAGTTTATGAATATCCACATTAAAGGTTTGTTTACTCTCATCACCATTCTCAATAACCACGTTGACATTCTCAGCATGATTAGGCAATGGGTTTTGTTGAATATTAGGAGGTGGATCCTTGAAGGATAAAATGCCCTTGTCGAACAAATTCTGAACTTTGTTCTTGAGAGTGAAGCAGATATCTACATCATGACCCTTCTCGCGTCTATGGAACTCGCAAGACTTCGACAAGTCAAACCTAGGGAATTTTGGAGGATGGTCCCGAGGTACTTCTTTGGCTATCATTCCCCTTCTCAACAACATAGGCAGCAACTTAGATAAAGGTTTAGGCAGGGGAGTGAATTGCCTCGGCGCCTTCTTTTTGAATTCATAACTCTGATATGCCCTGTCTCGAAACATAGACGGGCCTTGGGAGGACGAGGCATGGGGACTTGTCACAACCGGCGTTTGTATATACGCGATCTCCACATCCTTTTCTTTTCTATTCAGGACCTTTTGACTAGTCCCTTCGCTCAATCTACCATCATGCATAGCCCCTTCTATCCTTTCCCCGACATCTACCGGCTGAAAGAAGGTCAAGCATCCAGAACCCACCAACTTTAAATAGAAATCGCCAGGTAAGGCCTTGAGGAAAAGATCTAGTAGCTCTTTTTCGCTGAGCGGGGGTCGAACTTGAGCAGCGAGGGTATGCCATCTTTGAGCAAAAGCTCTGAAAGACTCACTTCGTTTCTTTTCGGTTCGAGTAAGCACTTCTCGTGTGGGACCTATCTCTGTATTGTATTTATATTGCAGGACGAACACCTCAGCCAACTCCTCTCGCTTCTCGAACTTCTCGGGCTCTGACAACACATACTATTGCAATGTAGGCCCCGTCAAACTCTCTTGGAAAGTCTGAACCATTAATGGGACATTCTGGGCATACCTCACCATCCTATTCAAATAGTACTTCAAGTGGATCTTTGGATTTCCAGTCTCATCATACTTAGTGAAATCGAGAATCTTAAACTTCTCAGGAAAGCTCATTTGTGCATGTCGAGACAAATCCTCAATCATGTGCTCTTTGTATCCTTATAGCGAACAGAGTTTCTCTTCTATCTTCGCGAACCTTTTGTTGTGTTCCTCCTCTAAATGGGCAGTGACGGCTTCCGAAATAGGGTCTAGTTCGACCACTACAGGTGCAGAACCCAGTGCCTCTTCAGTAACATTCCTTCTCGCGGGTCCTTTTATGAGCTCGGGAACAACTTGAGGTACGGCTTGACCTGCGTTTGATGTAGCCAACGAGGCCCTTATATCATTGGCGAATTGAGTGAGCTGAGTCGCAAGATCATTGATCTTGTCGTCGAGAGCGGCGAAACGAGCGTTTTACTCCTCAATATTCATTTATGCGGCCCTTGATCGTGTTCGAATTGGTGATTGCCTCAAAGTCGTAGCTTTGGCGGGCCCTTGGACTCGGTGTGGATATAGTGATTGTCGGAAGGAGTCACTCTCCGGCCTCTTGGTCTCTTTGCGTGTTGAACGAGCTCAAATACAGACAATTCGTGATCACCTGAATCATAAATAAGCGAGCATATATAAGTGCATGATTCATATAGAAGACCGGTCCATAACAATGGTCTAGCCGCTTTCATTGATTCATTAAATAGTCCTTAACTGAATAACACTCAAAAGACGAACTAGAAACTTAGAGACCCTAAACATCAAGCTAATAAAACAAAGAAAAGATAAGAAACGAAAATAAAATCGTAAGACAAATGAACTTAGAAAAGGAGCAACTAGATCTAAAACTCGACTCATTTTACTCCTCCTGATCTATATGCGAATGGGAAGCCAATACTCGATGTAATTGCTATTCTCCTTAGCAACACTCTTTAGACTTCCTTTAGCTTTCTCCGCCCTCCTCTTGAGATAGTTGATTTTCGCTTGGTGAGTCGGCTTCTCTGTCACATCTGGGATCTTTGGGAAGAACTCAGTCGGGATCTTATGGCGACGGATGTATCGGGTCATGGCATAGTATGCCTTTTCTTTCCCTTCGAGCTCATCTTCGGGCCAATTCAACTTTCGAGCACGGCAGGCGAGCCAAGCTTGTTCAACACGGCGAAGCTCTCCTTTGTAATCTTCTCCCTTTCCAAAAAATCGGACGTGGAACGAATCCGGCTTAAGAGGAGGTGGTAAATCTTGGACAACCCGATATTGGCGGGCCACTCGGAGTGGGTAGTAGGAGGTGATGCCAGTAATTCCCAACAACGGGATCAATTCATTATCGCCATGAGAGAGACGTGACTCGCGAAGTTGGAACCACTTAGCTTGCCATAGGAAAACCTTAGTTTTTGGATTCTTCAACAAATTCACCCATTCTGAGAAAGAAAGGTTCGGAGTTCGATCTTGATGATTCTTAAATGCTTGAATAGGGTGATTAGTCTCACTAATGTCACTAATGTTCATGTGAATATCGAACCTACTTATATGGGAAAAAAACTAGATTTGTAAAAGTTCGACGGTAGCACGAAAAACCTTTTCTTCTTTTTCTTTAAATCGGGTGAGCGACAAAAATATTTCGGCCAAAAAAATGTTGACAAAGCTAACTCCACCACATATTTGTCTGACCACCCACACAACAGAAGGATCGATAGCATTCTTACGAAAGGGAAATATTATGAACCCAAAGAAAGCTAGAAGAAAGATCTTTCCTTTCAAAAGGGGCGCGGCATCCATAAAACATTGACCTAAGAAGGAGAGTGGGCATGCATGATAATTATCTTTTAGCATTCTTCCTATTTGGTTCTTATTCATCCTAAGAAAGTCACATAAAATCGATTCCGGCTATAACCCAATGGGTGGATCGATTAACTCAAAATCCAAAAATTTTCCTATGGCAACGCTATATTCTTCTAAAGTTGGAGTCAACTCATGCTTATGGAATATGAACGTGGACGTTTGGGGACACCAGAAATGAGCTATTGCTTGCATGACTCCACTTTGGATGTCAATGTCGAGAAAAGGCAAAAGGCGACCAAGTTTGTTCTCCATATAGGCTCGACCCTCACGATCCAATTGATCCCACCAATGCTTGAGTTCGGCCTTCGGAGTAGGAATTAATCAAATGTTGGACCTTCCCATTGCATATAGACCAAGACTCGATCAACCTAACTGTCA
This sequence comes from Syzygium jambos, assembly GCA_031216235.1. Taxonomy (NCBI): domain Eukaryota; kingdom Viridiplantae; phylum Streptophyta; class Magnoliopsida; order Myrtales; family Myrtaceae; genus Syzygium; species Syzygium jambos. The sequence goes on from CM062220.1 coordinate 11,747,451, forward strand.
TGGACCAGCCAAAACATAAAGGTAAGTAAATTGTAAAAGTAAAGGGTATGAAACTCACATCGCCAAACAATCATGTCAGCCACATAGACATGCGCATGAAACGTGCAGTTTGACTTCTACTCTAGATGGCTTGACAAATTGGAGCTACGAGGGTGGGATGACTAGTTGTGGCCTCACGCACTAAGCCAAGTCCTCGTAACTTCGGCTCGATCAAGAATGATACCCCGATGCGACGTGGCCTCGCGAGCAAAGATAAGCATTCCTGACACCAAGAAAGAAGCATTCGGGATTGAGTTAGGCAACCTCTACTACGTGGCCTTGCGGTCGAAGTCGTATCCAACTCAATACCATCCTAAACATTCCTAGTGCAGCCCAGGTCCAACAGCATGGCTGTGTGTGTAACAGTGTGGTGCTAAAACATTTAAAGCATGCATAACAGTTCATAAGCAAACAATGCTTTAAGCATCCAAAAGAATAAACATTCATTCCGAAATCCCAAACCTACAAAATAAGGGGTCAATAGCAAAATATTCACACTAGGGATGTATTTGAACAAGATAAATGACCTAAATCCTTAAGTCCCCAGTGGAGTCGCCAAGCTGTCGTGACCTACCCGAACCGATTGCGCCGACTATGGGGTTTGGCTAATGGATTACTAAGTTAAACCTAACTCGAGCTCTCCCAAGCCCATACCAATTCGCGACTTAAGTTTAAGTTATTAACATGCAAATCAATTTCATCTAGGAGTCGCCACTAATCAGTTTTTGATGGGTTGATTAGACACCCAAGTGAAGCACGAGAGAAATGCTTCACTTCTACGAATCAGAGATTCAATAGGTACGGGGACTTGATTACACTAATTGACCGATTAGTGTCCTTTCGGTACCAAATCTTGTTCAATTACCGCCTAACGTATTCACACTAATCGAGAGTTTCAAAATTCGATTTCTAACCAAACTAGGGTGAGCAATAATTAACACACGAACCTAACGTGCAAAATTGATCCTATGCGAGTTAGAGTACATACGCGATTCGAAGTGTGTGAACCAAGCAATGTACGATCGAATATGACACTAATCACACGATAGGGCCAGAAAAACCAATTCCAAAGTCCAAATAAATTTTCTGATTTTTCGAAATATTTTTTTTAAATTTTAATTTTTTCGAATTTTTTTAAATTAAAATAATAAAATAATATAAACCAGACCCGGTCGGATCTCCACATCAGACCCGGATCAGATCTGACCCAGGCACGCCAGCCCAAGTCCACGGAGAGGGCCCAACTTGAATAAAAGATCAAAACCCAAATAAAACGATTAAAATGAAAACACCTAGCCCAGCCCACTGAAATTAAAACTCAACTAACAATTCGGCCCAATTTTGTAACTCAGCCCACCCACGAAAATAGTCCAAAACCTAAAAGGCCTCTTCTAATCCTAAACTAAAAAGCCAAAAACCAAATAAAACTTAATAATACTAAATCTAGCCCAAATGCCAAAACCTTATCCGGTTATGACCCGCGCGCTTGACCTGGTGCGCGACGACTAGCCCTGCTCAGTTGAAACCGTAGCGCGCGACCCGACTCGCCTGAACGACATACCTGAAATTTTTTTTTAAAAAAAATATTTTCTAATTTTTTTAAAATTCTCCCTCTCGTCTTTTTCTTTTTCCTTTTGTTTCTTTTTCTTTTCTCCTTCTGGACGCCTCTTCTCTTTGACTTTTCTTCCCTATTTTTCTCTTCTACCCAGGACGTCCCCTCCCCGATGATTCTTCACCAAACACTTGCATCTTCATGCCTTCACCAAAAATAACACCCTTTCACATACCATAGTCTAGGTCATCGTCGAAATACTCCCTGCCACCGCTCTGTCCAACACCAACCCACTACACACTGGCCAATTTCACGTCATCGTCTGAACATAAAAAAAAATGAACTAATGGAGCCTCGGAACAAAAACACGAACCACATTGAACAATCGATACAATAGAGAATGGCAGACACGCCATGAAGCTTGTGGATCGATGCTTATCCGAAAACACGATGAATCAAGAACAAGCACAACAAAACTTCATTCAGGCATTCCGGCGAACGGGTTGAATGCATTGCAAAAACAAGAGGTTCTGGCGCTGTTGAGACCCAAACTTGGCCGAGGTTCACGACACAAGACGCACAGAGAATGGGGAGCAAGCAAGGGGGCGTCACTGGTCAGAACTCGCATGAGCCGGGCGGCCATGAGCATCAGGCCAGTGAGCCCCAAAATCGGGCACGAAAAGAACAGGGGTAGCGGTTCCTTACGATGCTCCCTACCCAACTCGGCGGCGGCTGTGAATGGGGGCGGATGCAGTAGATCGACCTACATCCGGTCGCCTCGCATGCCTACGAGCCGGGATCCACGGGAAACCGAGCTCGAATCAAACAAAAACGCAGACCGATGAAAACTCGGCACCTAAACTTACTAAAGATCGGTACGGGGAAGGAAGGACGATCCTCGGCCACCACACCAACTGACGAGTGCCGGGAGATGTGATCGAGTTCTCTATCTCGATTTCTCACTCACTTTCTCTCGGTAACTCTATGTTCTCTCTCCCCGATTTCTCTCTCTGTTCTCCCCCTCCCTCTTCGATCTGTCCCTCTAGCTCAGAACTCCCCCACCTTTAATGTCGAGAGAAGGAGGAGGCTCTGCTCCTTCTCCCCTTTCTCGACGATGCTCTCCCTCCATTTCAAGCTTAGGGGAGCCATGGATCAGTGTGCCCTCCCTCGTTTGTGCTCCTGCCATCAGCCAATCCTCTCCTCGGGGGTTGAATCACGCCCGTTTTTTGCTAAAACGGCTGTGGGATCTCTTGGGTCTTTGCGCCGTCAAGGTGCAGCGCTACGCCACTGCTTCCCGCTTCTAGAATCACAGCTTTGGCCTCCTCGTGCAGAGCACTCCTCTGTTTTGCCCGTCCCGACTTCTGGCTTTCGTCGTTTTGCTTCTGCTCTGCTTCCTTTGTTTCGTCTTTCTTTTCGCAGTTCAGCGCACGGTGTAGGGTTGGAGAAGTAGGCCAACGTTGACTAATTCAACGTTGACCTCTCCCTTTTTTTAATTAAAAAAATTTTAATTTGAAATTTTTTTTATTGCGATGTTGTGATGGTCGGCGTTGAATAATGTCGGTCCCCCCTTTTTTCGAATTTTTTAAAATTTTTTTTTATAATTTTAATTAATTTTTTTAAATTTTTTTAATTAAACAAGGAAAGCATGTTCTAATATGCCTTATTAATGGAAATGTGCCTAAAGTCTATATGCCAATTAATTTAATGAAAATATTTTTGCTTAGAGGTTAAAAATTAATCCCTAATTTTCTATGCCATTAAACCCTAAATGACTAGGCCAAATTTAGGTGTCAACAAAAGCGAAGCTGAGCTGGCGTGTCCAGACGTTCTTCGACAAAGCCGAAGTCATCGGATTGAAGTCCAAGTATCGAGGAAGAGCTCCACGATCACCATTTGCTTTGGAAACTTCATCTGATCCTTTGTCGAAGCAGGTAAAATCTAATCCTTGCCATGGTTTTCTAGAACTCCAGAAAGTGAGATCAAGTTTGATATTGATGATCATTTGATTTCTATGGCAATTTTGAGTCCTTTGAGGTCTAATATGATTTTCTAATCATGTTTTACATTGTTTGATTGTATTTCTTATTGAAAAACCTGCATAAACTGAGTCGGCCACTATTAAACCTTCTCGTTGGAGCTTCCTTGACCTCACTGAAGTGCCTCTCGTGGTCATAAGCCACCAAGTTAGTTGATTCTCACCTTGATTGATATTCTGATGTTAATTTGGATCGGTTTAGATGGCTAGGGAGATTAGAATAAGGATTTGAAGCTTGGATAAGCATGCTTAGGTTAATGATGACTTAGGGTGTTTAGATAGGTTTTTCGCCGATCGACGACGGTTCGACAATGATCTAGTCAGGCTAGTTTGATAAAGGTTAACATGAACTCAACACTAAATCAAGTGAAATGGTCAAAACATCACCGGAAGGTCGCCAGAGATCAATCCAAACTGGCAGCCTAAAAAACACTAAGCTTGAAATTGTGCCCACCAGCCGCTTGACGAATTGCCCCGAAGAGAAAATCTCGAAACGACACTGTTTTGGTGCTGTGTCTCGTCGGGGCAGTGGCCGGAGCCAATGCTGATCGGTTCGGCTTAGCCGAATCGGCCTAAACCGGTCCGATCTGGTTCAACCCTTGGTGGGAATTTTTGAAAAATAAAATAAAATCTAAAAAATTCAAAAATTCATAAAAATTAGAAAATTCAGAAAAGCACTAAAAAAATTTGAAAATCCACAAAAATGTGAAAAATCTAGAAAAAATCAGAAAAGTCCAGAAAATTATAAAAAAATTTGAAAATTTTAGAAAATCCACAAAAATATCAAAAATTCTTAGAAAATTCATAAAAATTTGAAAAATCCCAAAATCCCATCAAAGTTTCGAAAATAAAAATTTAGAAAATAAAAAATCCAACTTCAAAAAAAATCAAAAATTTCAAAAATTCGCAGAATGGTTTAAAAACACTGTGGCCAACCTTAGAAAGTGAAATTTGAATTTTTTGAAGTGTCCAAATGGAATTTTTAGAAAAATCTCAAATTCAGGGGTTATAACCCTTAAAAAAACCCTAAAACCCTAAAAAAACACAAATCATGAAATTAATAAGCCTTTAGGGCTTCATTAGGGTTTGGATGGTTTTTGGGTGCATTTTAATTTTTGGAGACAATTTAGGATTGTTTGGTTTGATTAAATTGATTGCGCATTTAATTCTTGATTGATTTCCCCCCAATTATAATGGATAGGATTAGTGGATAGGTTTTGGAAACTTGTGTGATATGTTAGGCATCATATCGTTCTTTGGTATCAAAAGGGGGTTATGGATCTCGATTCGGGATTATTAGCGTAACCAAGTGCCTGTATTCAGAATCTCTAGTTCATAGAATCGTGGTATTTCTCTCCCGATTAGATTTCTAGTCAACCTACCAATAATGACTAGTGGCGACTCCAAAATCGAGAACTTAGACTAAATAGGAAATTATCATCCACTGTTACATGAGGTATGGTCTGGGAGAAACCCTTGCACGAAAATACCTCCTTAGTGTGCAAACCCCGAAAGTTCCAAAAAAGCGCAGCATAACAGGCATGGCGACTCCGCTAGAGAGTTACCTTTCTAAGTGGACTTAGGCCTAGATAGAACGATACGCTTGTGATTTGTACTCGCAAGAATCCCAAGTACGTCCCGCTGACAATTATGTTAAATATTTTTACAGACAGGAGGTATAATGGGTGCAGTCTATGTTAACCTTTGTTTTACAGGATGGTGTCGAGAATGAATGTGAAATGATTATTTTAGAAGTACTGTTTGATTACTAATTGCTATGCATGCATTTGAATAGCTTAGGCACTACTCCATTAGCACACACCACCCGTGGCCCAACCCCGACTATAATTAGGTTATCTTTCGGAGGCATATGTTTAGGCGAGACTGTGAGTCGATTGCTAATGGGATCGTTTAAATATAATACCGATCATCGAGATGAATAATATTCCTTCACTTTAGGCTAATTGCCTATTGGGATGGAATCCCTTATCCATTAAGATGGTGACCTCAAGCCTTTATAATACCTTACCCTTTTAGGTGTCAGAACCTCACTGGTTGCATCGCTTATCTTTGTGGTTGGTATAACGAAAATCAAACCAAAATATTTTGGTAAGCAAGTAGCATTCCACTTACTTCTTTTATAATTTTGCAAACTAGTTGGCACATTTTTTTTAAAAAAAATGCCTAAATAATGATCAGTAATTGGTTTAAATGCCCTTTTCATATTAGAATGAATGATTAAGGCGTCGTACTCCACTATGACCATTTTTTTTTCATTTTGTAGATAAAATGTATAGGTTCACGGCATTCAATTGTTTACCCATTTATTTCGATGTATTCGAAATTGTAAACCATAGTTTAGGACTTTATGGTCTAAATGAAGTATGACGAAATGGACATCTATACTAAACATTGAATTCATCCCTGATTTCAACTATATGCTCTTTTAAGGCTTAAACGGATTTAAAGTGACATTTGCATTACTTTTTAAGTATGCAAGCATACTTTACCTCAATTTTACCTTAAAAGGACATATAATTGAAATGAAGGCATTAAAATTAATCGGTAATCCATGGTGAATAATAATAATCAATTTCTTTTACGTGCTTTAGATCGAAATGGGGAAATTAGACATACAAGTCATTTCAATTTCAAGGAAGGAGCTTTTGACATGGTGGGTAAACATGACAAAAAACAACAAAGCATACGTGTAGGAAAGACTTGAGTATTTGTTCAAGCTCATCAACCTGGAGTACCAAGTGAGCTTAATTCAAACATTATCCCATTTCTGGGAAGTTACCACCGCCGCATTTCAATTGGACAAGCACGAGATGGTACCTACACTAGACAAATATAAGACAACCATTGGAATTGATTTCGAGTTAAGAATCGTTGAACCCCCAATTGGATTACCACCCATGAGTGTTATAGCCGAATTCTTAGACTTGAAGAACCCTCAAGTGGAAAAGTTGATCAAGTCAAATACTGGGAGATTTCCTCTATCTTACTTGGTGGCCAATTACTCCAAATTGTCGAAAGAAACTGGAAATACTTCCGCAAGGGTTTCGTTCTTGCCTTCTTCGGATTTGTCTTATTCCTTGCATCAAGGACTGGATTAAAATCCTCTCATTGCAGTAATTGTCAGACAAGCTTGCCTAAAATGGGACTTCTCCAATATGCTCTTAGCGGAGACCATCATTTCATTGAACAAATACCAAAATTAACAAAAAGGTGTACTTCAAGCCTTAACTAGGTTACTTTCTGTGTAGTTTATTTCCCATATCCGACCTTGGGAACGTCATATGCGCATTTGAAAGATCGATTCATCTACCAAGCCTATCGAGAAATATTTGAAATTCCAAGACAAACCGCCAAAATGCTCCTTTCATGAGTGGGCAAACTTCATTAGAGCATTAACTCCCGACCAGTTTTAATGGAGAATTCAATGGTCGAAGATAGCGAAAGCTCAAATTACTTCCCAAGACGACAATTTGGTACCTTAGCTTGGATTGAACGGGGGAACCGCTTATTGCCCACTAAGAGTCATACGGCAATTTGGAATGATTCAGCAAGTTCTACCTATTTGGCATCATGAGGAGTTCACATTTGAAATACCACAAAAATCTCTACCGGAAAAGAAAAATAAAGAGTTATAGATAAGAATTGATAGGATCATGAATTTCTTGAAGAAATCAACCAAGCAAATAATGTAATGGCCTGAAAATTTGAAAGGAGAAATGAAACTCTTCTTGGCATCCAACAAGTATATAAAGTAGTTGAAGGCTAAACGATCAATCGACGTCAAACCATATGTACACTTGAGTGTTACTACCCATTTCGATGAGCCGTATATCCCAGAGTATATTGTGCCAAGCACACCAGGTGTAGAGCCGTATGTTCCCGAAGAAGTTGTAATTGACGTGGAAGAACGAGAGACACAAGCCAAGGAATATGAAGAGGCCGAATCTACCTTAGCTAGCAAAAACCCTAGACTTGTTTAAGCTAGTGTTCTCCTATTTTGATGTATAGCATTGTAATAGAAATTTTCAAAATTGAAATAATTGCTTAATGAACAATTGCTTAATGAAGTTTCAAAGTACATTTTGCAAAAAGTCACCATGGATTACAATTATTTGAATTGTATGATTGCTTGAGAAAGATATTGATAAGTAGTTATATGCAAGGCTAAGGCTTGCATAAAAGATCTTATCTTTGTTGATCATAATAAATCATATAATTGAAAGAATGTAGAGTTTTATAATTCTTTCACTATGCTAACAATGGGTCTTTTTGTAAAGAAGGTTGTTTAGCAACAGAAGGTAAAAGACCTCAAACTCGCTTGCAAATAAGAATGGTGGAAGAAGAAACTCGTACTCAACTAGCTGAGGTTGAGAACCAAATGACTGTTGACACCTAATTTTTAGCCGACGCGTCATTAAAAATAGAAAATTCGAGATTATGGTTTTCGATCGCGACGGAGCCTGTTTCTTGAACAAAAAGTGTCGTTTTTTAATTCCGTCTGTTGGTTTAGCTTTTATAAGCGATTTTCTATTCATTTCATACAAAAACCCGAAAAGTCAAAAGGTTGACTTTGGCGTTGACTTTTTGGTCAACCCTTTGACCAAAAGTCAACCCCAGGTCAAATTGGGGCTTTTTGCTTAAAAAGATTCATTTCAAGTCCAATTTCACTTTAGAAGTGGAAATTTTAGAAAAATTCAAAGATTTGATCATAAAATCAAGCTCCTAGTGAAAAGTCAACTAGGGTTTGACTTTTGGTCAAACCTTTGACCAAAAAAATTGAAAAAATTGAAAAATCCCAAATCATCTTATTTTACTTTCAATTTACCTTTGGCATTATAAATTTTACAAAAATCGATTTAGAATCAATTTTTTCCCAAATTGCGGAATTTGATTCAAATCGGCCAAAAATGAAATTACTTCATTTCTAGTCATTTTTTAGATTAGTTTTCTTCACGACATTTGATCTAGAGGTCATTTTATATCCAATTTTTGAACCAATTTTGTGATTCCAAGCCAAACACAAAAACCCCCAATTTTAGCCCTAATCAGTGATTTTGATCGATTCTTCATGATTTGCGCAATTGAGACACGATTGAATCTAATTTCTTATATGAAACCCAAATGCAAAATCAATTTTGGAAAAATCACATGAATTTGGGTCAATTTGATCAATTTAGTGATCCAATGATTAGGAAGTCTAAGAGTGATTGGTCTAATTAGTGCAATTCAACTTGACCCACTCTAGACTAATATTCAATTTGATGAATTGGGACTCAATTTGGTTAACTAGACTTCAATTAAATTTGTTAGTCTAGCTCGGTCATGCAATTACCCAAATTCAGAGCTAATTGACTCAAATCGATTTAATTCAAATTGAACTGATCCGATCAGACTAGTCATTTTCCGGTCGAAAATTTTGATAATCGATAATCCGATCGGACCAACCAAGGTCAGTCACATCCTCTTGAGTACAAAAATGACAAAAATGCCATTAATAAAAAAATGACAAAAATGCCCTTGATTAAGAATGACCAAAATGCCCTTCTTCAAGAATTAAGCAAATTAATTAAGGGATAAGCAAATCAATCATGGTCATTCATTTAAAATTGATCATGTCCATCCATAATGCCATGTCATCAATCCTTAGCCTCTAAGGAATTTTCTTAATCATTAAGGATGCATTTTGGACCATTTGATCAATCTAAGGGCTAGAATTCAAAGTTGGAAGGGGTATATAGTTTTTTCCCTCCAAAAATCAAAGGGGGATGTCCATTTTCAGATCTGAATTCTCTCTCTTCTCTCTCTCTCTCTCTCTCTCTCTCTCTCTCTCTCTCTCTCCCTCTCTCTCTCCCACGATCAACTCTCTCTCTCCCTCTCGGCGCAGCCTTGCCGGCCCCTTGCCGGCTGTTTTCCGGCGAGCCACCGCCCCTTCGGCGTCCCCCACGGCGGCCTGAGGCTGATCGCAAGACCAGCCAGCCTCGCCGGTGGCCAGAGCACCCCTCTCCGGCGACATTTCCTCTTCGGCAGCAGTACCGGCTTTGCCGCCGGTGACTGGACCAGCAGCTTCAACCGGCTGAACCGGCCTTCCGGCGACCTTCTCCGGCGATCCAGCCTCACCGACTACATCCCTCGGCGTCCTCACGTCGCTGTGGTGTCCGGCCTTGCATCAAACAGCCACCGGATCGCACCTTAAACTTCATTTTTTGCTGATTCGTTTATTTGTGTGAAAACGAGTCGATTCTCACATTATCTCTTGTAATCCGTTATCGTAGATTGGCCGAGCTTTCCGAGGTGTCTCCGTGCCATTCCAGGTCTGAATACGGAGGCCGGATCGCTCGCTTGAGCGTTGGATCATCGTGAGACAAGGTAAGAACGTTTAAACACAACTCTGTAAATTCGTGACCAGAAAAACCTGCTTGCTTGAAATGCTGATTTGAGCCTGTTAACGTCGAAATCTGGCGAAGTGATGAACTAGAGAATCGTAGAACTCGTCTTAAGCTTCGATTTGATATATCATATGCCTTGATCGAACTTCATTTGCTATGTCAAAACACTTCTAGAAGTTAGGATCAGAATCTGGAATATGTTTTGCAAGTCTGTTCTGATGATTCCCTGGCCGACCTTGTGCTGTTGGATGAATTTTATGATTTTTTATGATCATTTTCTGGAAAAACTTCCTTCATGAGAATCGTAGAAAACATCCTGATCTGTTCACCATCAAATTTTCATAAAATTTTGAGCATGCTAGCCTAGTACGATTTGCAACGTCATATGCATGTAAATCTGATTTCATGCTAGTTTCAGTCGACCTTTGTGTGTTCTTCGATGTTCATAAATTCGTGTGTTCGAGATATGAAAAAATTTCTTCACAAAAGTTCTTCCTGAGACCAAGATCTTTCAATTGATACTAATTTCATCAAAATCGGAGATCATTTTAATTTTCAAAAGGAATTCTTACGATTTGATCAGAATCTGTGTCCAGATCTGATTTTCATTCCTTTGGAGTTCAAAAGATGTTTCTCCGAATTTGATAAAGTTAGGGTCCTTTTTTGTAAAAAATCAAAACTTCAAAGTTGTTCATTGGGGTCTCATTATGTCAACTGAATGTTTTGAGGACCTAATTGCAATTTTTGGAGGGTTGATTTGCTTGAAAGGTCTTCCCGGGGTCAAAACTGTATTTGCCATTGAGTCCCTCGCGAAAATCAAATTTTATAAAAATTTGGAGGGCTTTTTAGCAAAAACTCAAAACATGAAAGTTGTTGCACACAGGGAGTTCTAACGGCACAAAAATTTTCGCGCTGTTTTGATAATATCTGTTATTTTTCCCGCTTTTATTTTGAAATTCATAACTGAACCTAGTCCAGCCTGTCACTGAAATTTATTTTGATATTTTCGGGAAAATTGGCTAGGATTTAGGAAAAATGGTCTTCATGACTTTTGATCCTCATGTCATAAGCTTTCTAATGACACCTGATTCGCTTCAATTGAACGTCATTAGGATAGTTAATCATGCTTGAACAGAATTGATCCGAATTTAGATGTTAATTGAATAAGTGGTCTTTCTCATAAAGCCCACTTCCCCTTGCTTGATTGGTTTTGAAATAAGGCCCATGGGCCTAAACGCATGTTCATTTTATTGCTATGCATGTGTTTGTTAGATGAATGTTAGGCCCGATGCATGTTCGGCGGGTAGCCCATTCATGATCATTAGAACCCGACTTTAGGGGTTAATTGATATGAGCTACCGTTTTGTGAATACAAATGGTAGCCCATTATCATTAACCATTAATCAAACAATGTTAGGTGATTAGTTGGGTGATGAATCGAATCGCATGAAAAACAAAGGCCGATCCCGAGGCCCGTGCTTAATTAGTGATTTGATTGCATCTTTGTTCTTTCATATGTCATTATGAATGAATGTTATGGATGTAAACATCGACACCCGAGAGGCGGTCCAAGGAAGAATAATTCGAAATAGAAGATCAAGGTGATTAACCGATGTCCAATCCGGTCTCGATTTATACTCATTTGACGATGGTTCTAAACCGATGTCCGATCCGGTTTCAATTTGTACTTAATTCATTCATCCCCGACCATGTCTCGGGATTTCAATTCGTGTTGTAATAAACACCCGACGAGTTGCGGGTTCTTACTTTTTACTTTTTACTTTCTCGCACTTAGAATTAGCTCGTCCTTTCAGTACTTCGAGTGTTTACTTTACGTAAGGTCTTTCAATACAATTGATTGTTTCTTTCTTTTTCTAGACTAAGATAGGATTAGTTTAGAATCTTAAATAAAAATGCAAAAACAAGATGCATGATCACCTAGTGGACTAAGACTTTGGCATGAAAATGGTAAGAAACAAATGCATGACGATTTAGATAACAACCATGTTAAGTTTAGCGGTACCGAAAGGGCGTTAATAGAAATATTAACGTAAGCTAGTCCCCGAACCTTTGATCTCTGGTTTTCGTAGAAACCGAAACGAAATTCCCGCGTTTCGGTTGGGTATTCTAGCCAACCCCCGACCTAGGCTAGTGGCGACTCCTTAAAAGAATAAAATCAATCCGCTGTCACGCGAGATATGGATTTAGGGAAAATCCACGTTCATGATCAACGAGTCATATGGCTAAACGAAAGGTTTACACATCAGTATAAATCATTTTTATAGAATTGCCATATGAACCGTCTCATGAACACTTATCTCTAAACCCGCCTCATCCGAGCTCCGGCCCTCGAGGGGCAGGTCGCGACAATGACCCAGATGGCTGCCATAATGGAAAAAATGAAGGCTTTTATTCTCGCATCTCAAGAATATTATCCTACTACTCCAAATGTAGGAATTTCAGACGCTACTGAAACATCGATTAAAGACCCAGTCAGAAATCAAGAATCAATTTGAGAGAACCCTCCAAAAACTACGCTTGAAGTAGTGAATTTGGAAGAAGATGACCTAACCAAGAAAATATCCAAAACAAAAAATGAAGAAGAAGCTAAGAGATTGACCAAAATTGAAGAATGCCTAGTAAGTCAAGGTTATTAACTTCAAAGGTTTGACAAGTTCTCGCCATATGCGAAAGTTATTGTTCTAGAAAATTATAAGGGATCGGAATTCGTGAACAAGCATGATGGCACTGGTTGTCCCAAAAGCCATTTGAAATATTATTTCTGTAAGATGGCAAGATATTTAGATAACACGCCACTTCTTATTAGCACATTTCAAGACAGTTTGAGAGGAACAACCCTGGCATAATGCACCGCCCTCGACATAGAAGACTTCATTGAATGGGACCATTTGGTGAGAGAATTTCTTCGCCAGTACAAGTTTAATATTAAAGTACTCCCAACTAGAGAAGATCTCGTCAGAATTGAGAAACGGAAGAATGAAGGGTTTAAAGCCTATGCTCAGAGATAAAAAGCTATTGCTTTATAAGTAAAGCCTGCCATAAGTGAAGATGAACTCATTGAACTCTTTCTAAAATGATTGCCAATTGAGTACTATGATAAGCTTCATGTATCAGGCTGTCAAACATTCACCATATTGGTAAAGATTGGCGAGAGAATTGAATGGGGATTGAAAGAGAAGAAGGCTCAAGAAACAGCAACACGAAGGCCTTACCCTTGGAGAAAAGACAAAGAGTCCATCTAAGAAGTGGCTATGGTGTCTAGCTCAAATACTCATCAAGCATCATTTCCAAAACAATCAAATGTCGCTTAGAAAAACCCAACGCAGTTCGAGCCAAAGAAAAGGCCCATGAGGCAATACACACCGTTACCCTGACCTCTGTCAAAACTATTACTAATGCTTCTAGAAAGACATTTGGTGGCCAAAAAGGTACCGAGAGACAATCCTACAAGACTTTCTTGGTACGATAAATCAAAAACTTGCACCTATCACATGGGAGAAAGGGGACACGATGTAGATAATTATCCTACTATAAAGTACAAGGTTCAATAGCTCATTAACAAAAGATATTGAACTTCCAAGAGCCCAATCCAGATATACATCAAAATCCTCTTTCTGAGCATAATACAGTAAACATGATCAAAGTTAAAGAAACAATGATCAAGCCTGATGATGAAGATGAATATAAAGTCAAGATTAAAGCTTCTTGATTAGGAGATGCCCACTTTCGTCAAGAAGCGCTCATAAAAGGCGAGATTGTAGAGAACTTGGGAGAAGACTTCAGAAGGTATAACTTCCAAGTGAAATATATCCCATCGCCATAGGCATTCAAAAATGAAGTAATCGTGCCTGATGGCTGGGGTGGTATGGATGACAAAATCGATCATGAGGAGAAAACTCTATCTAAGAAGGAAATACTCCAAGATGAAACGGATGAGGATGAAAAGAAGAAAGAAAAAGTCCGACAGGGTGAAAGGCGTTTCACCCAGAATTCATATTGGAAAGGCGAAACCATAGACTTACTCGGTCAAGATAGCGATATATATAATTACTGTGTCAAATATACTTTACCACCATGGGCATTTAAAAATGAAGACATTATACTTGATGGATGGGGTGGCACGGACGAGGTCCAATCAGCCAACCAAATCTCAAAGAGAATGAAGATTGAGAAGAGAAAAAGAAGAAAAAAACTCGCTAAGGTGATAGGTGATTTGCTCACAAAGCACAGAGACAAGGTAAAGTTGTTGATTTCTTGGATCAAGATAGTAGCCGATATAATTACTGTATCAAATATACACCAATTCCATGAGCATTCAAGAATGAAATGATTACACCTGATGGCTAGGGTGGAATTGATGCTGACGAAGCCAATAAAAGCATTGTATCCATGATTACACAATTTCTGATCAAGCTTGATGAGGTAGATAAATATAAGGAGGAAGAAGGTCTTGTCGAACCAATCACTATCCAACTTCCCATTGATTAACTAAAGATTGAAGGAGAAGAAACACAGCCTGTGATCATCACTCTCCCTCTAAAAGAAAAGTTTGATACTAGGCGTGTATCTTGGGATTACTCTCCTAAAGAAGTTGATGCCATAACCCGATCGAGGAGATGCTATGTCCCAAAAAAAGGTGAGCACGAAAAGAAAGGAGTAACTGAAGAAGATGTCAAACAATTGCTTTCAATCATGAAGACGAGTGAATTTAAGGTAATTGAATAGCTAAGAAAGATACCAGCACAGATTTCTCTATTGAATTTCTTCAAAACTTCAGAAAGCCATAAAATGGTACTTATGAAACTTCTCAATGAAGTACATGTCTCAAAGACAATTAATGAAGTACAATTTGAAGACTTTGTTGGCACTATTCTTCTGAAAGATCAAATTGCCTTCTCCGATGAAGATTTCTCAATTGATGGACGTTCCTATAATAAGGCTCTATATATTGCCGTCAAATGCCGGGGCAAAGAGGTATCACGTGTGGTGATCGATAATGATTCCGCACTTAATTTGTGTCCACTAAGCACAT
The DNA here is from genome assembly GCA_031216235.1 of Syzygium jambos. Lineage (NCBI taxonomy): Eukaryota > Viridiplantae > Streptophyta > Magnoliopsida > Myrtales > Myrtaceae > Syzygium > Syzygium jambos. The sequence goes on from CM062220.1 coordinate 11,762,537, forward strand.
TGCATCGCTTGGGGGTTAGCGAATAGCTCATCAAACCTTCTAAGGTAACTATACGCTCTTTTGACGGAATGAAGGAAGACGTTATTGGCGATATCGAGCTCGAGGTGAACATAGGCCCTGTGCCTTTCCTAATTGATTTCCAAGTAGTGGATATTCTGAGGACTTTCAACTTGTTACTCGGAAAACCTTGAATTTATATAGCTGGTGCTATTCTTTCAAGTCTCCATCAGAAGGTCAGATTCATCATTAATGGCAAGATGATCACCCTATATCGGGAGACAGATTTCACCACTTACAAAGAGAATGCAATACCGTATGTCGAAGCCGAAGTGAAATACCATATATGGGGAGACGGATTTCAGCACTTACAAAGAGAGTGCAATACCGTATGTCGAACCTGAAGTGAAAGAAGAACCAAGCTATCGTTCCTTTAAAATGATCTTAATGGTGCAAATCTCTTCCGGTTGCATCATAAAATCCCTAGAGTTCTCGACATCATCCATTATGTCTGGAAGGGTGCTATGCCAGTATGGATTTACTCCCGGTAATGGTCTTGGATTGAAATCCCAAAGAATCAAGGAACTTATCACTCCAGTTGCTATAAGAATAAAACACGGAGTAGGTTATATTCCAAATACCTCTAAAGATCACCATGAAGGCCAAGGCCGAGGTCGAAAGAACTATGGAGGCTATGGAAGCCGAGGTGATCGCATCATTAATCCATCCGTATAGAAGGGTAAAGCTAAAGAGCTTCCCTATCATCAGTCTCACATCAAAGAAACTTTTCTTGGACCTTCCAAGCTACTTCAAGAAGAAGACTTACATGCAGAGGAAGAATATGTTCTGATTGATTTATTCGAAGACAATACCATCAATGTCATCATAACTGAAGCAGAAGATGTCTACGCACTGGAGTAGGAAGATTCTCTTAAACTTTTGCTACCAGCCTTTTTCATTACGTTTTGTTGATTACAGTTTCAAATTTCTTGTGATTTCATTTGCAATTTTAGTTCAATTGCAATTTACATTCCTGTTGATATAGATGTAATCACGTCTTTCAATTCAACAAAAGTAGTCAAATGTTTTGTTAAGGACATATAGAAACGAAACTAAGCCTATGATGAACATTGTCCTCATTCGTGAGGCTTGAGATTTTGGGTTTCTATATTGCTCCTCATTGCGAAAATGATTTTTAAAAGCAAGGAAGTCTGATGATATGAGGACTAGCTCTATCTTTATATTTCTCCAAGATAAATTTCAAAATGAATTTCCAAAAGGTTTTTCGTAAGACCACATGCATTATTTTACTTTGTATGCGATTATTAATCATGTTTGTTATATGTCAGGCATGAGCATTCGCATATCCATAATAGGTTCTTATGTGGCTCAAATCTTTCCGAAAAGATCGCTTGCGATATTGAAGAAGATAATGAGGATGAGAAATGGATCAGAAAGGAATGAATTTGTCATGAAGAATGAAAGCCACTCGCATTAGAGAAAACGATCACTATTAATTTGGGCAATAAAGAAAATCCCAAGGAAGTTAAGATTAGAAAAAGTCTTCGCTCAGCAAAAGCAGAAAGAATCATAGATTTGCTCAGAGAATATCAAGATATATTCACATGGTCTTATGTTGACATGTCAGACCTTGATCCGAGCATAGTTGAACATATTTTGCCAATCGATCCAAGTATTCTGCCAAAGAAGCAAAAACTTAGGCGAACGAAGCCGGATTTGGCAAAGAAGATAGAAGAAAAAGTTATGAAATTGCTCAAAGTCAGTTTCATTGAAGTGGCACCATATCCAGAATGGGTTCCCAACATAGTACCTACAATGAAGAAAGATGGTTGAGTACAGGTGTGCGTTGATTATTGCGATCTAAATAAAGTAAGCTTTAATGATGATTTTCCGCTTCCACATATCGATGTATTAGTGGATAGCACTGCTGGGTTCGAAATATTTTCATTCATGGATGGTTTCTCAGGATATAATCAAATCCTGACGAAGAAAGAGGATAAGGTGAAGACATCCTTAATAATACCATGGGGCACATTTTATTACAAGGTGATGCCTTTCGGTTTGAAAAATGCTGGTGCCACATATCAAAGGGTAATGATAACTTTGTTCCATGACATGATGCATAAAGAAATCGAAGTATATATGGATGACATGATCGCAAAATCCAAACAAGAAGGGGATCATGTTGAAGTGCTTCGCAAGTTGTTCGAAAGACTCAGAAAATACAAATTGCGATTAAACCCCAACAAGTGTGTATTTATAGCAAAATCTGGCAAACTATTAGGATTTGTGATCAGTAGCAGGGGTATCGAAATAGATCCATCCAAGATCAAGGCAATATATGACTTAAAGACTCCTTCTACGGTAAAAGAAGTGAGAACTTATTGGGGCTATTAAACTACATTGCTCGTTTCATCTATCAGCTTTTTGAGACTGTTAAACCATTCTTCAAATTATCGAAGAAAAATGCCAAAGTGAAGTGGGATGTGGAATGTCAACAAGTATTTGACAAGATCAAAGAATATCTGGTATACCCACCAGTGCTGGTACCACCAATCCCTAGGGTTCCGCTAATCTTATATTTGACGATTCATTATGAGTCATTGGAAGCAGTGCTTGTACAAAGAAGACCAAACGATGATAAATAACAAGCCACTTATTACTTGAGCAAGAAGTTCACAACATCATAAATGAATTACCCGACAGTCGAAAAGACATGCATTGCGTTTGGGTGTTACACAAATTAAGGCAATACACTCTCCATCATCAAATTTTGTTAGTGACTGAGAATGATCCGATCAAGTACCTTCTTGAGAAATCCTCCTCGGTCGAGAAATTAGTAAAGTGACAAGTCTTGTTATCTGAATTTGACATCAGAAGTTCATCCCAAAAGTGAGTCAAAGGACGAGCAATAGCAGACATGTTGGCAAAAAATTAGCAGAATATTGCCAATCCTGAAGAACAACTTGATGATCATATATTAATATTGGTCGACAATAAATGGATAATGTATTTTGATGATGTAACCAACTTATCTGGATCAGGAACTGGGATAATACTTATCTCCCCAGAAGGCTAACACTATCTGGTATTTGCGAAACTGGTATTTTCATGCACCAATAACGTTGCTGAATATGAAGTATGCATTCTCGGGTTGTAATTAACCCTCTCAATGAAAGTAAAGAGATTGCAAGTATATGGAGATTTTATGCTCATTATATTGCAAACAACTGGTGAATGACAAACTCGAGATGCCAAACTAATTCCTTATCACAGATACTTTGAAGAGATGATATAAAAATTCGAAGAAGTAGTATTCGATTATCTCCCAAGAGCTCAAAATCATTTTGCAGATGCTCTTACAACTTTGTCATCTTTACTATAAGCTGAAGATGGTATGGATATAAAATCATTGAGAATTAATATTCTTGAACAACCAGCTCATTGCATGGTGGTCCAAGCAGAGTTTGACAATGAACCATGATTTCATAACATCAAAAGGTATCTTCAATCGGGAGAATTTTCTGAAGAAAGCCAACCAGGTGATAGGAAGTTTATAAGGAAGATAGCCAATAAGTTCTTTCTCAGTGGTCAAACCCTCTACAAGAACTTATTTGATTCAAGCCTACTAAGATGTGTAGATGCTATAAAAGCTGAACAAATCCTGAAAGAGATTCACGAGGGTAAATGTGGACCGTACATGAATGGACATCTCCTAGCTCGAAAAATTATGGGGTTAGGATATTATTGGATGACAATGGAAATAGATTGCATCCAACATGTGAAATGTTGTCATCAATGTCAAGTTTATAGGGACAAAATCAATGCACCGCCAAATGAGCTACCTCAAATGTTTGAGCCATGCCATTTTAAATGTGGGGCATTGATATGATTGGTCTAATCATCCCCAAGTCCTTAAATGGGCACTAATTTATCTTGGTTGCTATTGACTATTTCACCAAATGGATTGAAGCAAACTTCTACACAATTGTTACTGCCAAGAATGTTGCAAGATTCATTAGGTAGGACATCATTACTAGGTATAGGGTTCCAGAAGCAATAATTATGGACAACGGCTCAAATCTAAAGAACAAAAATATGGATGATTTACTCGAACACTTCCACATCCGACATCTGAACTCATCCCTATATCGTCCACAAATGAATAGAGTAGTTGAAGCGGTAAATAAGAATATCAAGAAGATATTGGCCAAGACAGTTGAAAATTGTCGTGATTGGCACGAAAAGTTGCCGTGTGCTCTGATGGCATACCAAACTTCAATTCAAACATCAACTGGAGCAACCCTATTTTCCTTAGTTTATGAAATGGAAGCAGTGCTACCTGTTGAAGTAGAAATTCCTTCATTAAGGATACTATCCTAATTGAAGCTTTCAGAAGCTGAGTGGATTCAACAAAGATATAAACAACTCAACATGATCGATGAAATGAGATTAAGAACTATATGACATGGGCAAGCCTATCATAGAAGAGTGGCTAAATCCTTTAATCGAAAAGTGAAACCAAGGCATTTCAAAACAGAGGATTTAATAATGAAGAAAGTCATCCTCAATAATTCAGATCCTCGTGGCAAATTCACTTCGAATTATGAAGGTCCATATATTGTCAAGAAAGTCTTTCCTGGAGGAGCATTGATTCTTGTAGATATGACTGGAATAGAATTGGCTTATCTTATAAATGCAGATGCTGTATGAAATGAAGACGAACATTCAAGAAGAGCTTTGGGTCACTTTAGAACATGTGCATATCATGCATACCACGCATTTCATAAACATATTTATTTGTTTTGCAAAAGAAAGCAAAAAGACTCCGAACTAGTCAATGGTTTCAAAATCCCCAACGAAGTTGTCAAAAAATATAGGGAAGTATCATTTCCAATTCAATTTTTCCGTTGATATTCCCTAATGTGCTTTTCTTTTCTTTTTTTTGTTATTTTATCATCCCGAGGGAGACAAAGAAAATGAAGCAACAAAAGAAGAATCTCTAGTGGAATCAAAGCAAAAACATGCAAACAAAAGGGATCTTGGTAAGTTGATCAAATAGATATCCCTAAATCGTGAGTGCATGTGTTAAAGAAGTTGCCTTTCTAAGAGAAAATTGAACTTCTTCTTCCCCAAGCAGAATGATACTAAGATTGAGTAAAACAAAACAGATTGTTTTGAAAAGAAAATGCCTCATAAATGTTTCAAATCAAAAGTTTTGAAACACGCTTTCTTTAATAACGCATTAAGTTTCAAAATTCCCTAAAAGGGATAATTTGACAAAAGGCTTTGAAAAATTTCAAAGAAAAAGTTTGAATCAAATTGAATGAAAAGACCTTCAAATGATGAAAGATAAGCCGTATCTAAACACATCTCCTATGCACTCAAAGTCAAGTAAAAGAATGAGTGAGAAAAGAAACTCATCCAAAGGAAATAGGGGGTGTTCGTAATGATTACATGAATTGAAATGATGAAATGCAATCATTTTACTATCCCAAACATATGTTTATCCCTCACAAACCAAGTTTGAGCCTAAACAGTAAAGAAGATTTTCAAAAAACAACCCTATTAATAATTACCCCACATTGGGGCAAATTAGGAGGTTTGTGGTTGGCAGCAATAGAGAATAGGATCAAGAAAGATTCTATTATATAGTCTTGCATCAATCTTTCTATGATAACTTCATATGAAGTCATATGAGAGCTCAAGACATCCCAAGAGGAAGAAGAGCACTTTATTTCTTATACCCAAACATATTATCTTTGGCAAAGCCCAATTGAGCCTGAATTTTCATTTCAGAACCCTAATTGGTGATCACCTCTTCACACTGGAGCATGAGCATATGATCCACTTTGAATAGATAAGAAATAAAAGGCATGACACAGAGTCCTTAGAACTTGAAAAGGTCAAAGGCAAAAGAATTAGGGGCATGAAAAAGCAGTGTGCCTGGTAAAAGCAAGACCAAATGTCCAAGAAAAATGAAAAAGAAAAGTAAAATCAAAAGAAAACTCAAAATAAAAAAGGTCATGACAAAGTAAAGCCAAGATCATGAGAGATCATAGATCACAACAAGTGAGAATAAGCAAAAGAAAAGAGATCGTAATGAACGTTTAAGGGACTCTAATGTTCATAAAAAGAAAGATCCCTAGTAAACAAAAGAGGAAAGAGGTGGTGATGCCAAAAAGATCACCAATTTCATAAAAACCCTGAATTCAAACAAATAAGCCTTTTTTGAGCCTACCCAATACCAACAATACAACCTCTCCCTAAAGACTCTTCAGATTGGGATGTTGAGAGTAGAAATATGACTTTATGACAAGAATTCATCGCTCAAAGAAGTGTATGCAATAATATCTTGTCTTGTTCTCGAGTTTCTTAACTTGTAGACCTGAAGCAAGTTATGATCAAATCCTTTTTCTTCGCCTCAAAATGCATATCCTTTGAATAGCCATTGACTAAGCCAACATTACAGTCCTTCGAAAGACCTTATCGGATCAATTGGATTGTATATATTGCGAACATCTCTGAACAGCTGAGGATTGGTTAAGAGAGATAAAATTGAGGGATATCAGATAATTCCCATTTCAATCAGATGAAGAAAAGACCAAGTTCATAGATTGAGACAAATTCTTTCTAATGAAGGTCTTCCAAATGATCATTTCAAGCATTTCTTGAAAGATTGCAAGCACTTTGTTCAAATAATTCCTTGAAAAGGAAATTTGATTGTCTGAGATGCATTAATGCAAAGAATGCATATTTCCATAACATGTTTCAAAAGTTTTTGGTCAACTTAAAACCAAGTTTTCAAATAATTTGTGGTAAGGTAAAAAAACACACTTTAAATAGTTTTTGATTAATTTCAAAACCACTTTTCAAAATAGTTTTTGGTCAACCAAAAACCATACAAAGGTTAGTGAAACCTTAAAATCACATAACTCATGGTCAAGGCACTCATTGTTTGAAATCTTCTCAAATCCTGCTAGCAAGAAGTCACTAGGCGAATCATCAAGACCTTAGGCGAGAAGCCCCAGGTACACATTGTTCAAGTTCTTTTCAAAGTCCTACTAGCGATAAGCCACTAGGCAATTTTCAAAGTCCTACTGGTGATGAGCCACTAGGTAAATTTCCAAAGTCCTACTAGCGAGGAGCCACTAGGCAAATTTCCAAATACCTACTGGCAAGGAACCACTAGGAAAATTTCCAAAGTCCGATTGACGAGGAGTTACTAGGCAATTTCCAAAGTTCTACTAACGAGAAGTCACTAGGAAAATTTTAAAGTCTTATCGGTGAGAAACCACTAGGCAAATTTCTAAATCCTCCGGCGAGGAGCCTCAAGTGTTCATGGTTCGTGGGTTCATCCTTAAACCACAAAATCATAATAATCATCACAATCATCATCGCCATCAATTCATACTCTTGGATAAGCAATAAAGAGATGCTCACAAATAGGTAAGTTTATCTCCCTCAATCATTAAGAACCTCTCAAAATATGTTTTAAAAAGAAAATCTTTGGATAAGATCATGAATTTCAAAAGCAAGATCCCTAATCAGTTGTAGTGAAGTTTCCATTTTGTCTTGTTCATTGAGTCAACTAAAAATTTAGGTATCACCTTGTTTTTTAGATCAACATTTAACGAGCTCAATTTCAAAGAGGAGCAGTTGTTGATACATGATTTTTAGCTCATATTTTTTTTCATATTTTCAAAAATCTCAAAATTAGGATTAGATCTTGTCCAAACCTAGAAACCTGTTTCTAAACCAAAAATGATCTTTCATAGCATTTTCCTGAATTTTTCTTTAATTTCATTTTAGTCAAAATGAGTGAGAAAATCAAGAAAAATAGCAAATGGAATCAGAAAATTCCATAAAAATAGTCCTTAGTCTTCTTTTAAATTCAATTTCACTAATGCATCATCAATTTTGGAAAATCTCAATCAGGCATGTGTTTTTCCCAAAATTGGGCAAAATCAAACCCGAATTGAACAAAAAATGCAATTAGATCTTTTCTAGTCATTTTTAAGTCATGGTATCTTCACAACAAATGATTTTGGGACCTTGAATTACATAATAGTCGGTCCAATTGAACAATTCAATAAAGAAATTAGAAAATCCCAAAATTCAATTGAAAATTAAGAATTTTGAGCCCAAATTGGAATCGTGTCTAATTGTCGAACCATGAGACCATCATTTCTAGGGTTAATCAGATGTAGATAATTCAATTTTGGCATCATTTTTGCCTAATCAGGTCATTAAGGCATCGAATTGAATAAAGACCCAACAACCCGAGTACAAAAAGTCAAAAATCTAGGACATGATTTTATCAAAAATTGGGAAAAATCACATATTTGGGTTTAGAATGGTACGAGGAATTCAATTTTGGGGTTTAATTTGGCAATATCAGTCAAAATTGAGCTCAATTTGAATTTTTTAGTCAAAATCAGACTTACCAAGTCAGCCGGGTCAACCTGACCTGACCCGGGTTAGTCATCCCCTTCACCCGGTTCGCCCAAAGCACATAAAACCCGGAAAAAATCCAGTTGACACTACAAAAAAACTGAATTTTTGCCACGAAAATTTACGACGAAAAATTTTCGTCGCAAATTTGCGACAAATTTTCCAACGAAAAGTAAAATTCGTCGGTAATTAGCGACGAAAAATTTTTCGTCGCAAAATTCGTTGGAAATTTCCAACGAAAAATTTTTCGTCGCAAAATTCGTTGGAAATTAGCAACAAAAAATTTTTCGTTGGAAATTTCCAACGAATTTTGCGACGAATTCAAAAAAACCCGATATTATTCGGCATTTTTTAAATTCGTGGGAAAATTCGTTGGAAATTTCCAACGAAAAATTTTTCGTTTGAAATTTCCAACCAATTTTCCCACGAATTCAAAAAAAACCCGGTATTGTTCGGCATTTTTTAAATTCGTTGGAAATTTCCAACGAAAAATTTTTCATTGGAAATTTCCAACTAATTTTGCGACGAAAAATTTTTCGTTGGAAATTTCCAATGAATTTTCCCATGAATTAAAAAAAAACCGGTCTTATTCGGCATTTTTTAAATTCGTGAGAAAATTCGTTGGAAATTTCCAACGAATTTTGCAACAAAAACTGTACACACTGAAATAATTGCCAGAAAAATTTAAATTCGTGGGAAAATTCGTTGGAATTTTTCGTTGGAAATTTCCAACGAATTTTTCCACGAATTTCAATTTTCCGGGCAATTATTTTAGTGTGTACAATTTTCGTTGCAAAATTCGTGGGAAATTTCTCACGAATTTTGCAACGAAAACCCTACTCCTTCCTTATTCAACATTTTCGCACTCATTATTCCTGCAACGATTCTCAATTCCACATTCTCTCTCTCTCTCTCTCTCTCTCTCTCTCTCTCTCTCTCTCTCTTCGCGATCAACGCCTCCACCTGCTCCACCGCGTACTGGTTGGCGCACTGCACTGCTCCACCGCCGGGCCCAAGCTCCCCCCGCCGGGCATCCGGCCGATGAAGGGGGCGGTGTCCGTCGCGTTCGCGGCGACGAGGCCGAGCGCGATCGCAGTGAGCCAGGCCCTCGCCATGGCGGGCGAGCTCAACCTTGAGCTCGCCGGCGACGAGGCTAGGCCGGAGGAGAAGGACAGGTCGGCCATTTCCGAAGGAGGCTGCAGTTGCTGGAGCTGCTGCTGCCGCTGCTGGGAATGGTGCGACGAGTTGGTCCCGAAGTAGGACCAGTCGGCGTCGAGCATGGACTTGAAGGTGGTGAGGGAAGCTCCCCCCATGGCGATGTCGTCATCGTCGTCCTCCTTGGGCTGCGCCGCTTCCCCGCCATTGTTGCCGCCGCCGCCGGCGTCTCTGGTCTAGGAGACTTCGTCTTCCTCGCCCAAGTCCTCCATCCAGGCGACGCCGCTGGGACCCAGAACCATCTCTCTACTTCTGCTCACAGATAGAGAGAGAGAGAGAGAGAGCGGGGGGAGCAGAGCAGAAGGAGAAGTACTAGAGTTCGAAAGGGCGGCGAGAGTTTCTACTGTCGCTTTCTGTTCTGGAGGGGAAAGAGAGCGAAGAAAACGAGCGGAGCGGAGTTCGAAAGGGCACCTAAAAAGCTTGAGCTCGAGCTCGAGCTCGCCGGCCATGGCCCCAGCCTTGTCGCCGGCCATGGCGAGCTCGGCCCTCGCAATGGCCGGCGAGGCCCAGCCTCATCGCCGGCGAGGGCCGAGCTCGCCATGGTGGGCGAGCTCGGCCCTCGCCATGGCAGGCGAGCTCGGCCCTCGCCATGGCGGGCGAGCTCGACCTTGCCGGCCATGGCAAGCTCGGGCCTCGCCGGCGGTGAGGCTAGCCCTCGTCGGCGGCGAGTGTGGCCCTCGCCCGCACGATTTTTTTTTCGACGAAACTAATTTTGCCACGATTTTTTGACAAAAAAATTTTTTTTACCACATTTTTGCAACGAATAATTAGGGACGAATTTTGCAACGAATTTAGTTACGATTTTTGCGACAAAATAATTTCGTCGGAAATTACCAGCGAAAATTTATTTCTTTTGTCGAAAAAATTTGCGACGACGGAAATTTTGTTGGATTTCCAAATTTTTCGTTGGAAAAAGGTTTTTTTTTTGTAGTGTTTCCAATGAATTTAGCCACGAATTTTCAAACGAAAAAAATTTCGTCGCAAATTTCCAACGAAAATTGAAATTTTTCATTGGAAAAATTTGCGACGAAGAATTACCGACGAATTTTTTTTCGTTGGAAATTCGTTTTCCAACGAATTTTTCGTTGGAAAAATGATGTTTTTTTGTAGTGTGAACCCATGACTTTGCCGACTTCATATGATCGATTTAGCACGTGAAAATCAAGTTGACCAGTTGGAAAATCTCCAGCTAGCGCCAGAGAATTGTTCCAACCGATTCTAAGTCGGTGGAACTGATTTTGAGCGGGAAAATTGACCAAGAAAAGGGGAGAAGAGCATGATCGCACACATAGAGAAAACGTTCGACGAAATTCCAGAGAGAAAGAGAGAACGAGCGCAAAAGAGAGAAAGATTGTACTCAAAGGGGCGTCGAGGTTCCAAGGATCGAGCGATCGGCGTTTTTTCGGCTAGAAAAACGTTGGTAAATTGGCTCCAACGGTGAACCTCCTCACTTGAGAAGTTGTGATGAAGCTAATCATCGTTGCCTGAAAGTGAAGCTCAACCGACATGTCCAAACATTCTCCAATGAAGCCCAAGTCACCAGATTGAAGTCCAAATACCGAGGAAGAGCTCCACAATCGCCATTTGCTTCGGAAACTTCATCTGATCCTTTGTCAAAGCAAGTAAAATCTAATCCTTGCCATGGTTTACTAGAACTCCAGAAAGTGAGATCGAGTTTGATATTGATGATCGTTTGATTTCTATGGCAATTTTGAGTCCTTTAAGGTCTAATATGATTTTCTAATCATGTTTTACATTGTTTGATTGTATTTCTGATTGAAAAACATGCATAAACCGAGTCGGCTACCATTAAACCTTCTCATCGCAGCTTCCTTGACCTCACCAGAGCGCCTCTCGTGGTCATAAGCCACTCAAGTTAGTTGATTCTCACCTTGATTGATGTTCTGATGTTGATTTGGATCGGTTTAGATGGCTAGGGCGATTAGAATAAGGATTTGAAGCTTGGAGAAGCATGTTTAGGTCAATGATGACTTAGGCTGTTTAGATAGGTTTTTCGCCGGTCGACGGCGGTCCGACAATGATCTAGTCAGGCCAGTTTGATAAAGGTTAACATGAACTCAACACTAAATCAAGTGAAATGGTCAAAACATCACTGGAAGGTCGATGGAGATCGATCCAAACCGACGGCCTAAAAAACACTAAGCTTGAAATTATGCCCACCAGCCGCTCGACAAATTGTCCCAAAGAGAAAATCTCGAAACGGCACTATTTTGGTTCTGTGTCTCGCCGGGGCCCTGGCCAGCGCCAGTGCTTGTCAGTTCGACTTGGCCAAATCGGCCTAACCCGGTCCGGTCTGGTTCAACCCTCTGCGAGAATTTTTGAAAAAAATAATAGTAAATCTAAAAAATTCAAAAGTTCATAAAAATGAGAAAATTCGAAAAAGCTCTAAAAAAATTCGAAAATCCACAAAAATGTGAAAAATTTAGAAAAAATCAGAAAAGTCCAGAAAATTATAAAAAATTTGAAAATTTTAGAAAATCCACAAAAATCTCAAAAATTCTTATAAAATTCATAAAAATTTGAAAAATCCCATAAAAATTTCAAAAACAAATTTTTAGAAAATAAAAAATCTGACTTTAAAAAAATCAAAAATTTCAAAAATTCACAAAATGATTTAAAAACACTGTGGCCAACCTTAGAAAGTGAAATTTGAATTTTTTGAATTGCCTAAATGGCATTTTTAGAAAAATCTCAAATTCAGGAGTTATAACCCTTAAAAAAACCCTAAAACCCTAAAAAAAACACAAATCATGAAATTAATAAGCCTTTGGGGCTTCATTAGGGTTTGGATGGTTTTTAGGTGCATTTTGAATTTTAGAGACAATTTAGGATTGTTTGGTTTGATTAACATTGATTGTGCATTTAATTCTTGATTGATTTCTCCACAATTAGAATGGATAGGATTAGTCGATAGGCCTTGGAAACTTGTGTGACACGTTAGGCATCATATTGTTCTTAGGTACCAAAAGGGTATTAGAGATCTCGATTTGGGATCATTAGCGTAATCAAGTTCCCGTATTCAAAATCTCTGGTTCGTAGAATCGTGGTATTTCTCCCATACCCCGATTAAGTTTCTAGTCAACCTACTAACAATGACTAGTGGTGACTCCAAAATCGAGAACTTAGACTAAATAGGAAATTATCATTCGCTATCACATGAGGTATGGTCTAGGAGAGACCCTTGCATGGAAATACCTCCTTAGCGCACAAACCCTAAAAGTTCCAAAAAAGCACGGTGCGACACCCTCTAAGCGTGAGTAATTACTAAGACTCTTCGGAAAGACAAAAATACTCATAGGAAAGATAAACAACATTTACTAGAAAGCAACCATAAATAAATAAGGATTCTAGAAACTTGAACGTCGTCAATTAGACCTAGAAAATATATGAGAATTAAAGGTAACCAATTGAAGATCTCTATGATTTTACCATTTCCAAGAGGTTGAATTAATAGCCTTCATCTTTTCAAGGTACCGAATAGCCTTCGATACGTCATAATCGGTGATATTGACAACTCGTCGACAACTTGACATCTTCAAGGAATGCTCTGGCATTAGACACTTCTGTTGCACGTAAACTCGTCCCTAAGTTTTCTGAGTCTTCATCGTCATGGTAGGGAGAAAGATCTGCAACATTGAACGTTGCAGAAACAACATACTCACCAGGAAGCTCAATCTTGTAAGTGTTGTCACCAATCCTTTGCAACACATTGAAAGGTCCATCAGCCCTAGGCTTTAGCTTCTCGTGATGACCCAGAGGAAATCTTTCCTTCATAAGATGTAGCCAAACCAAATCTCCTTCCTTAAAAACTGCAGGCTTTTGATGCTTGTTTGTTCTTGCTTGATTCTTCGCGTTGTGCTTTATTATCCTTTCCCAAATTTTCTCATGAAGCTTCTTTAGATAGTTGGCATGTTCCTCAGCATCCCCACTAAAATGTTGAGAGATGGGTGTTGACACCTAATTTTTAGCCGATGTATCATTAAAAATAAAAATTCGAGATTATGGTTTCTGATCGCGACGGAGCCCGTTTCTTGAGCAAAAAGTGTCGTTTTTTAATTCCGTCTGTTGGATTAGTTTTTATAAGCGATTTTCTATTCGTTTCATACAAAAACCCGAAAAGTCAAATGGTTGACTTTGGCGTTGACTTTTTGGTCAACCCTTTGACCAAAAGTCAACCTCAGGTCAAATTGGGGCTTTTTGCATAAAAAGATTCCTTTCAAGTTCAATTTCACTTTAGAAGTGAAAATTTTAGAAAAATTCAAAGATTTGATCATAAAATCAAGCTCCTAGTGAAAAGTCAACTAGGGTTTGACTTTTGGTCAAACCTTTGGCCAAAAAAATTGAAAAAATTCAAAAATCCCAAATCATCTTATTTTACTTTCAATTTACCTTTGGCATTAGGAATTTTACAAAAATCGATTTTGAATCAACTTTTTCCCAAATTGCGGAAATTGATTCAAATCGGCCAAAAATGAAATTACTTCATTTCTAGTCATTTTTTAGATTAGTTTTCTTCACGACATTTGATCTAGAGGTCATTTTATATCCAATTTTTGAACCAATTTTGTGATTCCAAGCCAAACACAAAAACCCCCAATTTTAGCCCTAATCAGTGATTTTGATCGATTCTTCATGATGTGTGCAATTGAGACACGAATGAGCCTAATTTCTTATATGAAACCCAAATTCAAAATCAATTTTGAAAGAATCACATGAATTTGGGTCAATTTGACCAATTTAGTGATCCAATGATTAGGAAGTCTAAGAGTAATTGGTCTAATTAGTGCAATTCAACTTGACCCACTCTAGACTAATGTTCAATTTGATGAATCAAGATTCAATTTGGTTAATTAGACCTCGATTACACTTGTTAGTCTAGCTCGGTCATGCAATTACCCAAATTCAGAGCTAATTGACTCAAATCGATTTAATTCAAATTGAACTAATCCAATTGAATTAGTCATTTCCCAGTCGGAAATTTTGATAATCGACAATCCGGTTAGACCAACCGAGGTCAATTACATCCTCTCGAGTTCAAAAATGACAAAAATGCCCACAATAAAAAAATGACAAAAATGCCCTTCTTCAAGGATTAAACAAATTAATTAGGGGATTAGCAAATCAATCATGGCCATTCATCTAAAATTGATCATGACCATCCATGATGCCATGTCATCAATCCTTAGCTATTAAGGAATATTCTTAATCATTAAGGATCCATTTTGAGCCATTTGATTGATCTAAGGGCTAAAATTCAAAGTTGGGGGAGGTATATAGCATTTTTCCCTCCAAAAATTGGGGGGGATGCTCATTTTTCAGATCTGAATTCTCTCTCTCTCTCTCTCTCTCTCTCTCTCTCTCTCTCTCTCTCTCTCTCTCTCTCTCTCCCTCTCTCACGATCATCTCTCTCTCCCGAAGTCCCTCTCGGCCGCGAGCGTTCCAGCCCTTTGCCGGCCCCATTCCGGCGAGCCGCCGCCACACCGGCGTCCCCCACGGCGGTCCAAGGCTGGTCGCAAGGCTAGCCACCTTCGCCGGTGGCCGGAGCTCCCTTTTCCGGCGCCTTTTCCTCCTCGGCAGCAGTACCGGCAATTCTGCCGGTGATCTGTCCAGCCGGTTCAACCGGCTGAACCGGCCCTCCGGCGGCCTCCTCCGGCGATTCCGAGCAACCGACAGCCTTCCTCGGTGTCTTCAAGTCGCTGTGGTGGCCGGCCTCGCACCGAACAGCCACCGGATCACATAGTTTTCTCAATTTTTTTACTGATTCGTTTACTTGAGTAAAAACGAGTCGATTCTCACATCATCTCTTGCAATCTATTGTCGTAGATTGGCCGAGCTTTCCGAGGTGTCTCCGTGCCATTCCAGGTCTGAATACGGAGGCCGGATCGCTCGCTCGAGCGTTGGATCATCGTGAGGCAAGGTAAGAACGTTTAAACATAACTCTGTAAATTCGTGTTCAGTAGAACCTGCTTGCTTGAAATGCTGATTTGAGGTTGTTAACGTCGAAATCTGATGAAGTGATAAACTAGAAAGTCGTAGAAATCGTCTTAAGCTTCGATTTGATATATCATATGCCTCGATCGGACTTCATTTGCTATGTCAAAACACATTTAGAAGTGAGGATCAGAATCTGGAATATTCTGTTCATGTCTGTTCTGATGATTCCCTGACTGACGTTGCGCTGTTCGATGAATTTTATGATTTTTTGTGATCATTTTTTGGAAAAACTTCCTTCATGAGAATCGTAGAACACATCCTGATCTGTTCACCATACAATTTTCAAAAATTTCTGAGTATGATAGCCTAGTACGATTTGTAATGTCATATGCATGTGAATCTGGTTTCATGTTGATTTCAGTCGACCTTTGTGTGTTCTTCGATGTTCATAAATTCGTGTGTTCGAGATATGAAAAAATTTTCTTCACAAAAGTTCTTCCTGAGATCAAGATCTTTCAATTGATACTAATTTCATCAAAATCGGAGATCATTTGAATTTTCAAAAGGAATTCTCACAATTTGATCAGAATCTGTGTTCAGATCTGATTTTCATTCCTTTGAAGTTCAAAAGATGTTTCTCCGAATTTGATGAAGTTAGGGTCCTTTTTTGCAAAAAATCAAAACTTCAAAGTTGTTCATTGGGGTCTCATTATGTCAACTGAACATTTTGAGGACCTAATTGCAATTTTTGGAGGGTTGATTTGCTTGAAAAATCTTCTCAGGCTAAAATTTCATTTGCAATTGAGTCCCTCGCGAAATTCGAATTTTATAAAAATTCGGAGGGCTTTTTAGCAAAAACTCAAAACATGAAAGTTGTTTCACACAGGGAATCCTAACGGCACAAAAATTTTCGCGCGTTTTTTATAAGGTTTGTTATTTTTCCCGCCTTTATTTTGAAACTCATAACTGAACCGAGTCCAGCCTGTTACTGAAATTTAATTGTGCATTTTCGGGAAAATTGGCTAGGATTTAGGAAAAATGGTCTTCATGACTTTTGATCCTCATGTTATAAGCTTTCTAATGACACCTGATTCACTTCATTTGAACGTCATTAGGATAGTTAATCATACTTGAACAGATTCAATCCGAATTAGGCTTTAATTGAATAAGTGGTCTTTTTATAAAGCCCACTTCTCATTGTTTGATTGGCTTCAAAACAAGGCCCATGGGCTTGAATGCATGCATCTATCATCATGCATGTGTTTGTTAGATGAATGTTAGGCCCGATGCATGTTCGGCGGGTAGCCCATTCATGATCATTAGAACCCGACTTTAGGGGTTAATTGATATGAGTTACCGTTTTGTGAATACAAATGGTAGCTCATTATCATTAACCATTAATCAAACAATGTTAGGTGATTAGATGGGTGATAAATCGAATCGCATGAAAAACAAAGGCCGACCCCGAGGCCCGTGTTTAATTAGTGAATTGATTGCATCATTGTTCTTTCATATGCCATTTATTATGAATGAATGTATGAATGTAAACATCGACACCCGAGAGGCGGTCCAAGGAAGAAAAATCCAAAGTTGAGAAGACCAAGGTGATTGACCGATGTCCAATCCGGTCTCAATTTGTACGCAATTGACGATGATTCTAAACCGATGTCCAATCCGGTTTCAATTTGTACTTAATTCATTCGTCCCCGACCATGTCTCGGGATTTCAATTCGTATTGTAATAAACACCCGACGAGTTGCGGGTTCTTACTTTTTACTTTCTCGCACTTAGAATTAGCTCATCCTTTCAATAATTCGAGTGTTTACTTTACGTAAGGTCTTTCAATACAATTGATTGTTTCTTTCTTTTTCTAGACTAAGATAGGATTAGTTTAGAATCTTAAATGAAAATGCAAAAACAAGATGCATGATCACCTAGTGGACTAAGACTTTGGCATGAAAATGGTAAGAAACAAATGCATGACGATTTAGATAACAACCATGTTAAGTTTAGCGGTACCGAAAGGGCGTTAATAGAAATATTAACGTAAGCTAGTCCCCGAACCTTTGATCTCTGGTTTTCGTAGAAACCGAAACGAAATTCCCGCGTTTCGGTTGGGTATTCTAGCCGACCCCCGACCTAGGCTAGTGGCGACTCCTAAAAAATAAAATCAATCCGCTGTCACGCGAGATATGGATTTAGGGAAAATCCACGTTCATGACCAATGGATCATATGGCTAAGCAAGAGATTTATACTTCGGTAGAATCATTTTTTTTAAGATGCCATATGAAACATCTCATGAACACTTATCTTTAAACCCGCCTCATCCGAGCTCCGGACCCTCGAGGGGCAGGTCGCGACAATGGGAAGTGGAGCTAAGTCCATCAGACTGATAGGATTTTTGCCATACACAATCTCGAAAGGACTCTTCCTGATTGTTTGGCTTGAAGACCGATTTTAAGCAAATTCAACTTGAGCCAAAGTAAGGTCCCATTGATGTAGGTTACTTCCAATTAAGCTCCTTAAAAGATTTCCCAAACTCCGATTAACAACTTCAGTTTGCCCATCGGTTTCGGGATGAAGAGAAGAGATAAATTGAAGTATAGTGCCTAGCTTCTTCCAAAGTGTTCGCCAAAAATGACTAATAAATTTTGAGTCCCGATCAGATGTCATCGTCTTCGGAATACCACGTAGTTTCACGATCTTTGAAAGAAAAGATTTGCCACATGAGTAGCATCCAAAGTCTTGTTACAATGTACAAAATGTGCCATTTTTTAAAACCGATCAACGACCACCATGATTGAGTCTTTACCCCTTTATGTCTGAGGCAAACCAACCATAAAATCTAGGCTCACATCTTCCCAAGGGGCTATTGGTACCGATAATGGAGTATACAAGCTAGTGTTTTGAGAATGGCTTTTGGCGATGTGACAAGTTTGACAGCGCTCCACATGTCTCATAACATCTTTCTCCAATCAGGGTCAATAAAATTTTTCTTTGACAAGAGAGAGTATCTTGTCTCTTCCGAAATGACCGGCTAAACCTCGACCATGGGCTTCATTGATAATGGCTTCCCTTAGAGAACTTCTCGGTATGCACAAGCAATTATTTCTAAAAAGAAATCCATCTTGCAATAAAAATTGTTGAATTGGACCCCTCGAACAATCTTTCCAAATTTTCCCAAAGTCTGGATCTTCTTTATAATGCTTCTTGATCATGTCAAGGCCTAAGACCTTCACTTGCATTGTGGATAGCAAGGAATGTCTACGGCTTAATGCATCCAACACTCGATTGAGAGTTCTAGCTTTATGTTTAGTAAGAAAAGTGAATGCTTGAAGAAACTCTACCCGCTTGGCATGCCGATTGTTGAGCTTGTGTCAAGTATTTACATACTTCAAGGCTTCATGATTTGAATAGAGAATAAACTCTTTAAACAATAGATAGTGTTGCCAATGATCTAAAGCTCTAACAATAGCATAAAATTTCTTGTCATAAGTAGAGTAATTCTTGCGGGAATTATTCAACTTCTCGCTAAAGAATGCAATAGGCTTTCTTTCTTGGCTAAGAACCGCACCAACTCCCACATTGGAAGCATCACAATCAACTTCAAAGACTTTATTAAAATCTGGAAGTGCAAGAATAGGAGCCTCGATTACCTTCCTTTTAAGGAGTTCGAAGCTTTGTTGTGCCTCTTTGGTCCACTTGAAATTTCCCTTTTTTAAGCATTCGGTGGTAGGAGAAATAATAGTGCTAAAATGCTTGATAAAGCGACAATAAAATGAGGCCAAACCATGAAAACTCCAAATGTCATGTATAGATGTCGGAACGGGCCAGCTTATGATTGTCTCCACTTTGCTAGGATCCATCTTGATGCCATCTTCAGAGGCAATATAGCCTAGAAAGATATTTCTTGAAGTTGGCATATAACTTTTGCTCCTGAAGAACCTTGAAAACTTGGCGAAGATGCTCTAAATGTTGTTTCTGAGTAGAGCTATAAAAAAATGTCATCAAAATAAACAAAAACAAAGCTACCAATAAATGGTTTAAAGACATGATTCATGAGGTGCATAAATGTATTGGGAGCGTTAGAGAGACCGAAAGGCATGACCATCCATTCATAGAGGCCATCTCTTGTTTTGAAGGCAATTTTCCACTCATCTTCGGTTCTCATTCGAATTTGATGATATCCACTTCGAAGATCAACCTTAGAAAAGATTGTAGCGCCAAGAAGTTGGTCGAGAAGATCATCGAGTCGAGGAATGGAAAAGTGGTATTTGATGGTAATCTTGTTCACCGCTCTACTATCGATACACATACGCCAAGACCGATCCTTCTTTGGCACGAGAAGAGCAAGGACATCACATGAACTCATGCTTTCTCTCAACATTCCTTTAGCCAAGATTTCATATACTTGTTGTTGAAGCTCTTCATGCTCTTTAAGACTCATTCGGTAGGCAACTTTGTTTGGAATAACGGCTCCCTCAATGCAATGCTAAATGTCTCTTATAGGCAGAAGACCGGGTGGAATTTCTTTCGGAACAACATCCTTAAATTCTTTGAGAAGAGGTGCTACTTGAGAAGGAACAACATACTGTTCTTCATTCTCTTCTAGCACCACAAGAGCATATGCCACAAAGGAATCTTCCAAAGCCTTATCAACTTCATATTTAGAAAGTAAATTATTTCCCTCCCCATTTGATAGTTTAGGAGTGCTCTCTATTTTGAAAGGACCCAAAGTGATTTTAACTCCATCCTTTTTAAAAGTATAAGTAATTTTTAACCCATCATGCTTAGTCTTTCTATAAAATTGCCAAGGTCTCCCAAGAAGCAACTGGCCAGCATTCATGGGAACAATATCACACCATACTTCATCATTATATTTTTTTTTTGATAACCCAGGGAACCCCTGCACGGCCGATAACCGGGGAGTAAACCCTAGGGGCGACACATGCTAGCCACCACACACGTGCCACCGGTTAAGTCGCCCTGCGGCGCCCGGGATTCGAACACTCAACCTTTTGCGAGAGGAAGAGTGCGCGCTCCAGCAACGCCGCCCAGGCGGGTGGTTCATCATTATATTTTTTTCCCAATGGAGAATTGAATAAGGCATCATTTATCAACCCTTACCTCATTCCCTTTGTGAAGCCAAGATAGCTTGTAAGGTTGTGGGTGTTTCTCCGTCTTGAGGTGCAATTTATCCACCATTGTTGTAGCCACGATGTTCTGGTAACTTCCTCCATCGATAATAACATCACAAACCTTTCCATGAGAAGTACATCTAGTGTGAAAAATGTTGTTACAAAGCCACGTACCTTCACTAGGAATAGTATTCAAGATCCGACGAAGAATTAGAGACTCTCCTTGATCTCCATATATAATTTCATCCCCCTCGTCCGACCCTTCATTGGAACTAGGGAAGTCTTCATGATTGTCTTCTTCACACTCTTCTTCTTCTAAAGAGACAATCTTACGATTTGGACAATCAGAGGCAATATGTCCAAACCCTTGGCATTTGAAACACCTAACAGAATTAGGGCGCTTTGAACTAGATGCTCATTCATTCTTAGGAATGAACTTTAAAGCAGCTATTTTATTTTTAGTAGAAATACTCCCACCTTTGGAATAGCCCTCCTTGTCCCGATACCGAGAGCTAGTACCATGAGTTTCTTTAAGTTGTTGTTCCACCTTTAAAGCAAGTTGACAAACATCATTATAAGTTCAGTAAGGTTGAAGTTGGACAACATTACCGATTTCTGATTGTTGACACTTAAATTTTGACTAAATATTTAATGATTAATTGCATAGAAAATTAGGGATTAAATTTTAACCCCTAAACAAAAATATTGAAAATGCATAGCATATAGTTTAGGATTATATAGGTTAATTGCATTCTATGTCGAACCAGCGGTGGTGAGGAAAGCTAAAAATCCATCACGCAAATCGAGCTTGAGCGCCAAACAAAGCTCTGCCCACTCGGAAGATGGGGGCTAACATTCACAAGTCTAAAAGGCCTTGGTTGTTTTAATTTGAGCTTAAGTCAACCCATTGTGCCCAATTAGAGAAAAAAAAACCCAAATTAATTTAGCCCATTGGAAGTTAAAATTAGATGATAAAGCCTAAACCAAAGCCCACTAGGATTAGGAAAGCCTTGCCAATTAACCTAGGTATGCAGTATAAATATGTGGTCATGCCTCATAATTTGAGGGGAGCTTTCATAATTCTCATAACACAATTCCTGAGAGCACCAAAGACACACATGAGTGAGAGCAAGAGTAAAAAAGAGAGAGTCGGTCGTGCAAGCGCTCGCCTCACAGTCGCGCCGCCTCGCGACCCTACAGCGCAGATCGCTGTTGCTGCTATCCCGCGACGCTGCCATCCCACCGCTGCTTCCCAACGTCTACTGCACCAACCATGACCAGCCTCACTGCGGTCCTTCCGACGACGTAGTGGCTATAGAGCTCGAGCCTTCTCGATTCTTTCTTCTTGTTGACGAACTGTTTCTATTCCTGTTTCGCCGCTGCTATACCAAGCCACCACGACGAGTCATCTCTGCCCTTGTTGTCCCGAGACCCCACGACTATCGAGCCAAGGCATGATCTTCGACGATAATCTATACTTGCACCGCTCCATAGTTCTTCGTCAATCACTAAGTCAAGGGCCCACAGAGAAGACCTCGCTAGACTACTTCGGAAGAAAGTTCACCATCATCAGATTTTGGGAGATTCTCAAAGGAATCCACTTGGGGATCACTCGGTGGATTTTCCTTGAAAACGTTGTAGCAGCTCCTTGTGCCACTGCACCTCACCAACGTCTAGCGTGCTTTGCTCTATCGTTCCGCTTGCAACGGCGGTCCAACGAAGCACCATCCAGCAAGCCTTTTCTCCACTATGACTATGTGGCCAAGGCGTGATTCCGGGACGAAGTCAAATCATCCCTGTTGCACCAAGACGTCCAGCCGGGTCATTCATCGTCCCACCATTGTCACGTCCACCGACCGCTCGCCGTCAACCACTGTCCCGATCCGCCGCAAATTCAAATTTGGAAGTCATCCGTAAATTAGGTAACACTACAAAAAAGTAGGTTTTAGCAACGAATTTTGCCACGAAAAAAATAGAAAATTCATCGCTTAACGAATTTGCGACGAAAAAAATTTCGTCGCCAATTCAGCGTCGCAAAATTTAGCGACAAAAAATTTCAATTTTCGTCGCTAAATTGCAACGAAATATATTCGTGGCAAAATTCGTCGCTAATTAGCCACGAACTGTATTCGTGGCAAAATTCGTCACTAATTATTCCTGGCAAAATACGTCGCTAATTTTTCGTGGTAAAATTCGTTGCTAATTATTCGTGGCAAAATTCGTTGCTAATTCGCCACGAATTTTTTTTTTGTCAGTAATTTGCGATGAACTTATTCGTGGCAAAATTTGTCATTAATTTGCCACAAAATTTTTTTTTAGTCAATAATTTGCGACAAACTTACTCGTTGCTAATTTGCCACAAAAAATTTTTACTTTTGCCACAAACATTGTTTCGGAACGAATTTAGCGACGAAGTCAACGACAAATGTTGTTTAGGGACGATTTCGATTTAAAATATAATTAACAGCAAAATTATTTTCTAGAATTTATATTTAACATTGATTAAGCACTTAATAACATCAAAATTTAGTACTTAAATACATAATGATATGATGATGAAATACATAGTACTCAAAATTTAGTGCATAAAAATATTATAATGATGTGAAGATGGAAATTTTAACTAGCAAAGACTGACAAAATCATCATCATCATGTCGCTCATCATTGTGCCCATCACCTATTGGATTAGTTGGAGGTACAGAAGGAACCTTATCGTCATCGAGGTTGAGGTGTTGCAAGATCAATTGCATTTGTTATTTGATCACTCTTATTTCTTCGTCCTTCTCTACAAGTAAATGTTTCAGTTGGCTCAATTCTTGGGTCATTTGCTCCTCAAATTGTGTCCTCCTTGAAACAACTGCATTGGAGGATGAAGTTGTAGCAGCCTGCATTGTGTATACCCTTGATAAGGATCCCATCCCAAATATTTTTCCTCTTTTCATCCACCCAATGCCGCCATCCATAATGCTATACTGTCAACTGATGGCTCAAACGCAGCAATACCTTCACCACCACTACCACTAGCAGTACTCATTAAAAGTTCATCATATTTTTCTGCATTAACAATATAAATGAAAATAAAATAACTTCATATATATATATATATATATATATATAACTACCATAAATATTAAAAGCATTCGTGGTTTTCATTCCAGTTTCCATAAACTTACATACCTTCAAGTATAACCTTACGTACCTTAATAGCTTTTGCTCGATCGCCAATCCATGTCTTATCTTTTTTTGAAATATGCATTCAAATATAGCTGTATATGTTGGTTTCGTCCCCAATTCATCTGCCTACAAAATATAAACATAAATGTGTAATTGAATTAAATTAACTTACAATACGTTAAACAGACTTACCATTTTTTTTCTAAGCTTCTCGATATTGATAAAGTCCCCAGCATATGTGGCAAACCCTTCACTAGAACTAGAAGCTCGATTCTTCTTATTATGTTCACTCATTTGCTTATTCTTTTCAGTTTCCCAAGTTTTCTTAATTTCTGTCCAATTGTCACCCATCATAAAATCTGGCTTTATTCGACTTATCTTTGCTTTATTCATCACATTTTGTATGTGATCATCGGCTTTCTTCTTAAAAATTCTTTTAACTTCATCCTCTTACGTTTCATCCCACCTGAACTTCTATTGCATCAATAGAAAAATAATTCCAAACTTAAAAGTACCAATATGAGGGTATGATCCGATCCCTAACACGGCCCACTAGAAACACCTAGAAGAACAAAACTTATTTTGAACTCATTCCACCACAATCCTTTACTTCTTTTGGAGCGCTATTGTAACTAATATACTGCCCTCTTCAAGAGTTATTGACTATTTTATTAAGTTGTCTCACAACATAGTATCCGTGAATCTACAAACAAGTTAGAAAGAACGATATGGACAATGAAACAATGAAGTATACGGATAATTTGCAAAATGGACAATTCAGTTGACATCCATATCTAAAACCCTAAATATTACATATACTTAAAAAAATGAAGTACTTACGAATCTCTATATGGGCATATCATGAATCGGCTATCTTCTTGACTTGTGTTTCCCTCATCATTCGAGTGTTGCACTGAAGAAGAAGGTGGAACCGAAGGAGATAAAACTGAAGGACATGGAGCTGAAGTAGATTCGGTTCACATGTGTCCAAGTTGTCCCCTAATATGTTCTTGAGGGTCGAAGGAAGGGCCAATGTGTCCATTTTGTCCGTCAGCATGTAGTCGTTGAGGGAAATATGAAAGGCCAAGGGAAGAGCAAAGGGATGGGGACGAGGAAGTAGAAGGGGCCGCTCTTCTTTATGAAACTACACCATGCATGTAACCTCCATGTTTATACTGACAAGTAGGAAGGTTAGATAAATATCTTAAAAAACATGAACATATATTAAGGACACATAATAATATACATCATGAAGCTTACCATTTTGTTTCAAAGAGCAAGAGATAAACTTGAGAAAACAAAACAAACATGCTATCGCCTTTGATAAATAGCAAGCTGTCCAGAAATGTCTACGAGCTTCTTTAGCTCTCTTTTGCCACAAATAACAGTTGTTACCTTTGTCTACAAAAACATTCAAAAAGCTAGTGAAGTGAAACACTTTCTGGTGATTATTATCTAAGAAGAAAACAGGAGAATGAATTATGGGAAGCATATTACATGATATAATCAAACTAGAATATTTTCAAACCTAGATATAAATAAAAAGGGAGCATATTTGGCAATCAAGAACTAGAACCCTCTGTTATAAAATCTGTTAATGAACATTAGAAAGCAGTTCCATGTGAAGCACAATGTGTATCATGTATCTTTCACACAATATTTAAACCGGACTAAAAATCCGTGAAACAAAATGTGTTTATGCTCGAAAACCTATCTAAACAACTCCGAAACGCAAAAAAAAATTACCTCTGTCACAACTTAATAGTGAGTATTGATCAGTGGCCCGTTTCCACATAGCTGACCAAATTTCAGCTTATTCCGAGTTTTCCAATCTAAGTGCATCAATTAGGTACTTAGTTTAAAACAAACTCAATTCGAAACAGAACAATCTAATATAAAAACAAACTCAATCTAATATAAAATCCAATCAAACCCAATCTATTCAACTCGAGATAAGTCAAATCCAATATAAAAACAGAAAGAAGCAGCAGACCTAATCTAATATAAAAGAAGCAGCAGTAAAAAAAGGGCAAACCCAATCCGAAACCGAACAATCTCTGCCCGACAGAATCCGAAACCGAACAAACAGAAAACCCAATACGAAACCAAATAGAACAGCAAACTGAATTCGAAATCGAACAGCAGCAGACCCAATACAAAACCGAACAAAACAGCAGACCCAATCCAAAACCGAACAGAACAGTAGACAGAATCCGAAACCGAATAGCAGCAGACCTAATCCAAACAAAAAGAAGCAGCAGAAATCCAATATAAAAGAAGCAGCAACAAACAAACATCCCACAGAATCCGAAACCAAACAATCTGAAACTGCGCTCACCCAAGACAAAAAGTGCAAAAAATTCACGTGAACGTACCTCCACTCGGACGATGATCCTCCTCAAATCCGAAACTCTCGGACAACGGTCCTCGCGCTTGAGATTCCTCTCGAGCGATGGTCCGAACGCTTGAGGTTCCTCTCCAACGACGGTCAACACGATCTTCCCAGCGTCCGCCAAAGGGGTTCCTCTCTCCAAGAAAAAATCGTGCTAAAGAACGCCAAATCCGAAGAAACACTCATCGGAGGAAGTCGTCGAGAATTGAACGAGAGAGAGAGAGAGAGCCCTAATTTTTTTTTTGTGATTGAAGAATCAATCGATAGAGAGAGAGAGAGAGAGAGAGTTGAGAGAAAGCCCTAATTGTATCCCCAAATCAAACGACGCCGTTTCACAAATTAGCGACGAATTTCGTCGCTAAGTAGCGACGGATTTTAAAAATAGTCGCGAAAATGCCACGATAGTTAATTTCGTCGCTAAATTCGTCGCTAATTAGATACAAAATTAGCGACGAACTATAAAAATAGCTGTGAATGTGCAGCGAAAGTTTATTTTTGTCGATAAATTCATCGCTAATTAGCGACGGAATTAGCGATAAACTATAAAAATAGTCGGGAACGTCCAGCCAAAATTATTTTCATCACTAATTCCGTCGCTAATTAGCAACAGAAAAAGCGACAAAAATAAAATAGTCAGGAACGTGCCCCGAAAGTTATTTGCGTCGCTAATTCCATTGCCAATTAGCAACGGATTTTTAAAATAGTCACGAAAGTGCTGCGAAAGTTAATTTTGTCGCTAATTAGCAACGGATTCAAGTTCATCGCTAATTAGCTATGGATTTTAAAAATAGTAGTGAAAGTGCCGCGAAAGTTAATTTCGTCACTAATTAATGATGGAATTAGCGACAGATTTTACAAATAGTCATGAAAGTTAATTTTGTCGCTAAATCCGTCACTGATTTTAAAAATAGTTGCGAAAGTGCCGTGAAAGTTAATTTCGTCACTAATTGCGTTGCTAATTAGCGACGGATTTTACAAATAGTCACGAAAGTTAATTTTGTTGCTAAATCTGTCACTTATTAGCAACGAAATTAACAACGAACTATAAAATAGTTGCGAATTAGCGACGGATTTTAAAATTAGTTGCGAAAGTGCCGCGAAAGTTAGTTTCGTCGCTAATTAGCGACAAACTATAAAATAGTTGCAAATGTGCGACGAAAGTTTATTTTTGTTGCTAATTAGCGACGAAATTAGTGATGAACTATAAAAATAGTCGGGAATGTCCCGCCAAAGTTATTTTCGTCATGAATTAGCGACGGAATTAGCGACGAAATAAAATAGTCGAGAACGTGCCGCGAAAGGTACTTTCGTTGCTATTTCCGTCGCAAATTAGCAATAAAATTGGCAACAAACTATAAAAATAGTCGCGTTCATGCCACGAAAGTTATTTTCGTTGCTATTTCCGTCAGAAATTAACGACGAATTTGCGTTCGTTGCCATTTCCATTGCAAATTAGCAACGAATTGGCGTTCTTCGCTAATGCTCCGTGGCTAAATCCTTGTTTTTTTGTAGTGTAATTTTGCGACAAAATTTGCGACGACGCAAATTAGCGACGACCTATTATATTAAAAATTAAGCAAATAAAAATTGTCGCCAATGTCATCGCTAATTTTGCGATGAAATTATGTTTGTCGCCAATTAGTAACGAAATTAGCAACGACCTTTCATATTAATAATTCATCAAATAAATAATAATAATAACAATAATAATGATAATAATAATAGCAACAATAATTATGACAACAACAGTAACACATGTCGCAATAATAATAATAATTACACATAATTAATAAAAAGTCTCAAAATTCATAATCTTCATTTTCACCTTCGTCTTCGTCTTTGTCTTGATCTTCGTCTTCGTCTTCACATATGTCTTCGTCTTGATCTTCATCTTCATCTTCATCCTCTGTCTCAAAATCAGATTCTGCAACACCTTCTAGATTTGATTTGCGAATTTCAGTTAGATCCATATCTATCATTTCTCCACATGGATATCGTAAAGTTGGAATATTATATTCCTCAGTTTCAACCGCATTACAAACTTCTTCTTGTTGATATTCTATATCCTTCCAGTATTCCTCAATTTTTTTTCGTGTTTTGATTTTACATACAGCCCACCAATCAGTTTTGTCACGTTTTAAATTAGGATATGATGCATAATATACTTGAATTGCTTATTGTGCCAAGACAAATGGTTCATATTTCATATACCTTTTCTTTGTATGCACCTTCATTCCTTTGACGGGGTCGAACGACATTCACTTAAATAATACAACCCGCATTAATGGTCCATGGTATTTAATCTCTATGATTTCATCCAACAAGCCATAAAAATCAACTTTTGAACTGTCGCCATTGGATGACCGAACACACAAATATTCTTGAGTGTGAAAATTATACCCGTTTATGAAATATGCTTACCAGCTTAGTACTCTTGGCTTTGGATCCCATGACAAATGATATAGCAATCCTTGCTCTTCAACTTGATCATGATTACTGTGAACCTAAGGTCACATACATGCAAAGTCAATAATATAAATATTCATAACTTAGTTTTGATCCATAAGTAACTTACATATGTTTTGAACCACGTTGCAAATTTTTTATTGCACAAACAGTCAGTCATTTGGTGGTAGTTCATACATTGAAGTTTGAAAAATCCTATTAACAAATACCATTTATATATTAACAAATGTTTGACACACAATACATATATTTACAAATGTACACTTACTCAAAGTATGGCTCCACTTCTGGACAGTTCAATAAAATATATATATATATAGGTTGTCTGCTATTCTTCGCTTATTAAGTAACGAAACTTACATGCGCCGCTTGGTCGACCAAGATAATTGAAAATAGAGAATGATTTACAATTGGGATCAATGGGACCCTCATCATTTCTTTCTGCTCTCCACCTCTTGCACAGCACATTTGGCTCAAAATAGTATGATGCAAATGTTATTACTTCTTCCACAATATATGCATTACAAATTGAAATTTCAACACATGCCTTATTCTTCACTTTTTTCTTCAAATGATATAAGAACCTAGTTGCAATAGAAAGAAGTTTATTAGAACATAATATACAATAAAGTAATTTGGAATTTATTAAAAAAAATTTACCTCTCAAATAGATACATTCATCAAAATTAGACAAGACCTGCAACTTTGACCTCATAAGGCAAGTGAACTAAGAGATGCTCCATTGAATCAAAAAACGATGGAGGAAATATCATTTCTAAGTTGCAAAGAATAATTGGAATATCTCTCTCTAGTTTCTTCATGTATGATGCTTTTAATACTGTTGAGCAAATATCATGAAGAAAATTACTTAACTCTGTAATGGCGCCCCATACAAAATTTGGTAGAAGTTCCTTGAAAGCTATTAGAATTTGTCTTTCCATATATATGTAACAATTATGACTCTTCAAACCTATCAACTTGCATTCATTCAAATCAACACATCTCCTGAGGTTCGAAGCATATCTATCAAGAAACCATACAGATTTTAACCATTTACAAATAACCGGTCTCTGCTCTTTGTCCACTGTATAAACTGCTTTTGGTTTTGGTCCCCTACTGCTTGCATCCACATCTAGTGTTGGTCCATCATAAATATCTCTCGTATCTTTTCTTGCATTCAAGTTGTCTTTTATTTTTTCAGTGACATCCATCATAGTATTTATAACATTGCCGAAATTTTTTTTTCTATATGCATGACGTCAAGATTATGATAAATAAGATGGGCCTGCCAATATAGTAGATCTTAAAATATACTACGTTTAGTCCACTTATATGTACTTCCGTACGTAATAGTTGTGCCATGAGGGTTTTCAATAACAGTTTGAAAATCATGCACTCGCTCCCAAATTTGATCACCTATCAACCTTAAAGGTGGAGGTGTTCTTTCAATCCTATTATTGATGAACTCTTTTTTATTCCTTCTGAATGTATGACTTATCGGCAAAAATTGTCTGTGACAGTCAAAATAGCTGGCTTCTTACCATGTTTTAATCTGAATAACTTTGATCTCTCTAAACATATCGAACATCCTAAGATCACAGTTATACTCCATCCAGAAAACATTCCATAAGCTGAAAAGTCATTTATCATTCAAAGAAGAGCAGCCTTTGTTACAAATGTTTGATCAACAGAAACATCATACGTAAGGACACCTTCATCATATAGCCATTGAAACTCTTCAATCAATGGTCGCATATAAATATCTATCAACTTTTTCGAATTTTGCAGGCCAGTGACGATCAATGTCAAAAACATATACGGTGTCTTCATGCATGTACTAGGTGGAAGATTGTACAAAGTTAAGATAACTGGCCAATATAAATAACTTTTTCCTAATTTCCTAAATGGGGCAAATGTAACGTCCTGAATTCGCCTACTTTCGGGATTAATAAAATAGATAATTATATCTCATTTCGTTTTAGTGAGTCTTGTTCGGAACTGATCATTCTCATGATACTGACCATTAGAGAATGACTAACTAGAAAAACAGTACGTGGACCCAAGAACTCAACCATGAATGGAGTCCGATTTTGAGAAGCGACGAGGGAATATTTTGTGCCGATATAGGCCGGTCCAAAGAGAGTGACGGATTTGGTTCGACCGACGACATACGATCGGATAGCGGGTGATTATGCACGACCGAGAGTACGCGCGGCGAACGATCCCGAACTTATTTTGGATGACCACGACCCCTAGGACTAGCGATAAATCATTGTGTTCTCTGAGAAATCGAGACCGACACGACTCAGGTAGCCCTAGGTCGATACGTGTAACCCCTAAATAGCCACCCGTTAGTGAGAGACGTTAAAACTGCAAATTGAGCTAAATCGATCGTGGAATTGAGTCTGGACTTCGGTGCCGAATTTCGTGGGCGTACGCGACTATTTTGCAAGGACGACGTCATTTTTATGTGGCCACTCATATTTGGGGTCGGTAGAATCAAAAATTGAAAATTTGACCCAGGACCGGAAAATTACTGTTTTGCCCCTAGGCCTAATTATAGTGTTTCGAATTTTGGGGAAATATTTTAGGATTTTATATTAGTTGTTTCAGCCCAATAATGCTAGAAATATTGGTCAATTGTGCCCCTAGATATTTTAGATAGAATTAATCTCTACCCTTAGATTAGGGGCAAGTTAGTCTTTTGGTGCAAAGTGGTTCACCAACCCCCACCAGCCCAAGCCTATACACTCTCTCTAGTCTCTCTCTCCTCCCATTTCCTCTCATCACCAGCCAGCACCCCCTCCTCTCTCCCTCTCCCGTGAGCTCCCTCTCCCTCTCTTCCTCTCCTTGCTCGGCCGCGTAAGGCCGCTCGCTGGAGAGCCACCGCCACCGTTCGTCGGTGCTGCCACCCCATGCCTCACCACCATCACCATCCCCTCCCCCTTCCTCTCCCTCTAGCCGTGTCTCTCTCTCCCTCTCTAGGCCGTGGGACCGCCTAGATCGCCGCCGCCGCTTGCACCGTTCGCCAGACCGCCGCTTGCACCGTTCGCCAGACCGCCGCTTGCACCGTTCGCCTGCTGCCGCGAGCCATTCGGACCACTCATTCTCCCCACCTATTCAGCTTAGTTGGGAGCTTAAGAACCCAAGTGAGTACAACCCTAAACCCTAACTAGGCTAATGTGTGTTTCTAGATGAATTTTAGGGGTAATTAGGGTAATTTAGGGGTTAACTTGTGGAGGCTATTAGGGGCTGATTTTGTAGCGCATTTGGTGACTTAGAGTGATAATTCAAATGAGGTTTAGTGGCCTAGATTGTGTTGTGTGATGGCTGATCATTAGAACTTCGATTTGGGTAAGAATGTGGACTACATGAGTGTAATTCGTGTGGCCGTGTAGTGGCTAACATTGAGGTGAATTTGGAGGTTCATGGTGCTGATTTGAAGGTGATTTGGTGGCCTAAGGCAGGCTGATCATGGTTGAATTACTGCGGATAGGATCCGGACCATATTTGATTTATCATGGCCTTAGTGGAAATCGTCGAATGTTTTATGAGTGGACCATGAGGAGGATGGATTGAGCACGAATTGACGTTAGTATTTAATGCCAGATGGAGTACTTATGTGGCCATGATTTGAGGGAGCCTTGGGGGTTATAGACTTGTGAATTTTAATGATTTAATTTCGTGTGCCAAGTTAGCGTCATGGCTGGATTAGATGATTTGATTAGTTGGGCTTGTGATTTATTGAATTGAGCATGTTGCGTCGTGAATTGAACACGTGGTATTGTGCAATTAAATGCTCACTGTGAATTTCTTGAATGCCCAAGTGTGAATGTTATGACCATGAGTGTACATCTCGAGCATTGACATAGCATGTGCATACACGAGTGTGCACGAATGTCATGAGCATGTGATCATCTAATCGTCCTGATACGTTTTATGCGAAGTTCAAATAATAACTGGTGTATGTGAGTGTGTGATCACATAAAGCCCTGATGCGTTTTACGCAAGGTATTGAACCCGTCCTGAGGCGTGTTACGCGGGACGATGCCCAGACTACCGGAAGATGACCAACCTGATGCGTTTTACGCGGGTTATGTGTCATGAGCCTGATGCGTTTTACGCGAGCCAGAGATCGATCTCGAAGTGATAAACCTTATGCGTTTTAAGCGGGTCGGAGGAGAATTGGTAAATTGCAAGTGTGTAAGAGTGCAAGTGTGCGAAAGTGCATTGATGAGGCATGAGCATGAGTGTGAGCATATGCATATCATGCGTTGTGACCAAGTGATGCTATGTGTGTGTTGCGAGTGGGTTCTGTGTTATTACTGTGTTTATAAAGTGCCTAACCTGCAGGGCCAAGTAAGTATTGGATTTAGGCCCAAGGGCCTAAGTCATTTATATTATGGATTATGTGTTGTTTAGTGTTCATCAGGAGGTGCATGTTAGCCTAGCTTAGGTTTAGGGGACCTACTCGTTGGGATTTATTCTCACTGTTGTGTAAACCTAATTTTTTTCAGACCCGCAGTACCTATTCGTTTTGGGATCCCTTACCGGATAGACCGAGAGGAGACGGTGTACCCTACAAGGAACAGGGATTTCTATGTTAGTTATCTGTCTATAGTTTGGATTGATGCGGGCGAATAACTAGATCAGGCCCACAGATATATGGGGTGGTGTATCAGGGACCTACGGGCCTCTTCGATCTTTTGAGGTCCCATTTTACCGAGGCCGGGGATGTTGACTCTCAGTGTCCCAATGGGGACTTGGCGAGCCTTGACCGTGCGCTGGAGGATGGGGATTCAGACCCGAAGCCGATGGATTTGGAGGATGAGGAACCAAAGCCCATGGAGCAGGACATGGAGCAGGAGGACGAGGCCAAGCCGATGGATTCCGAGGAGGAGTCAGTTGGGGCCAAATCCGAGCAGGATTCCCTAGACTCTAAGATTGAGCTGTCTGATAGCTCTATCGAGTCATTAGGATCCTACTCGGACTGGATTCCATAGGTCTAGCCTTAGTCCTAGATAGATCGGGCCAGTACCCTTTTTGACCGAAGTCCTTTCTAGTTTTAGTAACCCTGACCGCCCGGGCCACTTACCCCTTTTTGTCAGTAGTGGCCATTGACCCGCTTTTGATTTTTTTTTAGCGCAAGCTGTAAATTGATGTTGTATATGGTTCCCAATATCAATGCAAGTGTATATTTTGTAACCCCGTTGTTTATTCTACCCTTGGTCTCGTGTTTGTTTTGTATGGGTGTTTACGCTGCTTTCTCATGTGCCTTGTGCTCTGTTTGGTTGTTGGGTCGATGACACGTCCTAGGACGCCGCACTCGAATCGACTGCGACAGGGATGTGGCACGCCATCAAGCATGGGGCGTGACAGCAAATCCATCAGCACATAGACCAAACCTGATGTTTCGAGACTCTATCGCAAACTTAGGGTATGTTCTATCAAAATGTTACCATACCTCTGCATCTGAAGGATGACACATTAGACCCTCTTCTGTTTCATGATTTGCATGCCAAGTCATTTGTAGAGCAGTGGCTTGAAACGCATAAAGCCTTTGTAATATGGAGATTAAGGGTAGATAAAATATTTATTTGCATGGTCTACTCTTTTGATTACGAACATGCCTCCTGTTGTACCTAGGTTGATTATAAAATTTGCAAGATTCTACATTTTCATCATCTCTCCAATATAACATATGACCCTTACTACATACATCAATCCTTATAACTGAAAAACCTAAGTTATCCACTAGCTTCTTCATATCATAAAAATCACTTGACATGATGTTATCACGAGGCATTATTTCTCGCATTACTTCAATGAAAGAGTTGAAGCAATTCTCAGACACATTATACTCTGCCTTGATATTTAACGGTCTTGCTTCACTGATAACTTAGTGTAGTTGTCACAACCTGCCCATGAAGGTTCATCTGCTGCTTTTAACACTTCTCAGAACTGATTAGATGAAAAAGTTCTATTATACACATTCTCATCAAAACCTATTACTTCTATTTCTTCCAATTGTGATGCATGACTAGTACCTACTTGTTCAAGTGTGGGAGTAAAACTAGTACTTACATGATTCGATTCTGAAATAAAATTTTGACCACCTGCATCAATCACCATCCTCTGATATGGGTTCAATTGATTATAATAGCTACATTCTTCCTTAACTAAAAATTAATCACTTTTTCGATATCCTTCATCATATATAAATAGTTCACCATAGCAAGTCCAATTATAGTAGTTCAGAGTAAATCCAAATCTATAAAGATATTCTCTAACTTTATCACACGCATGAAATTTATCATTACTGCACTTTTTACACGGACACCTTAACTTATTTCCATCTATGAACTCAAATTTATTACTAGCAAAGTCCAAAAATAGTTTTAACCCAGTACAAAACTCATCGATCAATCCTCAACGTCCAGGTAAGTTCTTATTATACATCCAAGCCCTGTCCTTTTGCATTGTATCGGTATAAAAATTAAAAAATCTCATAAAATATTAAAAATATCATATCTACTGTTCTACTGTTTAATATTCTTAATTAAAACCATAAAATTCTACAAATTAAAATTGTGTTTTTGACGAAAAAATTACTTTGAAATTGAAAAAAATGAAAAAATTACCATATCAAGAAGACTTACTCAAGTATTTGATTGAAATCTTTGTAGTATAATGTGGTCAATTTGATGAGAATTGCAATGTTTACTTGGATTGCGAGACCTTCAAATGGACACGTACCTAAAAAAATTACTTAATAATTTTCTTTTTCTTTTTCTTTTTCTTTTTCTTTTTCTTTTTTTCCCTATATTCTGCGTCGGACTGGCGACCAGCAAGTTCAACCTCGCTGACCATGGGCCAGGTCGACCCTCGCCGGCACTGGCAAGGGCCAAGTCGAGTGGCCTCGCCATGGCCACTAGACCTCATCGTAACCCTAGGTTTGGGCTGCGGCAAGGCCGCTCGACCTCGCCCAAATCTAAGGGAGGCCGAGCGGCCTCGCCATGGCCGCCACTCGACCTCGCCGTCACCACAGATCTGGGCAACGGCAAGCGGCGACCATGGCGAGGCCTGGGCGAGGTCGAGCAGCCTCGCCATGGCCGCTCGACCTCATCGTCGCCACAGATATGGGCATCTACGAGCAGCGACAATGACGAGGCCTAGGCAAGGTCGAGTAGCCATGGCGAGGCTGCTCGACCTCACCCAGATTTGGCCTCGCCATGGTTGCTCGTCCTCGCTGTCGCCACAGATCTGGGCGACGGCGAGCGGTTGCCATGGCGAGGCCTGGGTGAGGTCGAGAGGCCTTGTCATGGCCACCACTCGACCTCGCCATCACCCAAATCTATGGCAACGGCGAGGTCCAACGGCCTCGCCCATGGCCAATGAGGTGACCTCGCCAGCCTCAGCCTCTCGCCAGTAGCCGGTCGCCGAACCAGCGACCGGAGGGGAAGAAGATAGGAAAAAAATATAAAAAGAGAAAAAAAAATAAAAAAATTCGAAATTAGCGATGAATAGTTTTGTGACGAACCGTCTTTATTGCCAATTAGCCACGAAATTAGCCACGACACATACTGGTGAAAAAGCTTTACCGAGACTGATTTTTGCGCGCGCGAAGAGGTTTATCGAGAGAAACGAAAGAGGGAGAGGGAGGGAGAACAGCGAGGGGGTACATGAGGAATCAGCAATGAGAGAGAAAGAGAAATTAGGGGTGAGGGTGGGTAGATTACAATTAGCAACAAATTTAGTGACGAATAAAGTACGTCGCTAATTTAGTGACGAATATCGTTTGTCGCTAATTAGCGACGTTCAAATATAAAATGTGGCAAATATCGTCCCTAATTAGCGACGAATACGCTTTTGTCGCTAATTAGTGACGAAATTAGTGACAAACCTATTATATAAAAAATTCAGCAAATAAAAAATTTAGCAACGAATATGATTTGTCGCTAATTAGTGACGAATTTTGCGACGAAAGTGCTAGAACAATTATTTTTCGTCGCAAATTAGGGATGAATTATTTTTCGTCGCACATTCCGTCCCAAAGTAGCAACAAATTTTTTTTCCGTCGCAAATTAGCGATGAATTTACTTTTCGTCGCAAATTCTGTCACTAATTAGCGACGAATTTGTTTTCCATCGTTAATTAGTGACAAATATTTTTTTCGTCACAAATTAGCAACGAGTTTAGTTTTCGTCTCAAATTCCGTCAGAAATTAGCGACGAAAAATTTTTCGTCGCTAATTTTCCGTAGTTAAATCCTTCTTTTTTGTAGTGTAAGATTATTATTCGAAAATTTCTTTTAAATATTTAGTTTCCTAATTTTGGATAATTTAGATATTTCGTGGATATTCTTTGGTGGTTTGCTAGATTTCTGAGGATAATATTTGTGAAATTTGCAATATCCTAACATACCCCAAATCAGGAGTTTTTTTTCATAATTCGGCAACGTATCTAGACGACTATCTGACCTTAACCCTAAGGTACAATACACAACGGTATAGAAATATCGTTAGCTTATCCATAACCACTTGAATACGATAATAGATCTTATCTGCTTTTTAAATTCAAATAGTCGGCTTCCCGTCGATATCTATAACCCTATAGATTTAACCGTTAGTTCGATTCCTTTTCCTAATTCGAACATGATAAGAAAGATCTTGCAGATCGCCTGGATGGTTGATCTATGATTGTTATCTTGTGTGTGATTTATTTTCCTTTTTAAAAAAAGAAAATCCAAAAAATTATATTAGTTAGGATTTAAGATTTTGCATGTTTAGGGAATCCTAAATATATCTGGAAGCTAGGATAATTATTTAGTTTAAATTGGGACTTAAGATAATTTATTTCCTAGTTTAAATTAGGTGTTATTCTAATCCTAATAGATTATTTAGGGTATTTTAAAGATTTCTAATTTCCAAAAAAAATCTCAAAAAATGAGTTACTTTAGGATAGATTATATCATCTTCTCAGGGATAGATTGCATGTTAATTTGAGTATTTTTAATTCCGAATTTTAATTAAAAAATACCAAAAAAGGAGTTGTTTTAGAATAAGTTAAACTGTCTTTTCTAGGGTAGATTGCATGTTAATTTAGGCATTGTATTTATTACAAATTTCATTGGAAAAATTCCAAAAATAAATCATTTACCCGTCATTAGAAATAGGTCATATTATCGCATGTCATATACTTTCGCATGCTAGGATCAATTAATCGCTTGTCATATTCTGCACGTCATTGCACTTAAGCTAGTTTCATTGATATAAAGAGAAAACCCAAAAAATATGCCGATTGAAATTTTTGTTAATTATAAATCATATTAGGACTGTCTGTGTGATTTTCTAACTAACAATGCAGATGTTTGTGTTGCTTTAAAGTACATTATTCTCCTAATCTAGCAATTTATTTACCACTTTCCTTTTTTTTTTTGGGTCAAATTACTGTTTTCCTTATTGGTGTTAAATTGGTAGATTGCGCACCCGCATGGTCATTCCACATGTTAGTATATAGATAGTAAAATGGACCCAGACTACCTGCTTAAATATTTTTTTGAAAAGAAAAGATACCGAAAGGGTGTTAGACTAGATCTAGCGTAATCAAGTCTCCGAGCTTAGAATCTCTGGCTCGTAAAAATAAAACATATCTCCCTATATTTTATTTAGGTTTCTAATTGACCTACCACAAATAGATTAGAGGCAACTCCAAGCATGAAAACATTTGCACATTAAGAACTTTAATCCTAAGTCGCGAATTGGTAAGGCTTGGGAAGGCTCGAGTTAGGCTTAGACTTAATAATCCATTAGCCGAACCCCTAGATAGTGCACCTGCGAGAGGTGAGGTCACGACACTGAGCGAAGTCCAACAAGGTAGCGGGCAACAGTTTGCTACTCGGGCTTAGAAATATCACAAAGCATCATTAGATGACCAAACTCTGCTGTATATTCTTCCATGGACATCTCCTTTTGTTTGAGGTTGTGAAACTGGAGGAAGGTATCTTGATGGTAGTTCGTCGGTAAGAACTTCTTCTTCAATTCTTTCTTCATCTTTGCCCAAGTTACAATATGATTTCTTCCTTCACAAGCTCTTTGTTTCTTCTAGTGCTCCCACTAAATAGATGCATGTTTTTTTAGCTTGATGACGACTAGCTTCACCTTCCGATCAGTTGGTATTTCCTTTTAGTCAAAGATTATTTCTACCGCATGTAGCCAATCCATGAATTCTTTTAGTTGCATCTTGCCTTCGAATTCAGGAATTTCAACCTTCACATAGGAATCTTGCTGACTTTCATGGAACCTTCGATACTGCCGTCAAGGAAGTTCCTCCTCACTCGAAGCATGACTTCAAGCACAAGCAAAAGGATTAACATCCTCTTCATCAGAGAGAGCATCTTCTGAATCATGACGCAAATCATCACGTCCCAAAAGTTCAAAGCGTTGCAAACGCTCCTGCAGTTGCTGCACTTGTCTACTTAAATCATCCACCTCCACGTCTCGTAGGTCTCTTTCTCGAGCTAAAGAAGACTCAACGTTTGGTCCACGTCGATAACAACTAGCCATTGAACCGTGCTCTAATACCAATTTGACGTCGAAGAAAGTGTAGACAAATAGTAGGCAACACAAGTGAGAATTTTCGCCACTCGTAGGTGATGAATTAACCTAAGAGATAAGAGCAACACTCGCCACTCATAGGAATCCACATAAGGAATAAGAGTAAAACAAGAAATCCTTCTTGTTCTTAAGCCAAAAGCTCAATTAGTTTTGAATCAAATAAGTCTTGCTCTGTTATTCATTATAGAGTGCTTAAATAGATGAGCATGGAACAACCCTTCAAGTATGAGTAATTACTAAGACTCTTCAAAAAGAAAAAAGACTCATAGGAAAGACAAATAACATTTACTAAAAAACAACCATAAATAAATAAGGATTCTAGAAACTTGAACGTCATTAACTAGACCTAGAAAATATATTAGAATTCAATGTAACCAATTGAAGATCTTCATGATTTTACCATTTCCAAGAAGTTAAATTAATAGGCTTCATCTTTTCAAGGTACTGGATAGCCTTCAGTATGTCGTAATCAATGATATCGACAACTCGTCAACAACTTGACATCTTCAAGGAATGCTCCGGCATCGCATACACAGGAGGTTAGGTGAGGGTGTTATATCTCATGTGGACTGAAATTATGAAATTGGGAGTTACATCTACTGTGGACTCGACTCTCGCATGTGCCTACCTGAAAGTTCCCTCATTCCCATGTGTGTGGGGGGAGAGAGAGAAAGAGAGGGGATCGCGTGATTCCATGTGAGGTGTGACATTCTTTAACGAAAAAATGTGCGAGGTTGGTTTTGTGAGAAATACGGGCTTCGGATTAGGAGGGAGCAATGTTTTAATCGACACGAGAATACAGCACGAGTTTACTAGGAGGGACCCCGTTCTCGACATGATCGGGCATGGTTTTTAACTCGAAATAGACACGTTGTTGTCCCAAAAAATAGAAGTGTCACAACTTCCATACGGCATTTATTTGAGTGCCATAATTTTTTTTTATTTGCTTACTTAAGTGCTACAAATTTTTAAAAAATTGATTACCTAAGTGCCATCTGCGATTTGCCTTGCCGGAAAATTCGACATGGATGTTAATTGTCCTACATGACATCGTCGGCGCTGACATGAATAATTTTTAATTTTTATATTATTTGATTTTTTTTAAATTTGAAATTTTTATTTTCCTTTTACTTTTTTCTGTCCCGGCGAGGGTCGCCAACAGCCAGCGTGGCCATGAAGGCCTTGGACGAGGCCATCATGACCTCGCTGGTCGAGGGCGACAGTGTGATGGCCCTCGCCAGATCTAGGCTAAGGCCTTCGTAGCCCCAACACCAAGGGCGAGGCCTTTGCGACCAATGAGTGTCGTCGATGAACCTTGCCAGCACAAAAAAAAGAACAAAAAAAGGATAAGTAAAATAAAAAAAATTCAAAAACAATATCCATGTTGAAATGGAAACTTAAGTAAAAAATCCACGTAGGACGATTTGCCAGAAATGGAATTCAAATGATCGATTTTACTCCGATGCTGCGCTTAAGTGAGCGGAAAAAAAAAGTTATAGCCCTCAAGTGAGCGCTATACGAAAGGTTATAGCAATCTTAATATTCTTATCCATCCATTTTTTATAAGAAAGAGCACTTCTATTTAGGGATAATGACACAAACAATCCCCGAACTTTGGCTCAATGTGCAATGTGATCCCCGAACTTTTAATAACTTTGTCCAATATTCAATGTGGTCCCTAGACTTTTAATTTCTTCAACGTGGTCTCTTAACGTTTAATATATGTTCAATGTAGTCCCTAAACTATATGAAAATGTTCAATGTAGTCCCTCCATTGATTCAAGTTCATGGATTACATTGAATATTTTCATATAGTTCAGAAATTATATTAAACGCGTACTAAAAGTTTAGGGACTATATTGTACATTGGGTCAAAGTTCAAGAATCATAT
The DNA here is from genome assembly GCA_031216235.1 of Syzygium jambos. Taxonomy (NCBI): domain Eukaryota; kingdom Viridiplantae; phylum Streptophyta; class Magnoliopsida; order Myrtales; family Myrtaceae; genus Syzygium; species Syzygium jambos. The sequence goes on from CM062220.1 coordinate 11,803,858, forward strand.
TGAATAAATTAAAAGTTCAAGGATCACATTGCATATTGGGCCAAAATTCAAGAACTATTTATGTCATTTTTTCTTATGTTTAATCATGGTTATGCATTTTTCACAATGGCATGAAATGATATGAATAATAGACTCGATGAAAACACGAATTGCTGGGCCTACTCTAGATAAAGTGGAATTCTAAACGTACTAAGAAATCTCGTAGAAACTTACTTGTAAAGACATGTACATGACATGTAACGGTCGAAAATAAATGGAACCTGTGCATCAAATGAGTGGGTTGGTCAACTACCCGAAACAATATTGCCACTATCACCTCGCAAAAAAAATTTAGCAAAATTTCTTGGCAGACACAGGGTTTCTTCTACGTTTAAGATCATAATGTCACGATACGAGCTATTTTGCTTCGTTTCAATGTCAAAGTTACTTAAGAGTGGAGGTCAGATCTATTGGTAGCTGACTTCTTTGATACAGATTGATTGGTCAACCGTATTATCTAAACGAAGACTTCGAGGCTCCATTTATTTTGCAAAAATAAATGATTTGAAAATATTTTTCTAAAAATAATCGTTTATATCGCTCGATATGATTAGTCAATGAAATTTTTTTTATTATCGACAACAATTTATATTTAAACATTTTCGTAGACAATGAAAATATTTTGTTTCTCGGAAAATGGATGATTTGGAAAAAAAAATTCCTAAAAATGATCAATTATATCGATTACAAAAATGAATGGATGAAATATATTATTATTGTCCAAACAATATTTAGACATAAATTATTATTGAAAATAAAAATATTTTTATTCATTCGTTTTTTAAGCGATACAAACAATTATTTTTAGGAAAATATCTTCCGGATCATTCATTTTCCACGAAACGAGCAAAGTTGAAATGTGATTCATTTTTTAGTGTCACAAAAGAAAAGCATAAATATCTCATGATTTAAGTATTATATGATTTGTAGTATAAGGCTGCGCATGGCAACTTGCCAAATAGTGTTTGATTTTGTTCTTTTGTTCCCAAAATCAATTTGAGAATAGAAATCCATTTGTTTAATTTTTTGATTCTGCGCACAAATTCTTGTAAATTTGTGCCCAAAATTAGTTTTGGAGCAGAATCAAGAATAAAAACAAAATAGCTTCTTGATTCTGATAACAAAAATGAGAATTAGTTTTTTTTACTTCTTCTTTTTCTTGGTTTTTAATATAGCTTCTAATGTCCGACGTGAGGGCTACCCTCACCGTATCTTGCGAGATTAAAATATTTTAATAAAAAATATTATTAATAAAAAAAATTTACTGGCCATGGCCACCGATCAAGCCATGGCGAAAAAAATAAAAAAATATTATTAATAAAAAAATTTTACTAGCCATGGCTAGCAACCAAGCCATAGAGAAAAAAAATAAAAAAATATTATTAATAAAAAATTTTACCGGCCATGGCCAACGACCAGGCCATGGCAAATAAAAATATTTTTTATTAAAATATTATTAATAAAAAAATATTTATAAAAAAATATTTTACCAGCCATGGCCACTGACTTGGCCATGGCAAAAAAAACTAATAATTTCAATAAAAATATTTTTTATAAAAATATTATTAATAAAAAAATATTTATTAAAAACATATTTTACAGGCCATGGCGAAAAAAAATAAAAAAATATTTTCAATAAAAATATTTTTTAGTAAATTATTTTTTAAAAAAATTATTAATAAACAAAATTATTTATAAGAAAATTTTTTACCGGCCATGGCCAAAAAAATAAAAAAAATTATTTTTAATAAAAGTATTATTAATTAAAAAATATTTTACCAGCCATGGCCAAGAAGGAGGAGAAGAAAAAAAGAAAAGAAAGAAATATTAAAATATTTAAAATTTATGAAAATATTATTAATAAAAAGAAATTTTATGCCGTTACTAAACACATTTTTATTCTTTTACTATTTCAGGAATAGAAATTTTGGACCGTTACCAAACGCCTTCAAATGCTCAGAATCAGTTCTCGGACATATAATTAAAAAGAATTATTTCTGACCAGAATCTGTTCCCGGACACAGAATGATTGTCATACGCAGCCTAAGTTTATCTAAACCTTCTAGGTTAACCCTAAGAAAACCTTGGGCCATAAGGGGCTTCCATGAATTCCTTGAGGAGGTCTTTCAAATGCAATATTGTTTGTTTTTTTTTTGGTCAAAATGAAATTGACATGACTCTTCGTACAGGGAACGTGGATGAGTCAAACAGGGAAAGTCCAAATTTTCATACAACATTAATATATAATTTTTTTATAATTTTTGAAATCTGAAAAATATTTTAAATTTTGACCAAAAAGGGAAAATTTACTTCTTGCCCTTGCTTAATCATAAAGAAAAGGGCCGGGTTTGAACTCTGTAGAGCCAGTAGCATAATAGGCAGAGAGCACAGTGACTTCTAGAATAATAGTATTATCTAATTTTATTCTACGGGATCAAGTTAATCACATCTTAAGAACCTGTGGACTAATACTAGATCCCAATCCAAAAACACAAATCTTTATATTTTTTTTACACTATGATTGATATTATTGCATTCATTGTCGTAAAATGAGCTTGCAATTTTTTAATTTTTTTTCAAAATCTATCATAGTGGGCTAAAACGATTGTCCTCGATCTGAAATGTCCCTACATGACCTTAAGCTCAACAAAATGGGCTTCATCGGAAAGATGAGAAACAATGAACTCAAATTGGGATTATCTGGACAGAAAACAAATTCACATGCTAGGCCTGGCCCAATTGCAATTCCTTCGCTGGGCCTAATATTTCGAATGGCGTAGTCTGTAATTAGATCATCCTGATCGTATTATTACACACACATTTGATCTTTGTGACAAGAATACCCAAAAAATTAATTAAAAAGTCCACTAAAATAAAGTTTTGAAGTTAAGTAACATAGTTTTGTCAATTTTTAAAAAGTTAATGCTTGGTTTCTGACTTAATTAAACACCGATTTGAAATTTACTAAAATTGTACACATGTCGGCACTTAAATCCTACTTTGTGTAATTACTTGTTTACACTGCCAACGTACCATTTGAAGGTCTTTTATTAAAAAAATTATTGAGCTTTCCTAATTAGCATCTTAGGCATTGCTAGATAGCAAATGAAGTATACAAAAGTCTCTGGTAATTTCTAGATGCATACAGGTTGTGTCAATCATAGTCTTTACATGTGGCCTCCTTCATGTGATAACAATACACAAATGTTTTCTTTGTGCAATATTTGTCAAATACACCAAGAGCCCCCCATCATAATTATTAGTCAGTGCTTGAAGAAACACAGTCATTACCAATGATGTCAAATCATCAAAATTCAGCGCATTTTGCAACCCTCATCATAAGCTCCAGTAGCCCCCCACCAAAGAACCAAATCCCCACTCGCGAACTTCCATGAAAACTTGAAGCCCTTTTAATGATGACCCATTAGTTTGAGCTAATTTCTAATTTCAATTCTTTTCATGGACTAATGTTGTTTGAGTCAATTCATGTGGATGATTAGTTTATTTAGGAAGCATTTCTCTAATGTGATGAAGAGTTAGACCCTCTTGGCATCAACCATAAGCATGGCCGTATGGGGCACTATTATTTCCTTGCATATGCTCTCCCCTTCTCTCTCTCTCTCTTTCACTCATACTATCTTTGCTTCCAATCTAAGCTTTCACTACATGTCCACTCTATATCGCTATATATCCCCTAAATAGAAAAGCTGGGCTAAGCCGAAAACCCATCTCCAAAGCAATGACCTCGGTCTGCATAACGAACTGCCTAAACGACACCGTGTGCCGCGACCCCCGAGTCCCGGTTCGAGCCACATACGTGAACCTCTACAAGTGGCCCGAGTCCGACGCCGAGTTCGTGCGCTCAGTGACTGCCCAAGGCGGCGACCAACACCGCTACCGTGCCAAGGTCGTCGACAGCATCTCATGCCGGCAGATATACCTGAGGAGCTATCCCTTCTCCAAGGAAGAGGACCAAGTGAGCAAGACCAAGTGCTTCGGTAGAGAGAGGAAGAGGAGGGACAGCAAGAAGGAGACAACCAGAGGGAGGACAAGGGGGAAGAAGAGATGCATGATGTTGAGGAGGGTGAGGGAGCTGTCGTGGAGTACTGTGTCCAGGATCTTCCACAGGTTGCTCTCTTGCTCTGCTAGTGTTGATATTGTGGATCCCAAGTAAGAAGAAGAAGAAAGAAATTGGTTCAGAAGTCACTTGGTTTGCTATATGTGTAATGTAAGTAAGAATGTAAAAGAACACTCTTTATTCCTTTCTTGCTATATTGCAATATAAATTCTCTCTTGCATCATGATAAGCTTGAATCATAAAAATTGTTACTTTCTTTTTTTTCTTTGTTTTTGTATTTGAGCCATTGGATGAAGTTTTCAATAAGAATATTTATTATGGTCACCGCTAGTGTTCAGTGCAGAGAATAATGTGTATTTAACCTGTTTTAGAATATCCCCATAAGAACGTGTAGATAATCAGTATTTTGATTGGTGAATTATGAATATGGACATCGCTGCAGACATTGTTTCTACGCTAATTGGCATAACAACAATTTCTTCGAACAATTTATTGTTTCCTAGAGACAACTCCTATGTGTACATTCATCTGTCTCACCCTCCTAGACAAATGTTGTGGGAAAATTACCCAATCAGTTATAAACCTATTATACAGATGCTAATTCAGTCCTAAACTTTTCAACTTTGGCCAATGGTCCTAAATTTTTACGTGAAATTTCAATGTAGTCATTTCAGCCAACTTTCGCCAAAAATTGTTGAAGTGGCCGCCTAGTCATTGCCGACTGCCCTACATGGTATAACGCCACTTCAGCAGTTTACCGCAAAAATTAGTCGGAAAGACTTCATAAGAATTTCACACAAGGGTTTATGACTATATTGGCATAATTAAAAATTTTGTGACTGAATTGGCACCTGCACAGTTAATTTAAGATTGATTAGACAATTTCCCCTAAATGCTGTCATAGTTCCTAGTTCACCAAATATGGAGGGCATAAATGCAGTCCCTCGTAGTATGTATATAAAGGAAGGAAAAAAAGTAATTATTGCAAAATCGAAGTGATCCAAGTCCTATGGCTCGAGGCATAGGCAAGTAAACACACGAGTCCAACTGCATTTATGGCCTCCATATTTGGTGAACTAGGAACGATAACAACGTTTGTCCAGGAGGACGAGACAGATGAGACTATATACAGGAGTTAGTCTCTAGTCAAGATCATGTTAGTTGATGCCATCGATCTCTTGGTACTCTCTTTCTGGTTTTATGTTTTGTTACCGCCTCTAATCACATTTGACTCAGCTCCGGGTAATGACAAGTTTTCATTCACTAAGTAGTAATCCAAAGTAAGGGGATAGCGACCTCTGCCCAAATGCGTACGTCTTTGGCACAGAATGTGCTGAGAGTGTGTGGACTGCGTAGCAGTTGGGTTCCGAAGTTGCTGGCAATGGTTTTTTCGAACATGACATCTTATGCCATTGATGTTGAAGCACTTAAATAGTATGAAGTTCTATTCCACGGCATTGATGACGGGTCATTATGAAATGAGCTCACATGAACCAGTTGAGGCTCCTAACATTTTATCTAAAATTGTGACAACAGAAGAGCTATATCTCAATTTAAACAAGAAAAGTGTTAAGCATTTGCGGATACTAATTTCCATGAGGATTGGAATCTTATAAGATTAGGGTAGTGAATTTATCTTGTAAAATTACCGCTAAGATCAAAATTCCCTCACTCTTCTAAACGATTTAGGCATCAGAACCCTGCCCAAGAAAAAACCCTAATTTTTCCCCCTCGTGTCCATCTCCCATCTTCCGCCAGCCGCCTCCGTCAACCCCTCATCGCGCCTTTGTCGCTATCGCAGCTTGAACACCGTTATAGTGCCTCCCCATTGTCACCACCCCGCTTCCCAGCCACCTCATCATCCATTTCCTCTGCCCCATTGAGGATTGCAATTGAAGAGGTCACAACCACCGTCGACGATGCCCAAGCCTGACGAGGCCCGGGTCTAGGCTCGGCATTTGCCAGATCTTGCATTGTGAGCCTGCCATGGTAAACTACGAGGACAGGACGGATGTAGATTGAGACTGAGAGATGGTAAGGGCTCATGGGGTAGGCGACAACAAGTGCATGTGAGGTTGGGCCGATAAGGGTGAGGTCTAGCGGCGTCGGCATGGTGGCATGGTGTGAGGGGAGGTCACGTCTGGGAGTGGGTAGGTCAATTATGCTCCAACTGCTTGCAGATGTAGGAGGACAAGGTTGGTTAGGCGAAACATGGGGAAATGAGACAAAATAAGGGCCAATTGGTCTTGAGCAGTTCATTTGCCTAGCAATGTGTCCAAATCTCAATAAATTTACCCGTTCAAATTAGAGGATCTCAATTAAACGAGGGCTACAATATTTAGTAATAGGAGCACTAGTAGCACATGTCATCCAATCACTGCAACAGGAAACACAAGTTCCACACGAGAAGCCAAAAATTTGAACATGACATTCGATATGTGAGACGTATCACCGTGTTCTCTTTGTAATAAAATACGCCTGTCATTCAATAACGATAAGAAGAACAAACACAAAAAACAAATATGATGTTGACTAGATACACAAGTCACAAATTACCTCACCACTTATGGTCAATGACGTCGTAAATTTAGACCATTGATTGCCGGATAACCCTCTCTAATTCTCCGGCTCACTCGCACTGATCCGACTCCCAGTCGACTGGGCATACGCTGCGGAAGAGGTCATAATTTGGCGAAGAGGTCATAATTTGGCAACCTACACGCCCCAGCCAAATCACAGCACTGACTTGTTCCCTGGAGCAATTTCACTGACTCGCGCATTCGCTCGCTGGTTGAAGAACCAGCAGCAGTTGCAAATTCCAAAGTGAGGAACAAGTTGAGGCCACAGCTTGGGTTGCTTGGCCAATTGCCTCAATCGACTATGCATAATCCTTGTGCTGATCTCTCTCTCGGCCTACCTTGTCAGTAGCCGGTCAATGGCCAGTTCCAACAAAATGCTTGTTCTCCTGCTCTAACGCCCACTATGTTGGCTTTCTCTTTAGTTCCTTTTTCTAGTCCAATCTTGTCCAAAGGAACGCGCACCGAGCATCACAACGTTTCGCAATGCCTGACCTTATATGGTTTACATGAAAGGGGAGTAAAAGTTCTTAAAATTTCCACACCCCCATGTCCTAGCAGAGACTTCACGCATACCAAAAGAAACTATAGCGTTGCGGCATTCTACTAAAGATCACTCTTGGACCAAGTTGAATGCAATGTCAGTTCTACACATTCGTACTTGAGAAGGTAGCTAGGAAAAAGTGCAGACAACAGTCAGACAGGTTTCGGCAAGGAAACCCAGTGGCCGTGGTAAATTCCTTATACTAAGTTATCATCCTCCTCCATCAATCCCTTTGCAGTAACTGCAATAGAATCATTAGGAAGATGCTCAAGGTGCAGTTCTTGCACGCATTCATCATATCTCCGCCTCTGATGTTGAGCTCTAGATACAGTAGGCCCACATGATATAAACATCCGTGTCTATCAAACCGTCCGCAAAGCTGTTTAACTAAGAGTTGATGAACGAATATCTTCTACCAGGTTATTGGCCTCAACTTTGCCTATCAAAAAGTCACTGGACTCAACATTGAATAACCACATTCTGAATCTACCGAAATCATTATGCCAAATCATCTTAATTGAGGGGTACAAACACGAAGGCACTAAAAAAAACTTAGTATTTGTAAAACAAAACTCCGTTATGCAGCATGCAAAAGGCAATAGGTACAACCCATATCCAATTCTCCATGCTCACGGTCATGTCACATGCATAGTAAAACAGCACCATCATTTCAAGGGACGATTGGGAACAGAGGCATATACCTCAGTCATTTTTCCTAGCTCATTTACTGAGGATCACACTGTAACAAAGTCGTCTGACATGGCAAGTGCATGCCTATATGAATATGCTCAGAAATCATGAAGAAATCATTTCATAGAAACTCAGCATAAGTGTAAATCACTAAATGCTTAACACAACTGCCGGATGCTTAATCTAGTAAAACTCAGGCCTTTCAATTCTATAAGGGTAAATGCACTGGCCCAAGATATACAACTGGAGAGATGCACGTGGAAAATATAACATCTGAATAAATGATCCTAATGTTATGTATTTAGGGTCAACTTAATTTAAAATGCAAACATTTGAGCCCACATCTCTTAACTCACACTACACTTGCATTTCATTTAATGCAGCACTCACTCCCTCCCTCCCTCCCTCCCTCCCGTAACTCACACTGAACTGGTATTTCATTTAATGCGGCACTCCCTCCCTCCTTCCCTTCCCTCCCTCCCTCCCTCCCTATCTCTCTCTCACACATCTCCACTCCCAAGGAATTCAAACTAACATAATAAACTCAGATGCATAACCTGATTTCTTTCTAGAGATTCATTAAAAATTTAAACACCTGGGAAAGGGATATTTTTAAAGGAACTGCATATGTGGGAGATCGTATTATGGGTGACCTTATTGCACAGTTCAGGGAGCACTTGTGTGTGAGAAGTATAAACTGAACTCTCTTAGTGAGTTTGCTGCTACAATCACTGATGTATAACTTTTCTATAGCCTACTAGCATATCATATCCAGGGTAGAAAACTCGACTCAATAATGGTTGATAGATAGAGCCAAATGTCTGACGATTCATTGATTAATAGCTAGATGAAAAGTTCCCCTGTTTTCTGAACAAAGATGAGAGATGGAGGGCTCCTTCACTGAAATATCTCAATAGACCAGACAACACAGAGAAAGCAGAGTTTGCATGAACACAGATGCAGAAAAGAATTCCGGCATCACCAACCTGTATCTCTTAAGGTTGTCTAAAATAAGCATGAAAAAAACTGAAAATCATCACATTATGATCAAGGAACAGTTGCAAAAAGATACAAACAGCCAGGATATGGATTTAAATCAAAGATCAAGACTCAGAGACATGTTGGCGAAGATAGATTGAACCAATTCTACAACAAGATTTCACAAAGAGTGGGGGGCGATAAGAAAAGTAAAATCATAAGATACAAATGATATTTGCTCGCTAGTGAGAGAAATCTAGAACATCAGAGAGCTCAACTTCAGCCAAAAGAAAATGCAGCGTGTTAAAACAGGAGTTGGAACAGCACACCCGATGCAACAGTTCCATTACACCCGCTAATCGATATTCCAAAGGCCATCTGTTCCTTCACTGGGATGCATCACGATCACCCATAAAACAAGCAACAAAAACCTTGCCACCTCAAGAACTCAAAGCTCGAACTCTTCTTCTCGTAGGGCCATTTCAGCTTCCTTCTCCTCCTCTTCATCAAGAGCAAAGTACTCGTTCCTCTCCGCCGGCCTAAACATGTAAAACATCACGGCGTAGAACGCGAGGCTCGCCGTCTCCTCCGCCGCATTACTCACCCATTGATACTTATACGCCGCAATCGTCCTCAGAGCAAAAACCACGATCCGGGTGAAGTACAAGTACCCGATCACCACGATGTAGAACTGCCTAAACAGCTGCAGCTTCGCCAGGTTCCGAGCAGCCTTGCCGTCCGTCTTCGAGGTCTCCCTCAACGACCTGATCGACCACACGATGGGGAATATAATCGCACAGCAGCAGATGATATCCACCAACAAGAACACCTGATTCCAAGTGACCCAGTCCCTAATGAAAGGCCCCGTCTCCCCAATCACAACGGAGGCCAAATTCGCCAGCACCTGAAGCGGGATCACAATCATCAGCACCTTCTTCTCCCTATCTTGCAAGAAGGGCTTCAGGAACGACCACCCCGTCCCGATCAACACGATCACGGTGAACAGCAAGATGACGCGAATGAACTGGAAGATGTAGAAGAGGACGTCCCAGCCGTGTGGCGTGCCGGTGACCTTGATGTAATGCTTGTCCTCGGCGGCGCAGATCAGGTTCAGGGCCTTCATGAGGAGCAATCCGCCCATCAGCAGGTGGATCCGGTGGACGGATCGCCGGTTGCGGCGGCAAGTGTAGATCCAGAACCCTACGAAGGCGAGGTAGGCGAGGGAGAAGAGGGAGAAGAGGGAAGGGAGCTGGGTCTGACCTGCGGAGAGGAAATCCTTGGACGAGTCCGGGTCGAGGTTGTAGAGCTCGGTGCGGACGTCCATGGAGACGCGGCTCTCCGGGGCGCAGTTGGCGAAGAAGAGGGAGTACTCGTTAGGGGAGGAGACCGGGTAGGAGCCGGCGTAGGAGGCGCGGGGCGGCGGGGAGAGGTCGCGGAAGGTGAAGAGCGGGACGATGTACTGGGAGTCGAGGACGCAGAAGTGGGGGTTGCGCTGGAGCTCGAGGAGGACCTGGAGGAGGGACTCGTCGGAGAGGAGGAAGAAGCCCAGGCGGGAGGGCTCCGGGGCGACGGGGAGGGAGGAGGCGACGGCGACGGAGGAGGCGGAGACGCTCACGTGGCCGGTGACGGTGAAGCCGAACTTCTCGAAGAGGATCATGGGGCGGGGGTCGGAGGCGATGGTCAGGGTCTTGATCTCCGCGAGCGCCGGGGTGGCGAGGAGGAGGAGGAGGGACAGGAGGAGGGGGAGGGGCGGTGGCTCGGCCATCCTGCGGCGGCGGTCAACGGCGGCGGCGGCGGCGGTGGAGGTGTGATGGGCGGGAGAAGTGAGCGGTGGGGGAGGAAACGGAATTGGTGGTTCGGGAGGGGGGAGGAGAAGGAGGGGAATCCAGAAGGAGGGGGGGGGGGGGAAAGGTTGACTTTTGACTGGGGGAGGAGTGAGATTTACACTGCGGTGGGGCCCAGGCTGTTTCCTGATTTTGAACTCTTTCTGTTTGTTCGCCCGTTCGCCGGTAAATTAGGTACTTACTGAATTTAAAGATGGGCAAACGCGACCCGAAAAACCGTAAAAGATTAATATCACACAAAATTTTCAAATTAATATATCAGTAATAAATTTAATTTAAATTAATTTTTTGATCATAAAAAATTTTAAATCGGTACACCTACGACAAATTTATCTTTCATTAGTTCTCGTTAAATTTTACCGTCAAATTACTGGATTAGATGACACGTGGCGGTTGACAGGTATACCAATTTAGGATTTTAACTCTCACTTTGTGATTTTTCATGGTATTAACCCAATTTAATGGAGGGTAAATTTTTCACAAGCGTACCAATATTGAATTTTTTATGGTGAAAAAATTAATTTAAGAGAAATTTGTCACATGTGTCTAGTTTGAGGTTCTTTCTAATCAAAAAATTAGTCTTGGTAAATTTATCACAAGTGTACTGATTTGAGGTTTTCCGTGGCATTAACCCAAAACATAAATTATTTCCATAAAAAATTTCAAACTTGTACTTATATAACACACTTACCCTTCGTAAATCATTAAAAAAATTGCCTAAATGAACGCTAGAAAGCAAACGTTGTTGATGGCGCCCCATGACTAAATGATATTATTTTGGCTGAAAAATCATTTAATGGAATATTGATAGAAGGTAAATATATCAAATAGTTATAAGTTGAGGGTTTTTTTATGTCAAAAAAAATTGAAAATAAATGTGTTAAGGTGTGCATAATTTAAGATTTTTGATATTACAAAAAAAAAGTTTAGGATAAAGTGTCATTTAAAGTTTTTCATGACTTTTTTCCTTTTAAAGATTGAAGAATGAAAAAGGTGGCACTGCCCTTGCTTCTTGGAGAAGAAGATTGGGGAGATCTCGCACGATCGGGAATTAAAAAGTGGGAAAATTCCATTTTGGTACCCCAAGTGGAAGCGTTTTCTCAATTTAGTACCTAAAGTAGACACGGTGCCAAATAAGGGCATGAAGTGCCCAATTAATATCAAATAAGGACCTGAAGTGCCCAAAAAGTCTCAAATAATGGCCTGGGTCACCGGCCGGCCAAAATTGCCTGCCGGCCGACAAGAATATTACTGTTCCGGCACTGGAATAGTAACTTTTTAATTTTTTTTTCCTTTTCCTTTCCTTTTTTTTTCCTTCTCTTCCTCTGTCACCTCGCCCGACGCCGGCGAGGGCCGCCTCCGCTTGAGGCGGGCGACCTCCGCGGGGCCTGGCTATGGCTGGCAGAGGAAAAGAAGGAAAAAAAACAGAAAAAATATATAGTTAAAAAGTTACTGTTACAGTGCCGGAACAATAACATTCTTGCCAGCCGACAGGCAATTTTGGCCGGCCAGTGACCCAGGCTCTTATTTGAGACTTTTTGGGCACTTCGGTTCTTATTTGAGACTAATTGGGCATTTTAGGCCCTTATTTGACACTGTGTTCACTTTGGGTACTAAATTGAGAAAACGCTTTCACTTGGGATACCAAAATGGAATTTTCCCTTAAAAAGTACCCAAAAAATAAAATTAAAGAGATCATCCAACTTTTCTTTATTTGCAATTCATTATCGGTCCAATCCGAGACACAGGCATCTTCCTATAATACATAAAAAAAATTTTCTTTTTATACCAATTTCAAATATTTCAAGAAAAATATCACTTTTTACACTTGAAATACTTTTGACATGAACTTTTGAAACATTTTCAATGAAAATAAAAAAAAAATCGGCAGCCTTTAAGTTTTTCACAAAAATCACTTTTACAAATCTTACGTGACGATGACTGTGGATGATAATTTGTGACGTGGTTGCCACATGATGGTACCTTATTATAGTTAATTGTTATGGCAATTGATAAATGGATTTTCTAATGATTGTTGGACTTAGGTTTGAATTTAGGGAAAAGGCCTTTAAAAACCTCCAAACTATGCCCACGATTAAAATTCCGCCTTCATGGACGGCGGAAGGCACATTGTGTTGACATGACACTTGCGTAGCTTAATGAAACAAAAATAACGTCGGTTTGGTTGAAAAATCATCTGACTGAACTATGATAGAGAGTAAATGTATTACACGAGTATAAATTTGGATTTTTAATGTCACAAAAAAAAGATAGGATAAACGTGTCATGGTAAATATGATTTGGAGTTTTTGATGATTTTTTCTCTCTCACTATAGATGACAAAAAATGAGGAAAAAGCTCTCTCGACGTCATTCTCACCTGGGACCATTGGTAGCATATTGTCAATACCAGCTTCAAGATTATAATGATGGCTTAGAAAGGGCGTCCAGAATCATAGTGACTATAAGATGGTGAGAAAGAGCTTTCTTGTTGTCTCTGTCACTTAAATTTAAACCTAGATCTAGCTATGGTGATTTTATCATCGAATAATGTCCGGTGACAATTTGGCATCCGCACAAGCTGCATAGGATTCTTGACGCGATTTTTTTACAAAAAACTTGATGGATGTCAAAATTGTCTCCCAAGTAAAACATTATGCTCTATCAGAAACGTATGAAAAGTCGTGTTAAAAACGCCTCGAGGGTAAAAGCTTATGCTATTTTGGAATGTTTAAAAGGTCTAATTGGAATTTTTCCAGATGTAAAGGTTGTGCTTTTTGAAAAAGTTTAAAACGTCGTGTCAAAATATATAGTCTCTAGTGTAAAAGGTTGTGTTTTATTTTGGGACTGCGCCGTAACTCGCCCATTGGCGCGTAGCCATTAAAGGAGGACAATTTTAGTAACATATAAAAGTGTTATGTTTTAGTATTATATGAAAATTTTAAGTAATTAAACTTGGATGCTCATTTAGATGTAATTGCTTAATATAAATAGAGTTAATACCACAAAAAATCTCAAATTGATACACTCGTGATAAATTTACCCGTCACTAATTTTTTTATCGCTAAAACCCCAAACCGGTACATCTGTAATAAATTTACCCTTCGATAATTTTCATTAAATTTTACTATCAAATTGCTGAGTTAGATAACACGTGACGATTGACGGGTGTACTAGTTACCATTCGTTTACAAGGTGTACAATTTTGTGATTTTTCGTGATATTAATCAAATTTAACAGAAATTAATAAAAAGGTAAATTTATCACATGTGTACCAGTTTGAGGTTTTTGTGAGGTAAATTTATCATAGGTATACCGATTTGGGGTTTTTGGTGGTTAAAAAATTAGTTTTGAGTAAATTTGTCACAGATATACTGATTTAGGGTTTTTCGTAGTATTAACCCATATAAATATATAACATAACTATATCGACAACTAATTAATTGAATTTAAAACATCTATAGGACCTCCGGTATAAGACCTATAGGTAAAACATTTTAGATTTAATATTATGAAAAAACTCAAATTGATATATTTGTGATAAATTTATCAAAAATTAATTTTTTTTACCAACTAAAATCCTAAACTCGCACACCTGTGACAAATATACCTAAAACTAATTTTTTGACCACCAAAAACTCTAAATTGGTACATTCGTAACCAATTTATCCTCCGTTAGTTTTAGTTAAATTGGATTAATATCATAAAAAATCACAAACCGATACATCTGTGATAAATAGAAGATGAAGTCCCAAACCAGTACACTCATCAATTATCACGTATCATGCAACTCGGTAATTTAATAGTAAAATTTAATGGAAACTACTGAAGTGTAAATTTATCATGAGTGTACCAGTTTGGGGTTTTTTGTGGTTAAAAAATTAGTTTTTGGTAAATTTGTCATAGGTATATAAATTTGGAATTTTTGGTGATATAAACCCAACATTTAAAGATGAAAATAACTTCAAAAACAAGTTTACAAAAGTAATAGAAAAGAAAGTCACCAAATTTTGGAGCACCTTGTACAAACAAAAACTCACGAGCATGATGCGCCTATTTTATATATCTTTTATTATGTTGCAAATACATATGATTTATGGATATGATTCTTTTATAGTCATTAACATGTACTATGTGCGAGTTCATATTTGGTATATATTTACAGTAAATTATATTAAATTAGATAATGATTAAAATTGAAGTCAATATGATGTTACAATGAATATGTATTTATGGTATATGTATATTAAATTTCTTTTATTAGATAAAAGAAAAAGAAAACTTTAGCAAAAGCAATTGAGTTCACATTTGTTTTAATCAGCTCGACCCAATATCTAGAGAATGAAGAAGATAAAGAAGATCTCCATCAAGTCTAGGAAAGATCTGTTTCCCAATTCTTAACATGCGAAAATTAGTTAAACATTGTTATAAGCTGTCGAATGAAATTTTTCAAAATACTTTAGTAAAGTACCTAGAGAAATGTAAAATTTATTAGTAGAAACTTCATAAACAAACACAAAAAAAAAGTAAAAAAGAACAATTGTAGGGAGTTGACACATTTTTCTACTTACAAATATAAAAGTAAGAACACATGGATAAAAAGCCATATAGATGAAGTAGAAAAAATAGCTTCTTCCGAATGTTTGGCTACCATGAACGTCAGGCTGCCCATGCTTACCCGATTCTCACAACTTTCTCTTTCTCTTTCATCGACAAAAAATAGGGAAGATTGAGAAGTTAAAAACCAAGTTCTAGAGGAAGGGAAAATTACCAAAATATTCCTAAACCTATTGCAATTGTATCAATTTAATCATAAACCTTTTAATTTGGCCAATTTAGTCCTAAACATTTTGACAATTTGCCAATTTAGTCAATCCGACCATTTTTTAAAGGAAACGGCCGACGTGGACGTCGGCCGTCATACGTAGCACCGCCAGCGCTGTCGTGGACAATTTTTATAATTTTATGAAGGGTAATATCATAAAAAAAACCGCCCAAACTGGTACATTCGTGACAAATTTATCAAAAATTAATTTTTTCAACGCAAAAAACTCCAAACTAGTACACTTGTAATAAATTTATCCTTAGTTAAACTGGATTAATACTACGAAAATCACAAACTGTTAAGCCTGTAATAAACAGAAGGGTAAAACCCCAAACTGGTACACCCGTCAGCTACCACGTGTCATCCAAATCGGTAATTTGACGGTAAAATTGAACGGAAACTAATAGAGGGTAAATTTGTCATAGATGTACTATTTTGAGATTATTTGTGGTGTTAATCCTTTTTAAAAATATTATGAATTTTTTACTTTCTTATTTTTTTCCTTTTTATTTCTGCTTTTTCATTGTGGCCACGCGTCGAATCAACATTGCTGGGCAAGGTGGACTCACTAGCAACGACTCGCCAGCAACTGGGCTAGCGAGGCTCAAGCCCTTGCTAGAGGCCACGAGGTAAAAGGCCATGAGAGCCGACCTCGCGGCCTATGGCGAGGGCTGCCCTCATCGAATATGGCAAAGGGTTAGACCTTCACGGCCTCTAGCAAGATCGGGTCTTGCCAAATCCGACGAAAGTGAGCCTTGCCAACCTGGCCTCCCTAGTGACCGGAGGCCGGGCACCGCCAGCCATAATGAAAACATAGAAATAAAAAGGGAAAAAATATAAATATAAATAAAAAATTTTTAAAATTTTAAAATATTATAATAATTGTCCACCCCAGCACCGGCGGCACCACATTGGACAGTCGGCTTTCACATTAGTGAGTTTTAGCTAAAATTGGCCAAATGGATTGAATTGATAAATTGTTAAAAGGTTTAGAACTAAATTGACAAAATTAAAAGATTTATGATTGAATTTGCACAATTGCAATAAGTTCATGACTTTTTTTGGTAATTCCACCATTAGAGAAAGAAGACACCAAAAAAAAAAGATACATTAAGATATGACAAATGGTAATAATTAGTTAATGAAATACATTAGGGTAAAAGGCACCGAAAATCTTAAACTATGCTCATTGTAACACATTTACTCCAGACTTTTTTTTTGACACAAAAGTTCCCAAACATGTACCTATGTAATATATTTACCCTCCGTCAAAATTTTATCGATGAACATTAAAAATCTGTTTACATAGATGCCAGAAAGCAAACGGCTTTGACATGGCGTTCACGTGGCTTATGTAACATAAAAACATCGTTATTTTGGTTGAAAAACTATTTCAGAACCTTGAAGGATGGTAAATGTATCATATAGATACAAGTTTGAGGTTTTCTATATCACAAAAGAAAGTTTAAGGTAAATTTGTCACAATGGACATAGTTTGCGATTTTTTATGTAAAAAAAAGTTCAAAATAAATGTGTCACAGTGTATAGTTTGAATTTTTTTGTGTCTTTTCCTCAATACATTATTAGGATTGAGAAAATAATTCATTAGAAATAAACGTAATGATCAGTATTCATTAAGCTCTTGTATTGTTATTTGAGTGACAACAAACTTGAATTTAAGAAAAAAGGCTAAACATTGCTGAATTGGTAATAAATTAGAGGTTGTTAAAATTGCTTAGATTAGGTAGAATCCCTCAAAAAATTTCAGCTTTTATTTATATATTGATTTCGTCTTCATTTTTCTTATCATCAACAAAGTGATTGGATAGTCAGGAAAAGAGGGATGGACAAGTAGGGGTAATCGATTCTAAAATGGATAGATTCCAGACTTGAAACCTGGAACCTATTTTGTTATAATCGGTTCCTAGTTTTTGAAACCTTGGAACCTACCGTGTTTGTCCTGAAATCTTTTTTGGAACCTACCTTATTTTTTAGGTCTGATTTCAGGATTTACACGAGAACCTATTTTTCTTTTGTTTCTTTTTCTGGTTTCATTTTTTTTAGCAAAATCATATGAGTAGAAATGAAACAATTCACAGTAAAAGATGAATAATAAAAATTACTATTTGTCAAAACAAAGTATCCCTAAAATGAGCAATAAAAATTACTATCCACCAAAATCATCAATTCAAAATATATTAATAGTATGATCTAAGGTTTTTTTTTTTTAACACAAGCTAAATATCGATTCCAAAAACGGTTCAAGTGGGTCTTCACTTGGAACCGGGAACCGGACCAATTCCAACTTGTTCCCCAAAAATGGAACCAATTTCCAGACCAGTTCAAATAAGAATCGGTTCCCAGACCTATTTTTCGAGTAGTCCAAGCCAGTTTCTAGGTAAATCTGATCCGATTGCACATCCCTATGGACAAGGGATGGCAATGGACAAACATGAGAACTGGCCAGCATTCTACCTCCACCCGCAGGCAATGTGCCCGTTTGATGATCTACTAGTTATTAACTCGTGCTGAATCAATATAACTATTTTAACTGACCTTTTTTACTTAAAAAGGTTTATTTATGTCAAAATAATCTTTTGAAAAGGACTTGAGAAGGAGATGTGTAATTCAAAAATTGCTATTTATATCATGTTACACCTGGAAAGCTACTAGGATGGACGATGACGCGGTCGTCCTTCCGCCCGAAGGACGCAACCTCAAACCACAACAAAAAATATAACTCCCAAAAGTTTCCACGACATTGCTCTCGCTCTATTGGCTGCTAATGAAGGAACCTGAAAAGATTGGAAAAAAGAGAGGTGAGCAACTACATCTCAGTAAATAGTGCGTAATTCTTCTAAAAAGATCAAGCAGCCACTATGCACACACGCGCACACATAGATAACAATACAAGAAGCTCATACTTCAATCTAAAGATATAATCTATATATCAATCAAATACGAAGTGTTTCGTTTTAACAAAGCTTTATACAAATAAGAAATACTCGTTTAAACTGCCATCTCAAATCAAACATCAATGGTCAAGTGTATGATCAATCTTTATTAAAAACCATGTCAATGGTTCATTCCATTGATTAACCCCAAATTACACATCAATGGTCTATTCTATTGATAAATCTCATATCATATCACATGTCGATAGTTCATTCCATTGATCAATTTATTGCTCAATATCAAAGCATGGCCACGACACAACGCCTTGTGACAAGGCTACCAAGATTCCCCCATGGTAAGACCTCTACCTATAAAACCGGTGACTTGGCCTAAAAGGATATCCTAACCGGTATACATACCCCCCAAGCCCTTTAATAGGCTCATAGCAATATTGAGCATCAAGCAATCATTCTTCAATAATCCACAATACCAAATATATGAACCATTTCATAAATCATAATATGGTTCTAAAACCAGTTTATGATCCATTTCATAAATCATAATACGTTTCCATAATCATTTTATGATCCATTTCAGAAATCACAATACATTTCCATAACCATTTCATAATCCATTTCATAAATCACGTTCGCAAAGCAATACATACATGTAAACCGTCACGGCACATTTCACAATATGTTTCTCAAATCATTTAGAGGTAGTAATTGTTTGATCTAGGTTTTTATGCAACAAACATTCTTTCATAACTCGTACAATACTCAAATCCTTATTACTTTAAAGACATGAGTTTATAAATCCATACAAAAAATAGTACCACTCACCTGATAATGCTTATGACCCAAGGACAAAGATTACTCAAACCGTCGAACTCACAATCCTATCAAATAAGCAAGAAACAACGTTAAAATTGAGCAAAACACTATCTCAACTATGACTCGGCTAAACTAAGCTTAACTGTTAACAAAATGACTCAAACGTGCCCACAAATCGCTTGTCCAAAACAATTATCCAAAACCGTTTGCAGCGCGAAGCTTGAGTGTGAAACTCGGACACGCCATAACACTCTCCACCAAACTCAATTCCAAGCGAGCTTATCGTCAAAAGGAAGATCTTTTGAAGCACTAGTAGACCCACAACTTGGCCGTCCCAAAATCGAGCTGAAAACTTATGAAAATCGGCTTAAAAGCCGTTGGTAGCGCACTGTTCACCACGCGCGCTCAACTTCAAAAATTAGTTTCGTGCGTATCGTAAGTCCAATTAAGATCCATAAAATCCTACGACCTCACAACACCTCAATCAGATTTCACAAAACTCCAAAATTGTATTCTAATTTCGAAAAATACTTCAATTGAACAAACAAGAAGTGCAAGTACTTACTGCGAGTTGCAATACGTAGTTGAATCGATTTGGCGAGATCCCGTGGCACGTGCGCATTCTCTCTTTTCCCTTTCTCTCTTCCTCTCTCTGTCCTTTTCTTTCTTGGCGAGTCCCTTTCTTTTCCCCATTTCTATGCGTGCTCACGGCCTCAAATAAATTGAAGACCACTTTCCTCTTTTTCTTTGACTTTTCAACACTTCTTTCCTTTTTCTTCTTCTTCTTTTAATCATTGTGGGTCCCAATCCTTTGACAAGTCAATGTACATTCCACCTCCACCCACAAGCATGGTGCCCATTTGATGATATACTAGTTATTAACCCACGCCGAATTAATATAATTATTTTAATTAAATTTTTTTTACTTAAAAAGGTTTATTTATATCATAATAATCTTTTGAAAAGGACTTGAGAAAGAGATGTGTAATTCAAAATTTGCTATTTATATCCATTTTTAAGGACTTTTTTTGGCACTTGGTACAAAGAGATCACTACGATGTATTTATTGTTTCCATTAAATGAGTGAATATGTATTAGTGGTATTATTCGTTTCTCACCTTAAACAACAATTTCTAATACCTGGAATGTTATTTAATAAAAAAAAAGTAATATCATGTACTTGAAATTGACAAATTAAATATTACATGTAGTAATAGCCTATCTCAATCCAATGCCTTCTCATTTCGAAGTTTGGAGGCATCAATTATATATAAACAAAATCGATTAGCACATAGATTAAGTATACCATATATATTATACCTTGTAAGATGGTGTATATCAATGAGGATCTTATACCATCTTTAGTTACATAATTACATCGATCAATTTTGGAATCCATGGACTTAATTGAAAATGATTAACTATATGTTTTGTCAAGATAACTAACACAGTTTTCACAATGAAATCAACTTAACTAATTTTATGTTGAAATAAACTATCGATTCCTCTATTGCCTTAGAAACTATTGGGAAAACCTCCTAATATATTTTGAAATTGACAAAACTATCCATGATTTTTATCAGTCATGATAAATGTAAGAGTTGTTTGTGTTTCAAGTAATAGCCGCTTCAAAAGGATCTGTATTAAAATCAGTGGAAAGATTTTAAATGAACGGGAGAACCTACGTGAGCAAGTCTAGAATAATAGGGAGTTCATTTAGACTTGCAAATACTAAGGTAATAAGTCTACAGGATCTTCACCACTATTCTACTTGAAGTGCCATGAGAAAAACAGTTGAATATAACTAGAGAACCTAGACATGACCGGGAAGCCAAATATATCTAGAGTCTGATATAAGTAGATGATTGCATAAGTTGAATATCAACAGAGTACTACGAAGGCTAAATATAAGCAGAAGCCTGTCTAGAGTATAATATCATTAGATAACTAGAATGCTAATAGAACTGGTGACTATGGACATAAGTGAAATATTTATACTACTTGCAATGACAATATATCTTATCATGATTTTCCAGATTATTATTTTGAGATCCCCTGATAACTTGTGTTTTGGTATGGATTCTTATTTTTGAGAAAATATTGATTGACCATCAATCTTAAAGACTTTTTATGGAAAATATTCAATAACACATGATATCTTTGATTGATTGACAATCATCCCAAGGCAAGATACTTTCCATAATAAAGTCACTCCACTTTTGTAAAACCAAGAACTGATTGTATGAGCGACCAAATTTACTTGAATTCGGCTACCCTAATCTTCTTAACAATTTTCTTTTGGTCTGAAATCTTCTTAACAATTGTCCGACAACTAAATTGGAGATTGATCCTCTTGAAGATTGTCCAATGAGAAGTTTGGATATTAAGGAGTATAAAAGAGGACCAAGTCGCCGAAGAGAAAAACAGATCTAGAGTTCAAAAATCCAAATTTTGATAAAGCTTTGCATTTTACATTCGCCTTCTAAGAGCATTCAATATTGTAATCTTTGAGAAGTGTTAGCTGTGAGAAAGTTTGTGCTTAAATGTATGATAGTGTGATATATCGGCTTGAGTATAAACAACACCGGTTTCGAGGAAAAGTGCTTGAGTATAAGCAAAACTTACCACTTTAATTTCTTAACATTAACGAGTGAAACAAATAGTAAGGACGCGAACGATAACCATTCTGCTTCAGAAATCAATTTTTGACCAGAAATAGATTTTTCTATTTCTATTTCATGAATGAATTTATCAGCAAAAATACGTGTTTGATAATAATACAAAATTTCTGTTCTCGAAACAAAAATTTATTTGATAACAGTACAAAATTTCTCTCTCCCAAGCGACTAGTGAGTGGATGATGGCGAACAACAGGTGACGACTAGGAGGAGGATGGCGGGCGACAGCAGGAGGAGGGCAGTGGTAGCAGGAGGTGGATGGCGGTTGGCAGGGGGAGGCATAGACGGCGGGCTGCAACGGGAGGTAACTGGCTGCAAGGGAAGATGGCCGACAGTTGGCAGGAGGCGGCGGACAATAGGTGGGCAACAGTGGGTGGCGGATAGGCAACCAGCTAGTAGCTTAGTAGCGAGGGCGAGCAATGAAAAGAATTTTTATTTCTTATTTTTATTCCGGAAATTGAAAAGTAGAAATTTTTTTTTTTGGTAAGATAAGATGTATATTGATTTTTCAAAGCGAAACGTACATGATAAGGAACCTAAACACAAAAATCTCGTACCTGAAGTGACAAACAAAGTGTCCCAACAGGTGCAAAGGTGTAACGGTTAAAGAGCTATAAGCAACAAGCAAAATACAGGAGAGCCGTCAAAGCGACCACATAACTAGAGATAGGAACAAGACCGCCTCAGAGGGGTTCATCAAATATGGAACTCGAGATGCCCCAACTGACTTGGATCCTACGATTGCGAGGATTATCTTCAACAGGTTTGAAAGACAAACCTCTGTCCCTGGTGAGTTTCGCAAGATGTTGCCGGAGGGCCGGCATGAAGAGGGGTTGGTTCCTGAAAAGTATATTATTCCGAGTGGTCCAGATAATGTGGCACAATGCTGCAAAAGAGAACCGAGCAATTCTCTGGTCAAAACTATGGCCTCCTATGTGATTGGTGGCCCAATGAAGATTATCTTGCCACGACTGATTTCTCCATGAAAGGTAGCAATTTTCAGCCCAGAACAATGCAAGAGAACGCGTGACAGGACATGCGAAGAACAGATGATCAACTGAATCCGGTCTACATTTGCAAAAGACACAAACAGCTACTGATATTCTGTGATAATTGAACAACACAACCTGTGTTGGGAGCCTATTCAGCGATATTAGCCACAACAAGAAGCCATGCCTCGGCGCAATACTCCGGTCCCATACAAAAGAACACCAAGGAACAACAGGTTTGGAAATTCTGATCTGTTCCCAAGCCGAGGCCACAGAGAAAATACCCGAAGGGTGGCCTTTCCATAGTAAGCGATCTGGCCTTTGCATCTCCAGATCAGGGACACTTTCCGGCCAGGAGTTAAACGATTGAAGCATGTTTGAGGCATGCCAAGATCCAGTTATGAAGTCTTGCATGGAAGCCTCCCTAGGGATACCAGAACAGTAGATATCCCTATTTGAAAAGAACTCCGATAGAGGGCCTTTGGGATGCCAAGAGTCAAACCAAAAAGATACGGTAGAACCATCTCCAATTTGCCATTTGAAGAACATATGAAAGTCCCGACGAATGTCAAGGATTTTTTTCCAGGCCCATGAACAAACAGTCGGCTTGGGTGCTATCCAAAAGTTCTTATTCTTGAGAAAAGTGGAATTAATCCATTTACACCAAAGTGATTCCTTGTCTGTAAAAAGGGTCCATATATGTTTGAGCATTGCTGAAAGATTGCAATCGAGGAGTCTACGAATACCCAAGCCGCCCTCCTCTTTCGGAAGACAAACATCACGCCAGGGGACTCTAGCTCCACCAACGCCAAGGTCCGGACCCTTCCATAGAAATTGTCTAAGGATCATTTCGATTTTGGACAGAACCGATTGTGGGAGCATGAATACACTAGCCCAAAATACTTGAATAGCATGAAGGACAGATTTAATGAGCTGTAATCTACCGATAAAAATCTTTGGGACCATGAAAGAGCACGTGCAGTAATAGCGTTCACTAATGAGGTACAATCCACCTTGCTTAACCTGGACGAGATAATAGGAACCCCAAGGTAGCAGAAGGGGAGCGTACCTTCACTAAAGCCAAAAACATTTCGGACCTGTTCTCTGATTTTCGCCTTGCCACTAGAAAAGAAAAACGCACTTTTGTTTACATTAGGCTTCAAACCAGACCATTTAGAAAATAGGTCCAGACCTTCCTTAAACAAGGTAGTTGAGTCTATATTCCCCTCAGCAAATAAAAGGACATCATCAGCAAAGAACAGGTGGGTTAAGCCGACGGTCTTGCATCTCCAGAAGAATTTGAACCCCGGGCGCTTTGCTTGAGTGTTGAGAATCCCCGAGAGAATTTCCATCACTAATGTAAATAAGTAGGGAGACATCGGGTCCCCTTGTCTTATACCTCGCTCACTTGGAAAAAATCCATGTAACTCTCCATTGATGGCAACGGAGAATTTTGGGGATGTAACACACTCCATGATTAGTTTGACAAGTACCTGAGGGAAGCCGAAGGTTTGAAGAACCGTTTCCAAGAAAGCCCAATCTACAGAGTCATAAGCCTTCTGGAAATCTACCTTAATTGCGCACTTTGGCCGATAAGGCTCATGGTGAAATCCCGCAAATAGCTCTTGTGCAAGAAGAATATTATCACTTATCCTCCGCCCCTTGACAAATGCGTTTTGGGAATTGGAAATGATAGACGGCAAGACAGAGGCTAGTCTATTAGCCAAGATCTTTGTAATGCATTTGTAAACCGTGTTACATCAAGCAATAGGCCTAAAGCCATTCATAGACAAGGCATTACAAAATAGAAATCAAAATTTTTATGTTCTTATTTTTTTCCAAATCTATTTTTGAAATCAAAATTTGTTTTAGAAATAGAAAAATCAAATTGCGTTATCAAACGGATTTATGTTCTAAACCTATTCCTTGGAATAGAAAAATAGAAAAACAGAATGGTTATCATTCGTAGCCTAAGCTATCAGTCTAGGAGAGTAAACATAAGCTTACACCAAGCCGAACCACTATAAATTGTGCGCACATTGATGTCTATCTCTCTTAGCTCATACTAAATTATTTCCTAATGGAAGCACTGCACTACACTATTTGATATAACCTATTTGTGCTTATGTCAGCACTCTGCTTTACCTATCATAGTTATATTACACTCACTTTCAATTCTACAAATTTTGTCAAGTTTGTTGAAAACACTTATTCACTCCCTTCTAGTTGTTATGTTAGCCAACATCAATTGGTATCAGAGCATAGTGCTCATTATTTTGAAGTGTTTATTTCTGAGCTAACGATCTATTATGGCTAGCACTCTTGGACCAGGTATTGTCGAAGGACAAAGCAACACCAGACTTCTCTACTTCAATGGTAAAGATTATGATGTCCTGAAGAACAAAATGAAAGGTGTCATCAGATTCAAAGAGCATTTGATGTGGGACGCAATGCAAAATGGAGTGAATGTCACACCCATAACAACATGCACACATGTATTCTTAGGACAGAGAAACAAATAAAAACTCAAATCAAACGGTCACAATCTCTCCACGGGAGTTGGCTAAAAGAGAAGCCTTAGATGCTAAAACTCTTCACTCTCTAAATATTAGTGGATTAATTGTTGCCGACTCTCTCCATTGAACTTGTATCGACACTCGGATTAAACCACATAAATCTCTCATGTTCTTTATTATTTATCGTTTATTTCTCTGGTGATTTTGTATTGACTTAATTGCTAGATCTGGTTAGCTTCCACGTTATATCACCACACATTCTTACCTCATTTAGTATACCTAAAAGGTCTCATTTGCAAGTTCAATCTTTCCCTATGTAATGACCAATTTGTGAGGGTAATTTTGCTAGGTTAATAATGTAAAAATGTGATGCAAAATGAGTGATTAGGGGTGACCATTAATTTGGAGGAATTTTAAAATTAAATGTTGAGAAGAAACAAAATAAAAGACTGAATCGAAGTTCATACGACAATGATATTTTTTTTAGGAATCGAACTACGTGGTTATCAACCAATCCGACTCTTCATTTTTATGGAATGCATAAATGACTTATATGAGTTGGGAACTTTTTTTTTTTTACAGAAAGAGGTGGAAACTAGTTATCTATACTATAATGCCTCTAATTTCTAAATGCATGAGAGATCTGCAAGCAAAAATTTGTAAATCAACAAACTCATACAAGCGAGTTCAGTATCTAAATTTCTAAATGAAAAATAAGCGTGTGCCTAATACTTTATGTTCAGTTATTTCATTATCGACAATAAATTATGTCTAAATATTTTTGTAGATAGTGAAAATATTTTTCATTTATTTATTTTTATAAGTGATATAAGAGATCCTTTTAAAAAAATATTTTCTAAATTTTTCATTTCCACGAAACAAACCCACTGTTAGATGTTAGGAAATTCTCCGTCCGACATGTTTGGGTTTTTCTTTCTTTTTTCATAATTAAAATAGAAAAGGTTATTGTCTCTTCATTTACATAATATGGTCGCCAGGTGACGTTGCGCAGAGCACATAAGAATATGTCGGTCCGGCCTGCCCTTGCTTTCCTGCCACCTACTCAACTTTCTGTCCTTGGCCTGGAATTGTTGAAAGGACTCTCCATCTCCACGCTCAAAATGCTACAGTGTCCCGAAAAATCACTAACTCAGAAAAAAAAAATTCATTACTTCAATTGTTTAGAAAAATAAGTTAATAGAAAAATATTTTCATGATTAATAAATTTGTTCAGGCATATTGAAAATATGTTTTGTTGGGATAAAAATGCTACAAATGTCATAATTTTTGTGTGGTGTTAACTTGAGTGCTACAACTTTTTTTCATCCTCTTGAGTGTTACGACTTCTAAAAAAAATATTCATTTAAATGTCATAATTTCTGATCAACTACTTAAGTGCCATAACTTTTGATAAAAAAAACGTTCATCCAAGTACCAAAAATCGAACGTTGCGTAACGTTTATGATGAATGTTTTTAAAAAGTTACGACTCTCAAGTGATCGATTGAAATGTTATATATGATAAAAAAAAAATTATGGCACTCAAGTGAATATCGTGCAAAAGTTATGACACTCATATGATGGAAAGAAAGAAAAAGTTATAGTATGCAAGTGAGCATTATGCAAAAATTATGACACTTGTAGTGTCTTTATTCCCTTTTTTATTCTAGCTTTCTTAAGCCTGCTCCTGTGCATGCATAAAAGCAAATGGATAAATTAAAAGAGCCTAAAACTTGGTGCATGACAATGGTGCAGCTGCATCCCATTAATGTTTCCAGCCTAGCAAATTCCCATCAACACACCTTGCATCTCCCTGCTGTGCATGATGGCGACGGTTTCACTCGCCTCAGAAAGGTGAAGTTCAACCTCAACTGTGCTTTTTTCCGTGACCCCAACGCCTTAAATTTCGCGTCCATCCCTTCTTCCTCCTTCGCCCAGTTCATATTTATGTGCCATCTACCCAGTCCAGCATCGACATTGCAGTATAGCAGTCTCAAGATCGATCAAGGGCCGCCAAAAGATGCCCATGGAGGCCAAGTCTACCGTCGCAGCCGTCTTCTTCCTCCTCCTCCTCCTCTCTTCGCCTCACTTTTCCACAGGTCTCTCTCTCTCTCTCTCTCCCTGATATGCACTTGGTGATCAATGGACTGAAAACATGGTTTACAAAGAAAGGAATTTACATTGAAACTGGGCTGGTGATGAAGTTTGCCTCCGTCAAATTGTTCTCAGATCTGGATCCAGTTAATTAGCTAATATCGACTTACCTGTCTAAACTTTGCGTAATCCCCGTCTTTATAGTTGATGATATCCAACCGAGACTTTGCAGTTGATTTAGCGATGGTCCTCATCAAGAATGGCATGGTTAATTTCATTGTGTCGCTACAGGGAACATGAATGGATCGGACGATTCGGAGGTGTACGACATAGACTATAGAGGTCCCGAGACTCACTCTTCTACGATCCCTCCGCCCACTCATTTTCGCCAGAGGCCGTGGAGCCGCCGGAGAAGTACCAAGCCGCCGCCTGAATTCAAGAACTTGAAGAGTACCGACACAAATCAACGAGTAAGTCTGCCCTACATCTAATTACCAATTCTGATCACACTTTTCTGTGTTTCATGAAGAAGTCATCCTGTTAAACGAGGAAGTGCGGCACTTTTGAATGTCATAAAAAAAGTGGTATTCTGGGTGCTCTTAGTTATGTTCGATGTAGCTCGGGTTCAGCCAGAAATTGTCTTTCAATCTGTACAATTTTTGCATTGCGAGTTGACTGATCTTTGGAGCATTCGCTTCTTCGTGATACCATGACTCAAGATCTACTACTACGCAGAATAATGCTAGACTAACAAAGACCATGTCAAACTGTTACTTGTTCTTCAACATGTTCACTTGTTAAAGAGCACTCAATTTCGTAGACCAGTCCCAAAGAAAACTCTTGTTCCTTTTGGCTCTTCTAAAGGGCTTTTTCTTTTGGCCATGTCCCCTAAAGGACGTTAACAAGTGTCTCAAAAGTTGCCTGTTTGTCTCCACTTACAGATGAATTTCGACTTCTACTTATTATTTTCCTCCAGAATATGAAATAAACAAAGTTCGAATGTACAATGTCAAAATTTGAAAAATTTAGAAGTTTCAATATTTTGAATTAAGTTAATACTGAAAAATTTTCAAAGCGTCAACTTTCATCTGAAATGCGTGCAATCAATATTTCTAGGGATATTTTTTAGGATGGTCTCCACTGAGACGTTTCCTTTCCAAAGAAAATTTTAATCATTAGCAAAGAATGCTCTAAAAATTGTGATTTTCTTTGTAAATCATGTCGAACAGGATATTTTGATCGTGATGCCAGTTAACAACTCTTTTCCTTTTTTCTTAGGTAGCATGAGGGATATAATGAAGTTACCAAAGAAATTAGGAAAAGTATAAAGTAATCCTTCTCACTTAATGTTTTGGTCTCCCATTTTAAAAGCCAATTTCGACTTGAGTTTTGAATTACACTTCAAATTGGACAAATTGCATTTTCTTCCAAAAATGCGCTACCATGTTTCTAACATCTTCGGTTTTGTTATTAAAAGACAAGTAGTTTGTTCGTTTAAGCTAGTCTAAGATTGTAAAGAAAAAAAGGCTAGTCAAAGATGCAAATTTGGAGTTTAACCACTGAAGGGTATCTCAGGTAGTAGGTTCTGTCTCCCTTGGATAGATAAATCCGTATGTCTCCAGTAATTACTCAATCCGTCTGGGAGAGGAACCGCCACAATTCGATTCGAATTAGTCGGATTATGAAAAGTCGCAAACACTACATTGATAGCAATAAAATTACTGGAGTTTTAAATGCTATGAATGCAAAGTAGTACCCGAGTCAATTTCAGTAGTGTTTTTGGGAAATTTCCGTAAGTGCATTATGTACCAACTTTCAAGTCCATTAATTATTGCCATACGGTTGTCCTCGCTTATTAAAATCTTCTCGCATTTCCTTTGCAGACTTGAAACAAGTTCATGGCTTTTCATCATGTGACGAGTGTCAGGATGTCTTGTTGTGGAAATGTAGAGGCAGAGGGTCGTTCGGAGACGTGGAGATCCAAGAAGTTCCCTCCCTCGAGGTCTTATTCTTAGGAGATGGAAAGACAGATGAATATAGTATTTTCAAGAATTATTTAATGTTTAAATGAGTGACTTTTTGTGTTGTGTGGTTATAGATTTTATACTGGGGAAGATATAGTTTCAAGGGATCTTTTCCATTAAGAAACTCTGCAATGTAATTCATGAAACTCTCCTCTAGTTACCCAATGTCAAATTTTGCATTTTCCCCTCCTTAATTAGTCTCTTCAAGTGCTTAATTATAACCTAATTGATGTTGCCATCATGTTCTATAAATCCAGACACAAAAGAAAATAGTTATTATCATGGCTTCTTTATGGTTGCTGAACGATTGGGTACTGGCCCAGCAAAGCTGTATCATTTATTTTTTTAGGTGTTTTTCATTTTGTGGTTCCTGGTTCATTAAACGTACATATGACATAAATTAAATGAAAAGGACTCTGCACGTAATGTAATTGTCATACGAAATTTGTCATGTCATGCTATATGTGATCATTTATCAATAATCATGTTATTAGGTAATTTGGTCTATCATGTTAAGTTATATGTGATTATTTATCAAGCTGTTTTGTCATCTAATTTATTCTCACGTAACGGAGGGTAAATACGTCATATAGGTACAATTTTGGAGTTTTTTATGTTACGAGAAAAAATTTAGAGTAAATGTATAACAGATAGTGAGTATAGTTTGGGGTTTTCAATGTCACAATAAAAAGTTCAGCGTAAATGTGTAATTGTGAGTATAATTTGAGATTTTTTATGGCTTTTTCCTTAACCTAAATAAGAATATCATCAAACTGTACACTTTTGTTTAACTTTCAAATTGACCTAAAAAATATTCAGGGTCAGTTCTTCTGTTCAACTATTGAGTTTTCAATTGATTTATATTGGTATAAATACTCAAAATGTATACTTGAATACCACAATATATATGTCTTTTTTTCTTACCAAGAATATCATAATGTTGACTTTGCGAACCTAAGTATGCGTGATGGGATCTGTGACAAAAATTAGACATGTAAATATTAACTTCAATATAAAAGGAACGAAAAGTTTATCATACAAAATTTAAGGTTTTAGAGGAAATCAACTAGAAATGATCACTTTTATCGCTCACAAAAATTAATGAACAAAAAAATATTTTTATCGTTTACAAAAAAGTTTGGACATAAATTGTTGTTGATAATAACAATATTTTTCATTGACTAATTATTTCAAGTAATATAAACGATTATTTTTAGAAAAATATTTTTCAAATCATTCATTTTTCGAAAAACAAACGGAATCCTTATATTAGCTCTCCTTCTCTAGATGATCTCACTTACTCTAATCAATCCCCAATGGTAGAGTGAAAGTGAGGGCAAACCAAAATGAACTCTTCGTTCTTTTTTTGGGTAAGTCAAAGAAATACATAAACAAACAGAAGCAATGTCTAATGTCTAAGGTTATATCTCTACCTCAAAAAAAGAGCTATCATCCCTGTCCTTAAGCAAAAGATGCCTAATACTATCAGGTACAGTAGGTATTGAACAAAATACATATCCTGAGTCTTCGCCATATATGTCCATGCATCGGCACAGCAGTTAGCTTCCCACGAGACGTGCACTGTCCGGTGCTCCTGCGGCCCCCTAAGCAATCTCTTGCAATCATCAAAGACGGGTTTAAATAACACATCATTTTCATTAGGGTAGCGAAACTTGTATGACAGAATTTGCATGCATTTCTGTACGTAAACGAGCCACTCTCTTATCAACTGCCGGTTGTAGTCCATCTCTAGGAGCCCAGACTTCTGCCGTGGAGGCGTTAGTCTTGCCAATTCGCTAAGCAAACCCCGCTATCCAGTTGCCGAGGTGGAGTCTTGACGGACCACTTCGTCCAGCTACTTTATTCGGCGTTGAAACCGCTGATTCCGTGTTAAGTTTAATCCATCACAGTTTAGGCTTGTTGCATTTGTCATCTTCCCACGTTCTTAGACATCTTCTCGGTTCATACATCGTCGTGGGATAAAACTCCCCTGCTTCTGACAAACAAAACGGAGCTAAATTAGAGATGTTATTAGAACCATCCTAAACATGAATCTTCACAATCCTTGGGAAATACAATATTCCAGGGGATCCGTTGCATGGTAGACTAACTCTTAGCGTGATAATATCCACTCCCGAACAGGTCGGTCTCCGAAGGAGTGCCTAACTTTTGGCGGGATCGGGAGATCATTCCATAAAGTTTTCGCAATAACACCATCCCTAAGACCGCCGTCCCTAAGACTGTGCTCAACTATTTCATTACCCGGGTGACATCTCGAGCATTAAAGGCTAACATTCGATCCCCTAGTTGCTAACATGTGCGTCATAGCGATTCTGTGTGCAAGCATTGCAAGATAAAATGTTTAATACGAGGGAGACTCTTAAATTTCCAAATCCATCTTCATTTCCTCCCTTACTTCAGTACAAGGTTACCAGTCATTCGCCAGGTCATAAGCCGAAGGAAGACAATATTGTTGTCTCGAATATATAGAAAATGTACCACAATAACAAATATTTAGGCACAAATATGAGTTATGCAAGAGTTACATGCTTTTTGACTTGGTCCGCTCGAGTGGGCCCCATAAAAAGAAGATTAAAAAGGGAAAAGGATGCTTAGTTCTATGAAGTGACCGAGGGCTCGCGGGAGTAAGGGAGAAAGAGAGAAGAAATGAAAGAAAAAGAAAAAAGAAGAAGAAGTGAGAGGGAAAAGAGAGAGTGCGGACACGTCACGGGATTCTTGTCAAGTTAATTCAACTCCGATTTGCAATATCCAGTAAGTGCTCACACCCTTGTTCATCTAATCGGAGTAATATTTAGAGTAATGGCTTAAATTCAAAGTTATATAAAATTCAAGCCATGAAGTTCGATTTTTAAATTGTTGAACTGTGGAATTTCATTGAAATTGTGATTTATAGTGTTGTGGAGCCATGGGGTATGATGGGAGTCGTTTTAAAGCAACGGTTTGGCCAGAATGAGAATCTCAAGGTTTCGCATGTGAGCTCCATATTGCGAATGGCTTGAATAATCGCTTTGAGTGTGCGATTTGTTGACGCATATGAGTTGTTTTGTTAGCGTTTAAGCGTCATTTAGCCGATTTGTAGTTGTTATAGTATTTTACTTGGTTTGAACGTCATTTCTAATTTAATTGTTAAGATTACAAAATCATCGGCTCGTTTAGCAACGTATTGTTCAGTTTTGGGTATTTCCAGGTGAATGATATTATCTCTTCTTTGGTTTTGTAAAACCCATATCTTAAAGTAATAGGAATTCAATATATATATATATATATATAACTTAGAAAAACATTTTTGTTGCAAAAGCTAGGTCGAGTATTTACTACCTTTCGGTTATTTGAGAATAGTTCAAGAAACATGTTATGAAATGTGTCGTGAAAGTCTACTTATATGTATTGTTTTGTGAACCTAGCTTATGAAATGGATTTTGGAATGTTTGAGAAACAAAGTGTGATTTATGAAATGGGTTATGGATTTGGAATTGTGGATTATTCGAGGTTAATAGTTTGATGATCAATATGACTATGAACCCAAGTAGGGTTTCGGGATATGCATACCAATTAGGATATAATTTTGGACTGAGCCACCGGCTTTATAAGTGGAGACCCTGCCAAGAGAGGAAACTTGATCACCTTGCCACTAGGCGTTGTGTCGTGACCATGGTAATATATTGAGCAATAGATTAGACAATAGAATGGACTATTGATGTGATTTTTAATAGAGATTGATCAATGGATTTGACCATTGATATTTGAACTGTGGTGACGAATTTAAATGAGTATTTTTGACTTGTATAAAGAACTGTAGAAATGAAACAATCCCTATGTGATTCGATATGTATTTTATACCTTGAGTTTGGATTATGAGTTTTTAGTATTGCTTTGTATACATGCATAGGATATGCTCAATCTGCTTAGAAGATATGTACTACTTATCGAGTTGTGGTTGTTCACCTCTCTCCTTCCAAATATTTACAGGTTTATTGATTAATGGCCAATAAAGCAAGAGCGCTATCGATGGGGACTTTTGGAAGTTGGATTTTGGATGGCTTGAAGCTGCGTCCTTCGTTTGGAAGGATGGCCGTGTCACTCCTCTATTATGGTAGGATCGGGGTATGACAAGTTAGGCAAATTATCGAACACGTGGTATGTGAATAAATTAAAGAGTAGAGATTGAAAAATACTCAACTGATTTATAGTGGTTCAGCTACATAATGGTGACTGCAACGCACACCAACAACATTCAAAAGTTATACCCAATCCACTAAACTCAAAGCATCGCACAGAGCTTCTAGTGGAGCCAACTCTCCTTTATAAATAGTGTACACTCTTTTACAAAATATTTCTCACACAAGTTCAATCTATCGATAATTTTGATTGCAAAGTGTGTACAAGATTCTTTGGCAAGTGTATGTAGTATTCCCTACATCCTCAATGCAATGAGTAAACCCATTTATAGGAAAACAAGCTCAACCAGCGGTTTAACACATCTCACATGGCTAGAAATTCTATTGTTGAGCCTTCCGGGTGTCCGGCCAAAGAAGGGCCAGGACACACACTGAGCTGGGCAGACAAAGGGCCTGTTTGGTCTGGCATTTCCAAAATTCCTTGGCCAAATGCAAATAGCGTTTGGCAATTTTTTTAGAGTACTTTGGGGAAATGCAATTGCATTTCCTAAGGTTTCTAAAGGCCTTTAGCCCAAGGCAAGTCTCAAGGTACTTTGGCAAGTTGCATTTTTGGAATGCAAATTCACCGTTCATGAACTGTTCATCTTACCTGAGCTGCAGGTTCGAAGGTCGGCGACCGTCGCCTGGGGGTTGCACAACCCGGCCTTCGTTGTTTGGAGATCGTCTGACCTCCGGCGAACGCCACTTGGGTCGCCCGACCCAAGCTGCGCCTAGGTCATGCGACCTCAGGCTGCCTTAGTTGAGGTCACGTGACTGAGGCAAGCATTGGCCTAGGTCATGAGACCTAGGTGACGTCTGAGGTCAGGCGACCCCAAGCGGCGATCGCTGGGGTCGTGCAACCCGGGCGACGCCTAAGGTCATGCAACCTTAGGCGAGGCTGGCTAGTCGCTAGATTTGGTCCGTCGGTGGCTAAGCTCCACCTCACTTGTTTTTTTAAATATTAACAAAAGTCCTTTGCAAAATTAGTTTTTACCAAATGGTATTTAGGCCAAAATTACTCTCAAATGTGATTTTAAAATACACTTAACTAAACACTATTTGCATTTTGGAAAAGACTATTTAGGCTAAAGTCGCTCTCAAATAGCCCAAAGGCCATTGCATTTTGCCAAAGACATTTCACCAAAATTAAACCAAGCGGGCCCAAAATCAACTTTGAACTGTAGGAGTCGGGTATCCAACCAGGCTAGAAGCATGGCCTTGTGCTCCAGAGCTGAGATAGTCTTTTTTCACTCGTTCGAAATCCTGCAAAAGAAAATGCTTAAATATGACAAAAACGATTCCAAATATTTGCAACATATTTGAATGAGTTTTGTAATCATCAAACTTAAATTAAGATCAAACAAATAGTCTCCCACTAGTCGAGTAGTTCCAATAGAACGCGTTCTCAAGCTCAGTGTTTCTAGCAATAGGATTCGCTTCCGCGGCTTTCACCGCATCCTTAGGAAAGGAAAAGGATGAAGAGCTAAAATTCCAATCCCCACATCCATTTCAACAGTCCTTAACCTTGAGTTGTTCTTCATCTTGATTCAACGGGCCCTGTATCAACTATTGTATTGATCGCAATCCTGTCGAATTCACATACCAAAAAAAAAAAAAAAAAGCAAGAATATTCTTGTTCCCAAAGAGCCTTTTTTCTTTTCACTGTCTGGCCTGGTTAGTACCTACTCGGGCCATTTTTTGTTTCATTCCAAATCATATATAATATGATTTGTTGAAAACAAAAATGCTTATTATTGATTATTAAAACAACAATAAGTAAGAAGAAGGGATCTTTCCATTCCTATGATATCGCATTTAATGGAGTGATCACATTGCAAACTCTTTCCTTGGAGAAAATTGTACAAAAAATCATAAATCCATTGCAATTTTGCCAATTGAATCATAAACTTTTCAATTTTACCAATTGAGACGTAAACGTTTTTACGCTTTGCCAATTGAGTCCATCTAGCCACTTTTGATCGGAAATCGTTAATATAGATGTTGGCTACCTTACATGGCATAGACAGCCGCATGGACAGTAGGCATTGATGTAAATAATTTTAAATAATATTTTAATATTTTTTTCGAATTTTTTCTTTTTATTTTTTTCTTTTCTTTTCTTCTCTTTTCCTTCTTTTTTTTCTTTTTTTTTCTTTTTCTTCTTTCTTTTTTCCCTTTTCCCTCTGTTAGCTACCGCTAAGCCTCGACGATGGCCGATAGAGATCGCCGCCCTCAAGCAAGGGACGCTTGGGTCAGAGCTTGCAAGGGTGGCCCTCGACAGCCTCGGGCCGAGGCAACCCTCGCCAGTTCAAGGGCAATGGTTGCCCTTGCTTGCCCAAGCGAGGGCGGCCCACGTTTGCTTACCTAAGGCCGACGAGGTTAGCCCTCGCCTAGGCGAGCATGAGCCACCCTTGCCTAAAGCTAGCGGAGGTCGCCGGCCATCAACGAGGCCCAGTGGTGGCCGATGGAGGGAAAACGGGAAAAAGAGAAAAGAAAAAAGAAAAGAGAAAAGGGAAAAGAAGGAAAAGAAAAGAAAAAAATATATCGAAAAAAATATTAAAATATTAGTAAAAATTGTTCATGTCAGCATCAGCCGTACCACGTAAGACAGCCGGTGTCCACGTCAGTAATTTTCGGGCAAAATTAGCCAGATAAACTCAATTGGCAATACGTGAAAATATTTATAACTCAATTGATAAAATTAAAAAATTTAAGATTAAATTGATAAAAGTACAGTATGTTTAAGACTTTTTGCATAATTTTCCACTTTCTTGGAATGACTTTTCTTGAAGTATTTTGCCCGCAACGCCACGGCCCACTTGGCCTTCCTGTTCTTGTGATTCGCCAGCTAAGTCTTCCAAACAATGCCATATTTTTCAAATCCACCCATACTCAGACCAAGACTTTCTATTTCCTTTCTAGCAAAAAAAAAAACTTTCTATTTCCTCTTGTACCTTTATTTCATCCAATGACATGCATCTCTATCTTGCTTTCACTAGAGCCCCATAGAAAATCCCCGACAGAATTTATCAATCTGGTTGCATATGGACACAGGAAGCACTCCAGTTTGCATATTCGCCTCATTGACCGATTTAATCATGTATTTCGACCCACCATATGAACATTCTATTAGGTCCTCCGGCCTGCCATTTTCATTCTCATTTCGTCCATGACAAATCTAAATTTCCAGAGAGTCATCATACATTTCTTAATAGGATAACCAAGATATTTCCCCAGGTATTATTAAGAACCCTGGAGAAATGATCCTGATCCTCAGTAGAGATATTCTCGGAGAAGTAGGCTTTAGAATCCGCAAAGTTAATCTTCTGACTGGAGATCTCACAATTGGTTCGGGACATTCCCAATGGAAATTAAACCTATAGAAATGGGTTCTTAATTCGTATATGATGGGTTAAGGTGTTATATGAATTAATTATATTCAATAAATGAGTAATAAATGAGTTTAAATATGGAAATACAGCTTATATCATTCACTTCCACAAATAAGAATAGATCATCCGCAAAAAAGAAATACGAAAACTGGGGGCCATCCCTAGAAGTTTTAAAAAGGGGTCCTCGTTCCCTTTCCGCATTCTCTTTTCTATTAAAAAAGCTCAAGATATCCAGGCGAAGGATGAAAATATAAGGGGAGAATGGATCTCCTTGCTTGATGCCTCTACTCGGTTGAAATGGTTTAGTGGCACCCTCATTAACAAGGATGGGTTTAGAAGCAATGGTAGTAGAATTCAAAATAAGATCAAAGTGAACACATCACGGAAATTAAACCAATTCAGGAGATTTTTAATCTCAGCCGGTCATATGCCTTTTGAAGCTCAAGTTTTACGGGACAATAACCTTTTTCTACCCTTAGCAGTCTTCATCTTATGGAGAATTTCTTTGACATTAACGATGTTGCCATGAGTTCTCCTCCCAGGGATAAAGCTTGCTTGGTTGGGACAACGTCGTTTTTATTTCAATTAAGTCACGCGAGAGCCATATCAACACCGTATGCTTTCTGACGTCCATGTATGCAGATTTTTAGTGACATTCATTGATGGAACCTTGATGAAGAAGGGTAAATGTGTTATAGGTACAAGTTTGGAATACCCCACAAACTTTGATAAATGAAGGTAATCTCTTATTTTTTTTTTTCTTTAGTTTCTATAAAAATGAAAATATAGAAAATTTGAAAAAAAAATAAATTAACTAAAGTACTATAATAGAATAATATTTATAATTACATTAAAAATAATAAAAACTTGTTAAAATTCAATAAAGATAGCCACTAAATTAAACTAAATAAGATATTCCAAGAAAAAGAATAAACACAGATTAAATAAAATAGAAAAAGATCCCAATAACAAAGACAGGTCAAATTACAAAAATTGGGTTACTTCGATAAGTATATTCGAAGGGTTAGTTAATAATAAAATTGACTGATTAACAGTAGTGTTCGAAAGTATATTCGAAGGGTTAATTAATAATAAAATTGACTGATTAACACTTTC
>CM062220.1:11842344-12083678 GCA_031216235.1 Syzygium jambos
TTTCTTGGAATGACTTTTCTTGAAGTATTTTGCCCGCAACGCCACGGCCCACTTGGCCTTCCTGTTCTTGTCATTCGCCAGCTAAGTCTTCCAAGCAATGCCATATTTTCCAAATCCACCCATACTCAGACCAAGACTTTCTATTTCCTTTCTAGCAAAAAAAAAAAATCTTTCTATTTCCTCTTGTGCCTTTATTTCATCCAATGACATGCATCTCTATCTTGCTTTCACTAGAGCCCCATAGAAAATCCCCGACAGAATTTATCAATCTGGTTGCATATGGACACAGGAAGCACTCCAGTTTGCATATTCGCCTCATTGACCGATTTAATCGTATATTTCGACCCACCATATGAACATTCTATTAGGTCCTCCGACCTGCCATTTTCATTCTCATTTCATCCATGATAAATCTAAATCTCCAGAGAGTCACCATACATTTCTTAATAGGATAACCAAGATATTTCCCCAGGTATTATTAAGAACCCCGGAGAAGTGATCCTGATCGTCAGTGGATATATTCTTGGCGAAGTAGACTTTAGATTCCGCAAAGTTAATCTTCTAACTAGAGATCTCACAATTGATTCGGGACATTCCCAATGGAAATTAAACCTATAGAAATGGGTTCTTAATTTGTATATGATGGGCTGAGTTGTTTTATGAATTAATTATATTCGATAAATGGGTCATAAATGGGTTTAAATATGAAAATACAACCTATGTCATTCACTTCTGCAAATAAGAACGGATCATCTGCAAAAAAGAAATACGAAAATTGGGGGCCATTCCTAGAAGTTTTAAAAAGGGGTCCTTGCTCCCTCCCCGCTTTCTCTTTCTATTAAAAAAGCTCAAGGTATCCAGGCAAAGGACGAAAATATAAGGGGAGAAAGGTCAAGATTGGCTATATATATAGATTGAATTTTAATTTCCAACTTTGAAATAAAGTGTCGCTCAAATTATTTGATAAAAAATAAGCAATTAATTATGTGTTCATATGCGTTATAGCCGTCATAAATAGAAATTTATAATAGTCTTTGTAGCTTTTCTGATTAAAATTATGAGATCATATATTAAAATTAACAAACTTCTTTACGCAAAGTGATAACATAATGCAATATAAGATGATATCTTGTTGAGAATATATGAGTTTTTGCATTGTGGAACTAACAAAGAAATGATAGAAAGAAAGGCAATTTTGTCAGTTAGTCTAACAGAAAAAGAAACAATAAATTGGAGAGAGAAAAAGAGAGAGGGGGGAAGAAAGAAAGGTAATTTTGTCGGTTAGTCTAACAGAAAAAGAAACAATAAATCAGAGAGAGAGAAGGGGGGGGGGGCGGAGGGGGGTGGAAAGGAGGGTATTGTTGTCGTTTAACTAAATAAAAGAGTATCTTAGCCAAAATGGAAGTGGAAATAACGACACCCTAACACAATATCCCATAAACTTTGATGAATGAAGGTAATCTCTTTTTTTTTTCTTTAGTTTCTGTAAAATGAAAAATATAGAAAATTTTGAAAAAAAAATTAACTATAATACTATAATATAAAAATATTTATAATTATTATTAAAAATAAAAAAAATTAAAATTTAATAAATATAGCCACTAAAGAAGATATTCCAAGAAAAAGAATAAACACAGATTAAATAAAATAGAAAAAAATCCCAATAACAAAAAAAGGTCAAATTACAAAAATTGGGTTACTTCGATAAGTATATTCCAAGGGTTAATTAATAAGAAAATTGATTGATTAACAATAGTGTTTGAGAATATTATAAAAGGCAAAGATCTCATCAAAATGATTAGCCATTCAAGGTGATGTTTTTGGAACAATTTTTTTAAACGATCAATTAGTTTATACTAATTAACCATTACTACTATTATATCTTGCTGTCATCGAAACCTTTTTTTTTCCTATTTATTTAATAGTGTTTCTTTTTTTTCTCAAAAGGCCTTGTCAATTCTACTGATATTTTCATCGATTTTCAACAATATTTATTGGCTTGATTTTTTTTTTAGATTTTTTTATTATTCACATGAATCGATAGATAAGATAAAAGAGAGATTTCAACTGTATATATACCAATGGAAAGAAGATGACAAGAAAATAAGGATTCACGAATTGCCGATGTGGTAAGAAATTTAAAGTTTTGAAATATAAAAATGAGTAATAACACAAACAGTCCCTGAATTTTAGTTCAATATGCAATTTGGTCCCTAAACTTTAACCCAATGTTCAATTTGATCCTTAAATTTTTAATTTGTTCAATGCGGTCCCTGAACTTTTATTACATATTCAATTCAGTTCCGAAACCATATAAAGATGTTTAATGTAGTCCATGAACTTAAATTTATATTGAATATTTTCAAACAGTTCAGGGACTAAATTGAACATGTACTAAAAGTTCATAAATCATATTGAACGCTTTAAAAGTTAAAGGATCAAATTAACTATTAAGCTAAAATTTAAGAATTATATTAAATAAATTTAAAATTTAAATTATAATATTGAATCAAAATTTATGGGCCGTTTGTGTCATTTTCCCGTATAAAATCGTGTCGTCCGTCTTCAACAGACCCCGCTTCGTAAGCAGCGTCGATGATGGGCTGGCTGGCTTTTTCGTCAACGTCTCTCGAGAGTGAAAAACCATCACGCGGTTTCCTCGAAGAACAGGAACAAACGACTTCTTAACCTCTTCTCCTCCTCCCTCTCCTCCTCGCCCCATCCAACGAAAGTCATCCTCTCCCTCTCTCTCTCTCGCTCTCTAGAATCCTTCCTTCCTTCCTTCCTTCCTTTTCATCGCTGCAAATGGCGAACGTCGACGAGAAGAGCTGCGCCGCTCACGAGGAATCGAGCCCTCTCCTGGACAAGAAGGTCGCCGCCGACGATGCGGAGGAGCCCCGCCAGGCGGCCGCCGCCGACGACGACAAGAAGGTCGCCCCCGCCGACGACGGCGCGAAGAAGCCCGGCCGGGTGACGGCGGCGCACGGCCCGCTCCTGGTCCCGATCGTCGTCGGCGGCGGGGGCGGGGGCGGGTGGACCGCCGACGGCTTGCCGCTGGCTCACGGCAGCGTGATGGGGGAGCCGATGGAGCGGGCGCTGTGGAACTCGAGCCTCTTCGCTTGCCTCGGTCGCAACGACGAGTTCTGCAGCAGCGATGTCGAAGTTTGTGAGTCGCTCTCTCGCTCTCTCGATTTTCTGAATTGGGGGCTTTTTTGCTGTGATCGCTGCGTGTGTTTTGCGGTATCTGTGGATGAATTTTGGTCATCGAATTTGTTGGTTTGGTGATCTTGATTAGTCGTGCATTCTAAGCTATTTAGCTTTGGCAGCGGGGATTTTTGTCTAGGTGGTGTTACTTGTTGCTGAAATTAGATCGGATTGGCTTTGTTAACTGGGAGGTCCTTGGCTAGTAACTAGAAGGCGGTCCTAAGGGCCATTAAGTGACAGTATTGGCAGCCACCGCGTCCGCTGTGCACCGCAGTCGCCGTGCTAATTCAATTCACCACAGTAGCCTCTACGGCCATTGCGTGATGGCGTAATGGTCTTAGCGCCCGTTATCAACGAAGATGCAGAGAATATCGAGACTCTTCAGGGGCAGCTCACCTTGGATTCTCTCTTTAAGTGGCCAGTCTTGGTCAAACAAACTTTAGATTGAAGGGAAAAAAACAAGTGTACGGATCTCTCAAAGACTCAGATTTCATATCTGATTAATTGCATTCTTCAAACTAGGTCCAGGTTCTCTTAATATGCATATTGAAGTGAAAATCATAAAAGATTTATGGGTTTTGGATCTTGATTGGTCTTGGTCTGCTTTTGAAAGATTTGTGGGTTTTGGTCTAATCAATGGGATCTCTGTTCATCTCTGTTTTCTTAGCTGTGTTCTCTCCATCAGGAACAACAAAAGAGAGAGAGGAGAGAGAAGCGGAGGGACTTTTGAATTTTCTATTTCTACTTTAATTAAGCTTATTCTAGCAGAAATTATATTAGTGTTTGTTTTATCTATGAAGAATGTATGTAGATATGTTATATAGTTAGAATTTTGCAATTTTTTAAATAAAACAATCAATTTCCGATGTTTCAAACATGATGTGCAAGCGTCACAAAATTCATGCCGCAACGCCTGCAACCCTTTACAGGATGTCTGTGACACCCTACTTCCACAACAACCACCATGCAACCATGACACGACCCACATCCGCGCTATAATTCCTTGCCTTTGCATGCGAATTATTTTTGTTGATTTAATGAGTATCTATTAAGGGACAGGATGCATTGTAGGTCATGTACAACCTTTAGATGAGAGAGAGTTTTACTATCTTTTTCCCTTTTCTGGGCGAGTTTTTAGTTCGTGTTTTTATTGTGGTTGTTCTAAACTTCTGAAATCGTAATCTTGTTGTGATAGATTTCGTTGATTAGTTTAGGAAAGAAAATAAAGTTTGCTATCTTTTTTAAAGAAATCAAATTTTATTATGTTAGGTTTGAAATTTTCAGTGTTTAAGTGGTGGGGACTACGCTTGCTGAAAATTCTGTTGAATGTACTATGTTTGCTGATTTCTAGATCAAAAGATGTAACTGCTTCCAAAGATAGTACAAATGGGGGTTATCCAATCGAATATGTTAGCAAGGGATTCCTCAGGCTAACTGTGTTAAGCATTTAGATGTTGCAATCAACATTAGTTTAATTTTGTTAAATTGAAGGTCATTCTGCTTGTATTCCTTTTCTATATGCTTTTGATATCATGGATCCTTTTTTATGATATTTGCTCTATCATGACTTGACTAGGTCTTCTTGGATGCGTTGCTCCTTGTGTGCTTTATGGAAGCAATGCTGAGAGACTTGGAAACGCTACTGGGACTTTTGCGACTCACTGCTTGTCTTATGCTGGCCTTTATCTGATTGGAAAAGCCTTCTGTCGTGTCAACTGCATTGCACCCATGTTTTCATTTCCTAGCCGCACGGCTATTCGTCGCAAGTTTAATCTAGAGGCAAGTAATTCTTTCACCTGCCCATTCTTCACCGGCACTTTTTTCCCATTATCATGAGATAAATTTGTTGACTGAGTTAATTACTAGTCGCACATTCTGGTGAAGCTACTGGTATAACTTCCGTCCTTTCGAAAGGCAACTGTGCGAACGTCTCATTTCTTTTCTCCAAGGAAAGATGTATAATTGATGCATTTCTATTTTTATTTTTCATTATTAACAGCAGAAGTAACGTTAGATTCATGAGGTACTCACATTGTAATTTAGTTGAATCAGGAAATCTCAAGGTTATGATGTGAATTGACATGTCACTTCATGTTTGGTTAAAGTAGTCAATCTCAACAGATTAGTCTGATGAGTGCCCACAATTTGTTAAAATACAATTGATCCTGCTCTGACTCTTAGGGTTAGCAACTGGTGGGAAAGGCTTGGGCCGTGCACTGCTCCTCACCAATGCCTTCCGTCCTCCCCTTGCATGTGCAAATACA
The DNA here is from genome assembly GCA_031216235.1 of Syzygium jambos. Lineage (NCBI taxonomy): Eukaryota > Viridiplantae > Streptophyta > Magnoliopsida > Myrtales > Myrtaceae > Syzygium > Syzygium jambos. The sequence continues at coordinate 11,847,813 of CM062220.1, forward strand.
TTCAGTATTTGGCCCAATCTATCACTCCAACCCCATTGAAAAGATGACTTATTTTTCTGTGGATTTTATACTATAGCAGCTAATAAGTAGATTAAGGGAGGATCTGCGAATATCACTATCAATAGAAACTATAGTCATCATGAGGATCTGTGAATATCAGTAACAACAGAAATTATAGTCATCATGAGGATCTGTACACCTTTCTCTGGTCCATCTTGTGAGTCAATCATGCAATCTGTCCTGATGCTGGCCCAACAGGTTCTTTAGCATCCGTCTCTTCACCACCCTTGCAATTGCGAGTGAATTATGCAATCGGTTGTGATCCTCATCCAACAAATAGTTTGACCCCAATATATCCCACTAGGGATGGGCAAAATGCTGGTTCCTGTTGAACCTTTTTCCCCCTCATGGGCCGATAGCTACTTTCTTCTTAAAATTTTTGCTTGAACTTTCTTACCTTTTCTTTTATGATTGTTGTCCAGTAAATATGACTAGAATAAGCATTTTGGGGAACAAAATTAAATTTGTGTAGTGTTTAATAGATTAGATTTATTTTATATGATTTAGGTGTGAGTTTAAATCCCCAACAGTAGAATTTAATATCCTCAAGTAAATTTGCATTTAACAGTTGAAGGAAACTTTTTATTTTGAAGAGCTGGGACGACAAAAATTGTAAAAATGTGCTTTAGTTATTCCCTGAAAATCAGCTTTCACTTGTTCAACTGTATCTTTTTTTAAAATGTCACAAGATGCTCCATTGGAGCTTCCATGACTTTCTGAAAGTAGAACCAATTTTCTTGAAGAACTCTTAGGCAACGACTTAGGATGCTTGCTTGCATCTATGTTTTAATTGACAAACAATAAAATCATTTAACTGGTTTTTAGTTTGTTTAGACGTCTTGTTATAAAAAACAATGTTAGGCTGCGCTTACTGATAAATGTTTATTTTATGTCATTTTCATTAAAATTTGTGATTTTTCTCTTAGACAAAAAAAAAGTTCGTGGTAGATTTGGGACTGGACCAATAGTGGGGGGTTTTTTTTTTTTAGACAAAGAAAAGTTTGGGGTTTTTCTGAGACAAAAAAAAGCTCGGGGCAAAAATGAGACCAGACCTAATTGAGGATTTTTTAAGGAATTAGGCCTATAACCAGAGTCACTACAACATGTTTTCTGGGGAATGGTTTGGTTTACGAGAGTAATTTGGGTCAGTTTTTTAGGAAGGAAGAAAGCTTACCAAAGTTTTTTTCTGGGTTTTGTGAATCTGATGGATTGCAGTTCCAAACATGATTGGCTTGAGGTTGAGGTAGCAAGAGCAGACCGCCTTGTAATGCATAAATAGATTTAACTTTTGGAGATTGGTTTACTTGAGCTCTTCCTTGTCTTATAGTGAACTGTACAGAATAAAGCAATGACTGACTCTATGCTTCGTGGGTCTTTGCCAACTAAACAGGGTAGCTGTGAGGCACTTTACAGGTCCTGTGGATGCTGTGGAAGTTGTGTGGAGGACGAGGTGCAGCGAGAGCGGTGTGAATCAGTGTGCGACCTGCTAACTCATGTCTTATGCCACCCCTGCGCTCTCTGCCAGGAAGGGCGTGAGCTCCGCCGTAGGCTACCTCATCCCGGATTCAATGCACATCCAGTCTTGGTGATGATTCCCCCAGGCGAGCAGACTATGGGTCGTGGGGCTTGAGCATCGTTCTACATCTATATGAAAACCAGCCTGTCTATGTGCAAACCGTACGTGTGATTTCTCCAGTTGTGGACTTAACAGACCTTTCATTGTATTAAAGAAATGGTGATGAAATGTAGTGCTTGGTCTTGACCAGCTATAAATAAATGCTCCGTATATGTTGTCTTGTTTTTATACAGTAATGCCTCTTTACTAATATACGGTGACACAGTTAAGATTGTTCACTTCATCGTAGCTTCTGCTTTGCTTCTCTCTTGGTGGAAGTCGAGGAAATTTTTAGGTGTGGTTGCTTACTGCTGTGTATGTTGGACTGCCCAAAAATGAGGTGAAGACTTTGAAGATGACCGAGGAAGTTCATCGAAATTCCTAAAAACTTATCACGGAATGCAATTGAGCCATGAACATTTCTTATAATACAATTGCATGCTTTCAAATGAATTAGATCAGGACTAGCTTATGTGAAAAATGCCTAAGCAGTAAGTATCAAATTGTACTGTTCAATATAGGTTTGGAGATCTCGTTGATAGAATTCTCTCTTCCTCTGAAGAGCTTTCTCTCTATCCATGGAGATAGTTTGCCCTAAAACCCCTTTTCTCCAAAACCCTCACCCCATACAAGTCCCAACCTGCCTACTTTGATCCTTTACCTCCACAATGTAAAACCTATACATCATATCCTTCCTCGCCCCAGCACTGCGTAGCCAAACCTTAATTCTTAATCGCATTCTCACCACAGTTCCCACCAAAATCTAGCCTAGAGCTCCCTTCACTCCCTCCTTGGATTCATCCTTATCCTCCAATTACACATCCAGCTTGTCCAATCCTTAGGTCCTCCGATTGAGGCAAACGAAGGAGTATCAGCTCGATTTGCCAAATCTCAAAGAAAATTGTTGCCGCCCAGCCTTGAGGTTATGCTTCTTCCCAATTTTTCCTCACCCAACATCACAGCAAACAGCTCAAAGCCTCATGGAATGTGTTGCTCGACCCAGTTGCTTCTGTTGCACCTGTATGAGTCTCAAGGAGCTCGGGTAATAGGGCACGAAGAGCTAGCTGCTTGTTTCGTACCCCCTGCTGTCCTTGCAAAATGGAAGAAATATATGAGAATGTGCTTAAGGTGGCAGCTCTCGTTAAGAAGATGGGAGATCTCTGGTCAGAAAATGATTTATTAGAGGTAGACGAAGAAATTCCAGAGGAAAAACTGAAGAAATGTCTGACTTACCTTGTATGGAAAACTCTATTCAAAGCCCAATGTCAATTTCCAAGCCTTCCAAGGCCCAATGAAGAGGGCGTGGAAAACTGAAACGGTAACCTGTGCCCAAATCAAGCCGGGCCTCTTCTCTTTCATCTTAATGCGCAAGCAGAGAAAAAGAGGGTATTGAAGGAGGCACCATGGTCCTTTTCCAGCAACTTGTTAGTCCTCAAACAATGGAAATCTGACACCCGGATGCATTGCTATGATTTTTCCTATTGTACCTTTTGGGTCCAAGCCCTCTGGATCCCTGAGGAAAGAGCAACAGTAGACGTCATAAATAGTTTGGCATCGAAAGTGGGGGCTGTGCAGGGTGTTAGGCTGGATAAGAAAGCAAATAGGTATATTATTATGGGGAAAGCAAGGGTGGAAATAGAGTTGGCTGCTCCCTCGAAGTCAGAAACATTCATCAATGTGGGGAAAAAGGATTTGGATGGACTTCATAACGAATACCTCATTTTTACTATTCTTGCGGAAGGATAGGTCATTATGCTGCTTACTGCAAAATAGCTCATGGAAAACATTTTAAGGCAAATTTGGGCAATGGCTAACGGCAGAAGTTAGTGAACATAGCTCGTATTGGGAGTTGTTTTATGGGGACGAGCTTCCTATCATGGAGGAAGAGGAAATGATATTTGAAACCCCACTTCATGACTACCCTACAAAAGAAATCGCAACAAAAAGAAAATGCAGTGTGGATATTCCCCTAGGGAGTGCCTTTGGTTTGGCTCCACCTTGGAGCTCATTCCCCACTTGGGGAAGCAAACTCAGCTACTGTTACTGGATTCCCTCGAAAGAGAGACTGTCATGGAATTAGAATGCGGGCTAGGAAAGAAAGGAAAAGCGGGGAAAAAAATCCTGCCTACAAAGAAACCGAGGAGACATGACCCTTATGAGATGGGAGGAACAAGCTTGAATTCTCTATAAAAGTCTTTAAAACTAGATACTCACATTCATATGGCTAAAGACGGGCATGAATGGGTTGTGGTGGCTAATCCTAATAAGCCATCAGGGATTAAATGAAGCTTTTGAGCTAGAATTGCCGAGGCTTGGGCACTCCCCTGACATTCCAGTCACTAAGAGCCATTGTGGCTCAAGAAAAGCCCACTATGGTGTTTTTGATGGAAACAAAAAATAAAGAGGTGATGGTGGACCGTATTCATAGTTGACTCCAGTTCTAGCATCTTTAGGTTATGGATCCATGGGCATTGCTAGGGGCTTAGCACTGTTATGGAATGATGAGCTTTCCCCAAATGTGGTAGCTAGTTTGGCTGAGTTTATTAATGTTATATGCAAAGACCGAGAAGCAGGACTACTACGAGAATTACTTTCCTCCATGCTTCTACTAATTTTCAGGAGAGATTGCAGCTATGGCAAAAAATGAGAGCCATTCACTACTCCATCATCTCCCTTGGCTTTGCATGGGCAATTTTAACGAAATTTTATGTAATTGGGAGAAAGTGGGGAGAGAGATGTGAACAACTACAGGCTAGTAGCTTTCCAAGATGTTACGTATGACTGTTCACTTATGGTTATAGAAAGCAAGAGATGTGTGTTTACTTGGTCTAACAATAGAGCGGGGGACGAGTTGGTTAAAGAAAGGCTTGAATGAGTAATAAGTAGTTTAGATTGGAGAGTGTCTTTTCCCCCCAAACACGGAAGGCTTTGCATTACTTCCTATTTGCCCCGTCACTGTCCAATTCTTCTTTTGCTCTACCCTAACCATAAAGCACCAAAAAAAGAAGTTTAAATTTGAAGCTTACCGGGTGGAATACGGAACACGACAAGATAGTCTCTAAAGCCTAGCAAGACCCAAAGATCAAACGAGGGGTTATTATGAACAAACTGACGGACTCAAATAGCCCCAACAAAAGCCCTTGGACCTGACGGACTCAACGGCCAGTTTTACCAACATCATAGGGAGCTTATCCGGCATGATATTTTGCAAATGGTCTAGGATTTTTTTGATTCAGGAACGCTTGAGCCAGAGCTTAGCAAAACTCTCATTATCCCGATCCCCAAAGTTCCGAACCCAGAAGACATGAGCTAGTGTAGACCCATAAGCCAGCACAATATCAATTACAAAATTACTCCAAAGGTACTAGCAAACCGCTTGAAACCTTGGCTCCTTGAAATCATTACCATGGAGCAAAGTGCCTTCATCAGTGGACGCCAAATTCAGAATAATATATTGATTGTACATGAGGTACTACACCAATTGCGAATCAGGAAGAGAGAAAAAATTCTAGACGATTTTGAAACTTGACATGTTAGCTTACAACAGAACGGGATTTCCAAGAAGCGTGTATGCTAAAAATGGGTTTCAAACAAGAAATGAGTGGCTTTGATTATGAATTGCGTATCTACCGTCACTTTCAGTGTGAAATTTTAATGGGGAACCTTAACAATATTTCCAGCCATCTTGGGGCATTAGATAAGGTTACCCACTTTCTCCCTATCACGACTAATGTCTTGTCCCATCTTTTGCACAAAGCCATAGCTAATGGGTGGCATAAAAGGGATAAAATCGAATAGCTTTTGCCCAACACTCTCACACTTGCTCTTTGCTGATGATGCCATCTTTTTCCTAGACGAGAAAATCAGTGAATGTCAGAATCTGACAGGGATTTTGAATCAATATTGCTTCGCGACAGATCAAGCCATAAACTTGAACAAATCATGAATTTATTTTAGTAATGGTTGCCCACCTAGCTTGAGGAAAAACATGGTATGAGGAATTGAGAATTTCTATGATTGACAAGCCAGGGAAGTACCTAGGCATTCCTTCCAATTGGGGACCTCAAAGAAGCACATGTTTGCCTGGATACTTGCCAGGATCAATGTGAAATTAGAGGGATGAAAGGAAAAACTTATCTCTAGGGTGGGAAAGGAAATCTTGATAAAAAGCCGTAGTGCAAGCGATATACACCAGCATAAGATGTCAATCTTCAAGATTCTCATATCGATATATAGAGCGATTGAGCAAAGAATAGCTTCTTTTTGGTGGAAATAGAATTGATTAAAGAAGGGTATTTATTGGAAGAAATGGGTGGTCCTCCAACTAAGGAAAAGGGAGAGTGGTCTCAGATTCAAGGATCTCATGACTTTCAACAAAGCTAAGACTAATCTAGTCCCCCTCAACCTTATGGAGTCTACTTCCCCAATGTTAACTTTTGGAATGCTAACAAAGGGCATTAACCCTCTTGGGGATGGCAAAGTCTATTAATGGGGAGAGACACTATTCAACCATCAATTAGATGGGCAGTGAGCAATGGAAAATCAATCATAATCCATAAAGATAGATGGTTATCCCAGGGTTTGATCGGTGGGCTAGCTAATTTAGGAGAACCCTAAAGAGTTGAGGAGCCATTTATACAAAAAAAAAAAAAAGCAATGTTAGGATGAAAAGAAACTGAACTCCCTCTTCAAGGAGCACTTAGTCGAGGAAATCACTACTATACCACTAAGTCCTATCTCAAAAGAAGATGTACTTGTTTGGGCAGGGAACAAAACAAGCAAATATGCTATGAAAGATGCCTATACCAGCATGCAACCAATAGAAGTCCGGCCGAATCACAACCATGCTTCCCTCCTCATGCCAAATCCCCAAATCCCTATGGCAGAAAATCTAGAACCTCAACACTATGCCAAAAATCAAGTTTTTCATTTTGAGTGTGTCAAAATAGCTTATCAACTTGAGAGAATCTGTGTAAGAGAACTATAACGCCTAATCCTCCCTGTCTTGTCTGCCGGAAAGCCCTTGAGTCCATGGAACACCTTTTATTGCTTTGTGACTGGACAAAACAGTGTGGCCAGACTACCGACTCAAAATCTAGATCTCTAGCTATGAAATTACTAGAGCTGACAAGTGGGTGTTAGAGATCTTGACACAAAACACTAACTTGCCCTTATCGGAGCTGGTCATCGAGGTATTATGGAAATTCTGACTAACCTAAAATAGAGTCGTCTTTCAGAAGCGCCATCCAGACCAAGCTCGATAGTTGACGAAGCATGCGCCATAGACAAAAACTTTAAGCATTGGAGCCTTAAAGTGAACAACCGAGAAACACAAAAGGGGAACTCATCAATTTCATGGATCCCTACTGAGATAGGCGATGTAAAACTGAATATTGATGGGTCGATCGTCGAAGGAGAAAAGGAAGGGATCGTTGCGGGAATTTGTCGAGACTCTACTAGAGTAAAGCCACCTTGCCCCCTTAGTGCTGGAAATTGAAACCCTAGCCCTACAAGCTGCTTTATTGTACTTAGAAGATCGAACACGAACCGTGGAGGAAAAACAATTTGCACGTGGTCTTGAGTTCTAATAGCTTATCACTTGTGATTATTGTCACGGGCTAGGCCCCATGCCCATGGGAACTGCAAACTATCTTGGAGGATGCAAAGATATGCTAGCTCGGTCCAACTCTCTTCAGCTAGTCTATAGCCCATGCGAATCCAACCAAGTGGTGGACTGTATAGCCAAGTCTCATCGCAAGAAAGTCCTTCCGCATGATTAGCTCATAGAGCCACCTTTACATTCATGGGATCTTTTATATTCGGAAACTCATAACTTGTGTTATCTTTTGTAAGTTAATGAATGAAACACTTCGTTTTTCAACCAAAAAAAATATCGGTTTGGAGATATAATAAGTGTTCGACATTTGACTATGCTAGTTGAAAGGTATAGAATTCGATTATATTTGTTTTTGGATTGCACCAATTAAAAAAAACTGAAACTTGATTACATTGTATATGTAATATTTAACTCTATTGGTGTAAACTTGCGAAGATCAATCATGAGTGGGATTCTGTTTATGGTATAACCTAGTCTATGAGTAGTATGAGCAAATAGTCTCTCTTTTTTAGTAACAGATCACCATTTAGATTGCCAGGATGATACATAGCATGGGAGAGGATATAAATATTTCGAACTTTTATGAGGGGTGCAACAAATTCTTACGTTGTTACTGTTAAGAGTATCGAAGAATTTGATTAGATCCAAGTACAGTGTCATTCAATCAATAGCTACTTCAATGAACTTCACGGAAATTTTAAAAATTGAGCAATTTTAAAGCTATTAAGACTCATCTATCAAATTGATTTATTAAATAATTATAATTATGCGAGTCAAAACTGATTATTTGAGTTAATGGGTTCAATTAAGCACACAACAGAATTAGGCATATTACTAAGTAAAACATCTATCAGACGAAGTTTAATATTCCTTAAATTATTCTAAAAAATTGAGGAATAATCTCAACAATATTTTGAAACTTTCTATGTAGAACACCCTACGAGTTGGACACAATAACTATGCACATCTATAACGACAGAGAAGCAACGTCTGAGATATTGAGGGATGAAAATGGGATGGCTTTGAGACGGGTGATGTCATCTGAATCTCAGTTCACTGAAGTAGTACCTATACTTTTTTAGTAAGTAAAGATGTAACACTAGAAGAATATTATATGATATGATTCACAAATACTAACATTTTTTAAAAACTTATGCATCGTAGTTCTTCAAAAAGAAAACTTACACATGCATAACACAAGATTGAAGAAAAAATAGGATCAAAGATCATAAAAGTCTACAATCTAAAATCCTAAAATGAGATTTGACCAAAATAAAATCCTAAAATGAGAAGCTAGGCTTTGAGTATGGTTACAACTGAAAATGTTATATTTTAGTTGATTTCATATATGGGTGGACAAAATTATAAAGTAATATTGAGCTTTTAAACAAAGTAAGGATAGTTTGGTAAATGATCTTTTGAGTTCAAATTTCGAGTTTAACCACCGAGTAAATCTAGAAAAACGTCCCAAAGTGTAGTAGGGTTAGAATGAGTGTATACATTTACTACATACAATCTGGATTATAAAGAAAACAAGGATAATTTATTAATCAATGCATATCGAGTTAGGACATCGGGTTTCACATCTATAGGATCTCAAACTCGTCCCAAACCTTAAGAGGTTTTTAGCAATTGACACCAACGTTCGTCTACTTGAAAATCATTTACACAAATCATTACGGCTTGGGCATATTGCATTCCCCACTATTCCTGCCCTAGTTTCATCTTGACACCGATGCTACATAAGCTAAAGTGAATATACTGAAAGTCCTAATTTATTACGTGGAATGCACCTAGAAATCTAAATTTTCAATTTGTTTAATCAAATCCTACACATTTTTCAAAAGGGCCGCATTTCCTTAATTCCTTGTTAGAAAAAAAACTTCCTCTAACCTTTCCTTTGATTGTAGGATTACAAATATAGATATTACCCACTTTTGTTAATAGTTAAGCTTACATGTTGGTGATAGTCATAAATTATAACCCTACAATAAGAGACATGGTTAGAGGAAATTTTCTCCGATTAGAGATGGAGGTAAATATAACTCTTTTTGAAAAAGTGCAATCAAATTGTTTTGATGACAACGCATTATATCATGCATGTGGCACTCAAACGTTGCCTCCATGACATCCTTAAATTGTACTTTTATGTATAAGTTTAGAATTTAATTGCATAATTTATCCGCTCTCATTTACGAAGCAAAAGGCAGGCTTTGCCCCAACTACCACACCTTTGGGATAACAAAAAGTGCTATAAAAGGAAAGGGTTAAATTCTCTCCCCACCATTTCATGAGGAGAAGGCCAAAAAGAAAGTGTTCTTTGCGGAAGTTTTTTTTACTTATTGTACCCTTACTAATAAAAGCAATTTTCGGTCAAGGAGAACTAATAACAAGAGGCTAACCACTATATAAAGCAGGGGGCTATGCTCTGAACAAAATTTTGCAATTGTAGGTATGTCACACCCCGAACCTTACGAGCTCGCAACATACCGTCTCGGTCTTTTAAATGCGACATCCTACGATTTGTCACCGACCTGATATAACTAACTTACGAGTAACACATGTGAAAGCAAACTAAAACACTCCATTTAACAATCAACTAAACGGGATAGCAAAAGAAACACCATATATACAAACATCGAAGCCAATATATAACATATTGTCAACCCCAGGAAGATACCATTTACAAGCCTAACTAAAGGCCACTTCCTATAAGACTACTCGCATACACAAAAAGGAATCGGTAGTCAGGTCGACTTAGTTTCTCTAACAACATGGATGGTCCAAAAAGGATGGGGTATTCAAACCCATCATCAATCCTCATGGTACCCCGGAAGAGTTCCCGGATCAAAATCTAAACTCTCGGATTCAGTGTCAGGATCAGTGACAGCTCCGTCGGGAGAATCTATCTCCATAGGATCCCACTCAATAACTCCCAAACCGTCATCATGAGGAACATCAAAACCTCGAAGAGGACTAAACAAAATGTCCCCCTCTTGATAAAACCAAGCCAAGAAGGTATGTGGCTTCCACAACACCAAACCTTCATCCACCCAAACCGTCGATGCGTACCTAATATAAATCTTATCATCTTCTATTGGATACTCCGTTAACATATGGTCCATATCCATAGGTACCCTAAAACGTTGAGGAGGATCGTTCATGGTCAAAGGTCTGAAATGGTTAATAACAACAATAATGAGATAAAACTCAATAAGTAAACTTCTTAAGCCTCGCTTAGGATAACACGTACCTCCGGACAATCCTAAACATGCAACTTTAGCATCCAATTTTCCATGAACAACCACAAGTACCATTACCTTGCCTTAGCACATACAATACAATCCATGGTACAAATGTGCATAACACAACTAACAATTTAGACATGTTCAACGTCAATTCCAGGCACATAGCATTCCCCAATGCATAACACACGCGTAGTTGTCCAGATTATTAACGACCCCTTGGGCCACACCAAACCCTCGCCGGTCTTCCGGTTTAGCTGGGTATCATCTTGCTACTTCGGGCATGGTAACGTATGGGATCAAACACCACCCAACAAGCTAGGTACCAGACGGCATTTCATTAAGAAGCATCAGTTCGGCCTCTATCGCGACATGGCATCGTCTAGAACCCCCGCCTAAACGGCATCCGAACTTCCGTCGGGCATCATCTAGAACCCCCGCCTAAACCGAACTATCATGACCATGCACACACATCATTCACTCAATGCCAATTCTTATCTTCGCGATTAGCCAAAGTGGAGTGTTTATGACATGTAAATCTCTACGAACGAACGTGTCATGAATCGCACCTATTTCAATATCAAGCATCATTAACTAATCATAATTAGCCATTAAATCACATGATTAGCCATGATTAACCACACGATCTGCTATCAAACCACATGATTAATATCTAACCATAGGATTTACCATCAAACAACCATGATTAACCACAACTAAGGAAGATCAACCAATCTAAGCCACATGATTAACTATGATCACATGATCAGCCAATCCAAACCACATGATCAATAATCAAAAACATGATCAGCCATGATCAATTCATTCTAGCCACTTGATTATTTATTAACACATGATCAACCAATCTAAGCCACACAATTGCCTTAAATACATGATCAGCCACATAAGCCACATGATTAACCCAAATCAGCCCTAAATCAGCCAACAATTAACCACTAATCAGCTCCTAAACTAGTCCATTAGTCACTTATCAATCTAATCAAGGTTTAGGAAGTTACTTATCACTAAACTCTAGCTTAAGCCAATAAGGGACAACAACCAGCAACGGCAAGCAACGACACAAGCGGCGGACAATGGCTGGTCACGGCATGAACGGCGCCTAGGGGATGGTGGTCCACATGTGGTGGTGCTAGTAGTGGCGTGATGGCAGTGACTAGTCGGTGATTGTGGTGGACAATGGGCTTGGCCGAACAAGAGGGAGAGTAAGAGAGTAAGTGTAAGTGAAATGACTTATCTAAAAATAATGGAGGAGAGAGAGAATGTGCTGGTAAGTCTATTCAAAATGAAAGGCTAGGGTCACTTCTTGGTCCCCAAGTCAGATCTAACGGTCGCAATTTAATCTTTCAAGACAAGCCAAACAAGGGCAAATAAGAAAATAACAAAAGATAAGAGGGGCAATTCTATCTTATGCTAGTCAGCCACACTGGGGAGGGCACAAAGGACCAAAATGCCCTTCCACACAGCAAAGAGATCCTAAAACACTTAGGGGTAAAAAGGAATTTTTCAATTTCCAGTTCGAATTTCACTTTTCCAAGAATTTCCAAGCAAATTGATACTAGGTGAGCTTAATAAGGTGACAACTAATAGATTAGTCTTGATATCCTTAAAAGTTCAACACCCAAATTTGGATTCTAATTCATGGCCAAAATCGATTAATTGCGACTTTATTGTATCTCAAACTAATGGGTGGCTTTTAAGAGTTACGCGTATTCGACCCGTAGTTAATTCGATATCAAGCCACATTTAAGTTTACTCAAGCCATTGTAACTTCGGTTGTCATGTAATTGAGATGGTAAATCACTAGTCCTGAAGGACACAATCAGTAGAAATTGGTCTAGGGTTGTTTGGAATCCATATAATGGTCAAATGGAATCACTCGCGATCCAATTATATAACATTGGTAAATCCTTCCATAACTATCTTTTGATTGATCTATAATGGCCCAAAATTGTCCACTGTCACTCCTTATGGTAGAAGTGTCAAACCACGGTCGAGTCCTTAGGTCTTACGTACCAAATTCTTAATTGGCCTTTCCCTAACAATTAGTATTCTCATGAGTGATCAATTCTAAGCGAGATTTAACTAAAAGTGCATCGAAAACAAATTCATTTCATAAATCGCAAAAATAGGTCGAATTTTAGAATGTCACAAGGTATTCGGTCTCCTTGCGGTGCCTCTCATAGGCCTTACCTTGTCGGAACCAACTTTTAGCATCCAACTTAATTCTTATGCTGAACATAAGGCCTTTTAGCCTCGATTTCTAATACACAACATCGTCATGGAGGTGAGTAGAGAGTATCCTACCAAGATGAGGTGTTATCTTACCATTCTAATATTCCTAATACCAAATAGATATTTGAAGAGAATGAGGGAAAAGATTTAGCTTTGCATGATTTTCACACACCACAACACAAGATTTTATTACTAGGGAAACTCTGCCTTTCAAACGATACAACTCATGCCTTTTATAGGCATAAGAGAAAGATAAGACAAACACCAATAATACAACAACATGAACAATTATTTGTGCAACATGAACAATTATTTGCACACATACTAATAATACAACAATGTGACAAATGTAACCAATTATTGGTGTAATGTGACCAATTATTGGCACACACACTAACAATACAACAACATGACTAATTATTGATGCATATCTCTTCAGTCACTATCTAATAATAGCAAAGAGCAACTTGTCTCTTTAATAAGTAACGTAAGACAGCTTCTCAGTCCCATCTTCTTCTCCTTTCTTCTATGTTTTCTTGTTCAGGTCTCAGAAATCCATAAGGGAGAATCTCAAAAGCAGGTCTAGTTCATGACTTTTTAGGATGAGATTAATAAAAACTTGGCGGGACATCATTACATCCTGATGAAATATTTGTTAGGTCCAAGTTCATTTTAGAACCTTACACAATAAGAAATGGATGTGTTCCAATCAATACTGGTTGGGGTCAATTGTCCACATTCATCAATGATGAGGAGCTCCTTAAACTTGATAACAGTCCATAATGAACAGAATCTTGAGAGAGTGGTCCATTCCATGGGTCTTGTGAAAATGACAGCTAGTATGGATTTTTTTTTTCGAACTCTGCCAAAGCAGCCTGAATCAGGGGATTTCTCTTCAGATAATCCCACGAATAATCATATGATACATTAGTACTATTGTTAAGCCAAAATCTTAAAAGAATTGTGCGATTAGTCTCACAGAAAACTCGCTAAATTTCCTTGTGTTCTTGTGGATTGGCTTCATTACACCATGAGAGTATCTTATAAAACTTGACAGGAACTACTTGTGCCTTATAGGTCGTGACTCCTATATCCGCCAGATACTTGAAAAAGTTGTTGTTTGGCATGACAAACATTCATGGCCTATCCTTACCCAAAAAAAAAAACATTCATGGCCTATAAAAGAAAATGATTGTGTACAACTATGGATCTAGCCTACATGATCTTAGTTGTTCTGTGAAAAAGGCCCATGCTCCTAAGGGTTTAAACCAACAAAGTATTTTGCAAAATGGTGGTATTTTCCACCATCATCGATTTCTCATATTGCTTGGCTGATAATTCTTGGCATTTTCGTTGTTGGAAACTCAATGGCAAAAGTATGGCAATTAAATGCATACCAATAAAAACGGCAAAAGTACACCACAAGTGTCATAACTTGTGTACGGCGATCACTTTGGTGCCATAACTTTTTTCGGATCACTTTGGTGCCAAAATCGGAGAAAAAAGATCACTTTAGTGCCAATTTGGCCGGAAATCCGACGTGGCATTTTTTATTAATTTTTGACGCCGACGTGGCTCGCCGGAGGCTGAGTCAGCGTGTACAGTCAGCATTTTTTATTTTAAATATTTTTTTCTTTATTTTTTCCTTTTTCTTTCTTTTTCTTTTCTTTTCATTTCTTTTCTTTTTTTTTTCTCCCCGCCGGTCGGTGGCCGGTGGCCGGCCGACCACCGGCGAAGCCCGACAAGGGCTGGGCGAGGGCGGCCTTGCCCATGGCCGGCGAGGGGCGAGGCCGGCCCTCGCAGGCGACGGGCGAGGCCGTCCCTCGCCGGCCCAGGCGAGGGTCGCCCTCGCCAGATCCGGCGAGGGCGACCCTCGCCGGCGTTGGGCGAGGCCGGCCCTCGCCGGCCCAGGCGAGGGTCGCCCTCGCCGGCGTCGGGCGAGGGTCGCCCGCGCCCGACTCAGGCGAGGGCGACCCTCGCCGGCCCAGGCGAGGGCTGCCCTCGCTCGACGCCGGCGAGGGTCGCCCTCGCTAGATCCGGCTCGGGCGACCCTCGCCGGCGTCGGGCGAGGGCAGCCCTCGCCTGGGCCGGCGAGGGTCGCCCGAGCCTGAGTCGGGCGCGGGCGACCCTCGCCCGACGCCGGCGAGGGTCGCCCGAGCCGGATCTAGCGAGGGCGACCCTCGCCCGACGCCGGCGAGGGTCGCCCTCGCCGGATCTGGCGAGGGCGACCCTCGCCTGGGCCGGCGAGGGCCGGCCTCGCCCAACGCCGGCGAGGGTCGCCCTCGCCGGCCATGGGCAAGGCCGCCCTCGCCCAGCCCTTATCGGGCTTCGCCGGTGGCCGGCGGGGAGAAAAAAAAAAGAAAAAGAAAGAAAAAGGAAAAAATAAAGAAAAAAATATTTAAAATTAAAAATGCTGACTGTACACGTTGAAAAAAATTATTTAAAATAAAAATGCTGACTGTACACGCTGACTCAGCCTCCGGCGAGCCAAGTCGGCGTCAAAAATTAATAAAAAATGCCACGTCGGATTTCCGGCCAAATTGGCACTAAAGTGATCTTTTTTCTCCGATTTTGTCACCAAAGTGATCCAAAAAAAAGTTATGGCTCCAAAGTGATCGCCGTACACAAGTTATGGCACTTGTGGTGTACTTTTGCCCAATAAAAACATTTGAATTCTTCCGGAAATTCATCATTTGGAGAAGAAGATAAATGATATATGAACAGGTAATTTGGATGCATAACACTTGGTCAGAAATTTAGCCCATCATACTGTCTAAAGATTTTGTATTGATATTTCCACATGAGATTTGTGAAATTATCAAAAAGAGTATTAGACCTGACCAACTTTGGAACTTCTGGAGAATAGATTTTGCTAGGGAATCTGAGTTTCATGTCTTGTGTTTGAAATTGACCTATTTTGACCAAAAAAAAAATTCACCTATTGGATTTCTAGAAACGAACATGAATAATGAAGGATCTTCTTTGGGTTTGGAAAGGATATCTGCAAGGACATTCTTGTCTTCTTTAACATGCTTGAACTCAAAAGAATATTTTGAAAACCATTTAGCCCATCAGAGAAGCTGTGGATAAGGCAATTGCTTCAATTTGAACTTCATCATCTAATTGAGGGATGATATATCCATTTCAACAATTAAATAATAACCAAAAAGATGGAATTGAAATTTCATGATCCCAAACTTAAGTGATAAGATTTCCTTGAAGATAGAGTAATAATGTATTTCAGCATTTATGAACCTTCCACTATTGAATTCACAAATACACCTCATGCATTTAACTTCTTCTAGGAGAATGACGGCCTAATATTTATCACTAGCATCTATCTAGAGAATTCTTTTGCCATCTGAAGGAATTTGCAATGGAAAAAATTCCTTGAATTTCTCTTTGAGAACCTTAACTACAATGGTATAAGATTTTTCCCAGGGAGGAGGATCTTTTTTTAGCATCTTCTAGAGTAGATGTATGAGTTTTAAAATTTTTGGCACAAAGTCTCTTACGTGATTGATAATACCTAGAAACTGTTGTACTTGTTAGGGGGGATTCTCATCTGGAAACTTTAGTAATTCTTTGGCAATATGCTCCCCTGAATAGTAAGAACCATCCTTGAAATACATTCCAAGGAACACAATTTCCTTCTGAGCTATTATCATCTTCCTTTGTAAGCATTATGTCGTACTACTTAACTACATCAGCAAATTGGATTAGTAATTTATAGTGAGATTGCTCATCAAGGCTAAATAAGAGGATATCATCAATGTAAATTTGAGAACTAGCACTAATAAACTGAAGAATTTTGCACATAGCATTCTAGAAGAGAGAAGGTGCAATCTTTAATCCAAAAGAGAGTATCTTCTACTGGTAATGCTGATTGGGAATGCATAACCATATTTTGTTGCTATCTTCTGGTTGAATTCCAAGTTGCTAAAACCCCACCATAAGGTCAAACTTGGAGTAGATCTTTGCATTAGTTAAGCGTGCAAACAAAGCCTTTCTGTTGAGTAGACGCCATTTATCATCTTGTAGGAAATGGTTTAGAAGTTGGTAGTTTATTACCTATATGTTCTTTCCTTTATTTTGCTTAGCTCATTTGTTGACATAGAAAGCTTCGCATGCCCATTGAGAGTAAGATGGCTTGATTATTCCTTGCTGAACTAACTGTAGGCATTCTTGAAGAGTTAGGATTGCATCTTTTGGTTT
Organism: Syzygium jambos; assembly: GCA_031216235.1. Lineage (NCBI taxonomy): Eukaryota > Viridiplantae > Streptophyta > Magnoliopsida > Myrtales > Myrtaceae > Syzygium > Syzygium jambos. Next base: position 11,864,818 of record CM062220.1, read on the forward strand.
CATTCCTGAATAAGTTACTTTTATTGGGTTGATATCTTCATTTTTCTTGAAAGGCAAATGCACAAAGAACCCAAAATTCTGCCACAAATGATTGAAGCATTTTGCCGGACATTCTGCGTGAGTTTCTACGCATGAACTCAGCAACTGCTGCAAAATCAATTTATCGGGCTGATTGCAAGGAATACATCCTTTTGATGTCAACAAATTTCTTGAACTTGTCGTTAAAGCGTAGACCATTATCAAGTACCTGAAGAGCAGCGAGTTTGTTGAGAATATCATATCCAAATATGACATCTTTTTTTGGATCTGAGGATCCAAGATTCTAGTAGTAATTGAGCATTTAGGGAAAAAACGAATCTTTATGGGCTTGCTTCTTACTTTTGTAGAGAATATCTCATTCACCGGAAGTGTGTGATTTGTGGTTCCCAAAATTTATTAGGAAGAATTTTAAGATCAATGATGGATACACTGACTCCAGTATCAATAAGTGCGATAACATGGCCATGCATATCGTACATAGTGAATATGATGTGTATGGGTAGATATGGATTAAGAAAAGAGGTGATTTTGAAACTCTCAAGGTTTTCATGGGCTTCAGATCTGGATTGATAGAGGTCTTAAGGTTTTCAATTGGTAGGTGTGTGGGCTCTGGAGGAAGTGTTGTACTCATAAAGTAAAGGCTATTAGTGTCACTAGATGTTTCATCCTCACTATCAAAAGTTTCAATAGCACAAATGATATTCTCTTGTACATCATCTCCGAGAGAAAAGACGGATTCAAGATCATCATTATCAAGAGAAATACCTATTGTTTTCTCAAACTTCTAAACCATGCTTGTTTTCTTAGTTGCCTTAGGATGCCTTTTAGCAAAATGCAATTTGAGTTCGCAAATGAAACATGTGTTCCCTTTTTCTTTTCGGAAACATTGATTTGCAAATAAACTTATACCTCTTCTTCTTGGAAGATTTGAACTTAATCTTCCTCAAATGTGCTCCCACTTCTTTGTGGAGCACTCACAATTAATATATCCTTTTGGACATTTGATTTACAACTCAGACTTATGCAATGTTTTGTCTAATTGGGCATTAGCTTAGAGATAGGATTTGATGGAGTATCTTTTTTGGCAAAGACTATCAATAGCTAGACGAACTTCTAGCTAGATTTCTCCAAACGTAACATCCAAGGTTCTTCTTCTTTTGATTTGAAAATTTCTTTCAACAGTTATGGCAAGATTTTTTTGAATAGACATCAAGAAGACAATTTGAGGGCCATATCAACTCCTATACCATCGAAGAGTTTTATCATTTCTTTGAAATGTCAATCTAGATCTTTTCTTTTACAAGAACAACATTCCCTTTCAAAGAATTCTCGCCACTTCCATTCCTTTTGATCTTTTATAACACCAATAAAAATTTGGTGAATCAAACTGAGCGCATGGTAGAAGTCTTCAAATGCCAAAAAATGATTATGGTCGGCTAGGGTAAGGCAATTCTACCAATCGTTCAGACTTCTAGTAAACCCACTAACAAATTCAGATAGAATATCATAGTTGATAGTTCTAGCTTTAATGATATGGTAGTCATCTAGGCATGAAATTCTTTTAGTCGATCTATTCACTTCAAGTATGGAAGATCATCCAAAGTAAACCCAATCTTTTGAAGAAGTCGTGTTTCTACTTTCTCTTTGAAACACATTAGACCAGCTCGATTGGAATTGTTCTGCAGTTGATTCCATGTCATCATCTTCATCTGCCATCATTACTCCATGCTGACTGAGTGTCTTCTAAAGGTAATGTTATGGTTAATTCGGATAAAATATCCAAATCATCAGTTGAACTTTCTTCAATTTGATCTAGTTCAGTTGCAATTGTTTCTACAGCTGGAAAAGCTTGTTGTTGCTACTGTCACAGAAAAGACTCAATAGGATTAGAGATCATGAATGATGAAAAAGGATCTCTGTTCTTGGATTCTAAGGTTTTTCCTTTCCTTTTCAAGTCTCAAACACACTCTCGTAGAGTTATGATATCATGGCGTCGAGGCATCAAATCTTGCCTAGCTGAGATCTCTGCAAATATATTTTTAGTGGAGTTTAACAAAGAACTATTAAGCTGTAGAGTTGGAGTAGCAGTTGGGGCAAAAGGGCTAGTTAGCTGTCTCAAACGATGAGGAAGACGTCTTTCAATTCAACTATTTGTTGTTTACTTTTGTTATTTCTTCCATTGGATTATCCAAATAATGATGTTGGATTCTTCCAACTATTTCAAGGTTTCTAGTCATTTCTTTTATTTTGATGGAAATTTCTATACCTTGGTCAGCTCTCCGATGCACACGATCAAGTCGTTCTTGTGAAGCACTGAGACCTTCATGTATGGTTTCGAGAATTATGTTAATCTGCCGATGAGTAGTAATATGAGAAGCAAGCACCTTGTTTTGAAGAAAAGCATTCTCAATTTATCAATTAAGGATAGCTTCTCCCGTAGAAAGCTTCTTTGGGTTTCCATTAGCGTCAACTCCTAAAAGATTTGGTACTTTAGCAATATGTTCCAATCTTTGACCCAAATTAGTTATTTCAAACTCTTGTTCTAACTGAGGTGTAGGTGTCGATGGGGGAAACTCGACGAAAGAGAACATACAAACAACCAAAAGTTGTGTGGTTGTATTTTGTTCAAGTTATCTGACTTTTTGGTCATTTGACACTGGATCAATAGGAGGATAAGCTTCTCCTGATCTGCAAGATGACTATTTTTTAATCCACTTGTAAATGGGTTTGTGAAATGGGGGAATGGGTTCTTGTTTTAACTTTATTTTTCGAAGCTTTGGTTTTGGTGGTTCATTAGGCTCCTGATCAGGAGGTGGCGATGAGGAGACTAGAGGTAATACGGAAGTAGGAATAAATACTGCATAGGATACCATAAACTGTTACCTTCCACCATCTTCACTAAGAGGACCTATGAAAAAATCTCCATCTAGATATCTCTGGTAGAAAGGATCTTGGGCCTTTTTCTATTTTTTCTTTGTCAAATGGCAACCATCTTCTTCTTCTAGATGGGTTGTACAAAGTTCACACTAGCAGTCCACATCCTAATAACAATGTCATGTAACCGGGTCTTTGAAATAGTAAATACGATTACCGCTTGCATCAAACGAGTAAATAGGATTACCACTTGCATCTTCTTGGTGGTCTTGGACAGGTTGGACCATAATAGAGTTGGATGCTTCTATCTTTTGCTCATTCTGTCAAATTTAATAACCACATTGCCATCCTTTTTCTTGGTAAACTTTGATTTAGTGGACTAGACCGGACATCCTTGTAGAGCTTTTTATAGTTGGTTAGCCAAGATTTTGGAAGGAGTTTAACCAGCTCATCTATGGAAATTTGTCTAAGGACATAAACACAGGATGTTATATGGTTATTGTCCACGGAGATCATTAAGGCGTCTTTTGATGTTACAAGAGAAAGATCTATGGTGTGGTTCTACACCCTATACACCATTTGACAGTGTGTTTGTAAAATTCTAAATGCAAATGAACGAGTCAACAAAAATGTCGAACAACTAATAAAATGATGAGAAGAATGTCGTCCCACAGAGATTGATAATTAATAAGCCAACTAAATATTAAAAATGGAATAATTCTAAATTTTATCTAACATATCAAAATAAAATTGAGAATAAATAAAATTGACAATCTAAGAAACAAAATTTTGGAACGAAAGGCAAATAATCAATCAAATAAAATATGTTAGAGCATCCAATTTCATCATAAGCACTAGATATGAATTTCATATCATTATGCATACAAGAACAATATCAAACATGTGATAGCAAAATTTCCTAGTCTGTTTACTATCATATCTCTAGGTATAGCCAACCTACTCAGTTTATCAATCCACTATATCTATATGTGAATTTAAATAAACATAAGTGCATTAAAATATGTGAATATTCTTGATTTACAATAAATCTTTTGGACCACCTTATAACCAAAAGTCACACAAATAACATGATATACATCTATCCGCATTTAGTTCATGATTATATATTATAAGGAGCTATTGCATATTATCATTTCTTAGTCTCAAATATGCACATCATATCATTTAAATGGTGGCTAGTCACTTAAAGGCATTAAGCACAATAATATATAACTCACATAAATGAAATCACTCATAGTGTATAAAAAGTATGATTTTCATATCATCATGGTTAGACTGCATCGTAGCCCTAACAAAAGAAAATTAAAACATAATAGAAGAAGAAGCAGAAATATAAACATCTTGAATTAAAGAACAAGAATTTTGTCCCCACTTTTTATCTTCTCTTCAAATATTTGAAAAACTCCCATAATAGTGAAAACAAAAATGATAAAAAAAAAAAACTAGTTGTCCCCCCAAAACCTCAATAATATCCTATAAGGATAATATCCTAGACACCTATCATATGACAATTGCTTCTTTTTTGCATAAAATTAGGAAATAAATCACAGAATTCTCAAATTGGTATTCACCTTCTAACTCTAGGTAGCCTCTTCATTTCCTTCTTTTTGTCATTTTTTCCTTATTTTCTCCATGTCTCATTATTCTACATAAACAAGGAAAATTTGAGTAAATAGAAACAAATCCAAATATTTTCTCACAAATAGCGCATTATTTGTTGCCTAAAATAGGTAAAATAACTCTATTTTTATAGAGTTTTCATAGTGCAAAGTAGCAACAAAAGAATCTGCTACTTGGGGAGTGGACTTTCAAGGCAGTAAAATGTTGAGGGTCAAAAGGTGTCATATAGAAGTTTGGAAAAAGGGTGACAAACATCGTACCAACGTTTAAGGTGGTCTCGACTGTTCTAATAAAAGCATGTTAGTAGTCAAGAAATCTTGTATCTGGAAGAGCTATATGGACAACCACTCAACCATGGAAAGACAAGGCGAGAAGAATTGCACCATAGTGCAAATAGGTGTACCCTTGCGAAATGCTTTGTTGAAGGAAATTAGGAAGGATATGAAGAGTAACAAATTGTTCTTGCTAGGTAGTAGGAATTGGATGTTCATCAAACCGGATAGATTGTACATATTCCTTCGCCTCTTTTAGAGTGTGACAGATTAAATGTCTGATAGAGTGGATGGGAGAAATAGAAAATGTTTTTTTGACAAAAGCAGCATAAGGATTTACAGGAGGAAGAATAGTAGATAAGATCTTCTTGGTTTTATTGAGGTAGGATACCTCATAAAGCCAATCAATCTTGGAGGCTTCAAATTACCGAAAAGAACTTGATGGAATTAGGGTGACCAGAACATCTACTACAGGAGTAGAAAGTATTTCAGTTTGGCTGTTTTCACTCATGATGAAGTAATACCTTCCCTCCAAACGTTGTGGTATTACAAATCTTAGAATGATATTATAGCACGTAATCTGGCTATGATACCATAAAGAGGGTCATGTTCATAACAGAATTTAGCAAATGCAAGTATTCAGCACCCTTGCAATGCCTCCCATAAGCCTTACTTTGTCGGTATCGACGTTTAGCATCCAACTAAGTTCTCATTATGAACATAAGGCCTTCTGGCCTCAGTTTCTGACCAATAATTGGTCACGTTGTTGTATTATTGATGTTTGTCTTATCTTTCCCCTATGCTTATATCAATTAAAGGGCAGAGTTCCTCTAGTAATAAAATCTCGTTTTGTAATGTGTAAAAATCATGCAAGGCTAAATCTTCTTCCTTCTTCTCTTCAAATATCTTATTGGTATTAGGAATCTTCATATAGTAAGATAGCATCGCATCCTAGTAATATGCTCTGCACTCACCTCCATGAGGATCTTGTGCATTAGAAATTGAGGCCATAAGGCCTTATGTTCAAAATAAGAATTTAGCTTGATGCTAAAAATCAATCTTAATACTATGGGAGGCACCACAAGGGAACTAAATACCTGCATTTGCTAAATTTTGTTATAAACATAGTCCCCTTCGTCAATGGACGGGAGAAGCAAGCTACCGCTTTTTATTCTTTGCCTATATAACCAACCAGCAGATTTTGTGGGTTAATATTACGGGTGATCGGTTCTTAAGGGTGATCGGGTCTATGGTTCTTGGTTTTAAAGTTCTAAAACCAAGAATCGGACCGATCGATTCTCGAACCAATAGTTCTAGAACCGGTCTGGTTCTCGGTTCTACCCGAAAATCGGGCCAAAGTATAGTCATAACTATTTCTCATTTTCTTCTATAAATGGTTATTAATTTATTTGAAAAGGACTAGGAAGAAAGATGTTTGACACACTATTTTCCTTCTTAATCTTCGCGAGACCCACGGAAACTGGCTAAGATATCCCTTAGTAGAGTGTGCAGAGAGAGATATGATGCCAAAAGGTGTCTGACACACCCAAAATTGTCTTTCTATTATTAATATTATATAGCTATTTTTTTATAAATAAAAGGGTTTTAATTTTTGTTCTTTGTTGTAAGTCACTTTTATTTGGAATAAAGGGATATGATGCCCATCCCCAAATCGGTCTTCTTAGGTGTCAACTGCTCCTTGATCTCCCTGTCTATCACAAAGAACGCGCTCGTCTTCTCCATCTCCCTAGTCTCAGAAGAAGAAAACCGCTGCGACGTCGACGAGGCTGTCCCGAAGGAGGTTGACCTCCAGATCTGCCTGCTCCTTGATCGCCTTCATTCGTCCCATGCTCAAGCAAGAGGGAGGCGACTAAGGCGAAAGGGAGGTGTCGAGCGAAGAGGTGCAGGCAGTCAGGCTATTAACGTTTTCACCGAAGATCTTCCACATATAGGCTATAATGGTTTTCTCCGCTTCTTTAGGTCTTGACTCAACTTTTAAAAAAGTTTTTTAATAATGAGAATTGCAAGGAAAAAAAAAACATAATCGATCCAGGTAGTTTAGTGCACACCTAAAACTGGGAACCGGACCAATTGTTACCGGTTCCAAATTTTAAGAATCGGAAACCGCTCAAATGCAGTCAGTCGAAACGGTTCCAATGCTTATCCCTAGTCAATACACCTTACACGGGTTGACTGTTCCTAGTTGGAGTGTAAGATAGATTAAGGAAAAGAGGAACTCTTATGCGAGATAAAAATTCCACCTTCGGAGGATTCGGTCCCTACGCAAGAGGACCTTAAAGTAACCATCCTTTTCGAACAGCGAAGAGATCGAAAATAGGGCACAGATGGTAGTGATTTAAGACTTAATTGAACCAATTGAAAATCATAGCCCTCAATTGCACTTCTCTGAAATTTTACGACTTAATTAAACCAATTGAAAATTTTTCAACTTATATTGAACTAAGCATGGCTTGCAGTACAAAATTTCCAAAGTCAAAACAATGGGACATCCTCCCCGTCGGTTCATAGCAATGAAAGGCCGGTTTTGAAAGCTGTGACATCCTCTCGATAGGGCTCATGGAAATCTAGGGCAGACATATCAGGACGAATACCTATCTTGCTCCGAAAAGTTCACTTGTTAAAAGAACAGAGGGAACCCATGGATCACAGGTCGCAACACCTCCCCTTCCCTACAAGGTTGAAATTGAAACGTCCGACGGTAGTCAACATCAAACCAACTTCAAAGAATTGTGACATTCTACCACCCTGACGACATTAAGAAATTACAAAGTCACGAGTACAGCTTAACCCTTTATGGAAATCAAAATCTCTCATTTCCCGCTGAAGGTGCGGTCACTAGGGCACCTCCCCTAGATTTAAGCTTTGCATGTTCATTCTACTCGCCCTAGAGTCATCTCTCAGTGAAATGAACCACATCAGGGAAAGTAGAACTCCCTCTCCCCGAAACAATGCAGGTCAGCAAGCAGTTAAATGACGGAACGGTCAAAACTGATGATTTCAGTGGCTGTGACTATAGCTGGAAAGACATATGATGTCTAAGTAACATTCCTTAATTAATCCTAGGGTAAACGACATTTTAGCAACTTATTTCACCAGCTGCACCCAACACGAACAAGGTAAACCAATCTTGAAGACAATCCAATAGTGTCTTAAATACCAGATAAAGGAAAAATTCTGGAGTCAAGGACATCGAGCCGTTAAATAGGAAGCACAAGTTCTACTCTCCTGGTGCAGAAACCCCTTGCTTCAGTTTTTCCCTCTTCATCTTCTTTTTAGAGACTGGCTTCTTTTTCTTAGGAGGAAGGGTCTTTTGCGCATACACGTAAAGCAAATAGTTCCCGACAAGAAATATCAACAGAATCCCGACAACCAGCAGCAGCACGACCAATCCCGGGTTGAACCCTCCAGCATCTGCAGCCGCTTTTCCCTACATGACATAGTTTAAGTTATTTCAATATAAATAGATTAAAAGGGAGAAGATAACCGCCTTTCATTCATAGCATTCTCTAGTACCTTTTAACATGAGTTTGTATCTTAAAATGAGCATAACGACATTTATATAGGCATTCGTAGCTACGTGAGAAAGTTATTCCCGCCAACCCTCTGTTTGGAAGTACGGGAACGATCAATTTCATCAGGTAGATAGATTTGCTTCAATTCAAGTATATAAGAAAATGGAAAGTCTCTTTCTCCCAGATGAGCCAAGAATACTCATATCTGAGAGGATCATCAAAAGAAAAGAAGCATACAGCTCAGCATCGATCTAATAGTATAAACTAATGCGAAGGTGACCGAGCTTCAAACATCCAAAGATTGCCAGTTAAATGGCCTATTTGCAAACATCCAAGGCTTCATTTATTTAGGGGAAGGTCTTGGATTCAACCCATGACAGTCACTGAGCCACAGACAATCATACAATCCAGAAGATCAATAAAAGATAAGCAGCATGAGGCTAAGAATTGATTGACTAGTATAAACTCATGCCAGATTTCACGAGAACAAAATTGGGCTTCAAGCAAACAACAATTGCCAGCTAGGTGGCCTATTTGCGAGATTCTCTTTTTCTTGAGAAAGGTCTTGGAGACCTAATCCACGAAAGTCCCATGGAAAGATCTTAGATCCAACCAATGAAAGATATTGGCTTGAGCTTTGGAATCATAGTAATGATATTAGAACGAAGAAAAGTCATCACAAAATTCACCACATTAGCCTTATCGGTGATCAAGCAACTTTAACATACTCTTACTTTTGAAGGGGAAAAAAGAGGCAAAAGCAACTGCCAGTCTTTGATTTTCCGATTTCAAAATTAAGCTACTGACAAAAGCTCTCGTATCAAGAGCAAATCTTGACTTGGAAATTTCCTAGAGAAGAAGAATGAAGAAAGGTAGGTAAATGAATCCAAGAACACATCAAAAAGATCATATGCCGACAAATCAAAAGGCATTTTGGTTGTAACATCTCACTTTATGAGATAGCTCCTCAGTCATTCAGGCCAAACACACTTTCCAATTCCACCTATCAAGCAAAAAGGGCCACTGGGTAAAAAGAACCCCGCGTCTGCAGCCTCCTTCTGTATACAACATTCATGTGTCCAATCTCTCCTCCATCTCCCTCTCTGTCTCTGGGTTCACAAAACCAGTCCAACCTCACAGCATTTCACTATTTCCATTAAAAAAATCCTAAGCCGAGAGAGAGATCGATCTTTCGAATTAAGAACAGACTCTCTGGGGTCACAAAACCAGTCCAACCTCATAGCATTTCACTAATTCGACCCCAATGGAAGATCACTCGGCTCAAGAACGAAAAGCTAAATTGTTTAGATCATGAATAGAGTATTGCCGATCTTCCAAACCATATTGCCCGACATTACAGCTGCATGGGCTCTTTCCCTCTTCCCGATATAGGGTCCACTCGCTCTACCCCCATTCGTCTCCTCGCGAAGAATCAAGAGTGCATCCACACGTCCGATCCAAGGAAAATCACTCTCCTCAAGCCATCGCAAGCGTTTCGCAATGGATTACTCTAATCGATCCAAGATTAAAGGGCATGCATCGGTATATTCAAAGCCGCACCAAAACAGGCGAAAAAAAAAAACCCAAGAAGCGCAACATCGAACCCCAATCGAGCACCGTCCCGAATTCTCCACACAAGGCGAGCCCAATTCCCCACACACACACACACACATGCATATACGACTCGAAAGGCGAGACATTTACGCCAGAATAAGCACAGATCTGCCGGATTCCATCGACAGAACCAGGGGGGACTTCCCCGATTGCCAGGCGCGCGCAAGAAAGAGAGAGATGGGGGCGGGGGAACGCACCGTGCGATCGAACGACGGAGGGACCTGATCGGCGAACTCGAAGTCCTCGGCCATGGCGGTCAGCGATCGGCGAGGCGCGGGCGAGATCGAGCCCGCAACCAAAGGGACGGCAGAAGGTTCGAGAAACGGGAGGACGAGATCTGCGACCGTGAGGGGAGAGGAGGCGAGCGTTACTTGAATGCTCCGGGGGGACAGGCAGCGGTCGGGTCAAGGCGCGACCTCCTGGGGTTCTCGTGCTCCGACGGGCGCTGTCATTTTTGAGGAAGCGGGCCCGATTGGGCCTGTGCGTCGATACAATTTGGCCCATTATTGATGGGCCCGATGCTTCTATCCCTCGGATTGGATTGGGCCTAGCTCAAAGATGGGTCTTTCGAGTACCGATGAATCTAGGAGGGGCCAAAAGTCACCTAAAATCCCGAACTATGCCCGCCGTGACACGTTTATCTTAAACATTTTTCTTTTTTCTGTAGCGCGAAAAATCCCAAATTTGTACCTCTGTGATTCATTTACCTTCCTTCAGAGTTTCGTTAATGAAAACCGTCTGAAAATCTAGCTACATGGACACCGAAACTAAACGGTGTTGACATGGCACCCTACGTGGCTGAAGGGAAATAAAAATAACGTTGTTTTGGCTAAAAAATTATTTTACAGAGCCTTGACGGAGGATGATAGAACCTCGATGGAAGAAAAATGTATTATATATATATATATAAGTTGGGGTTTTTCATGTCGCAAGAAAAAATTTAGAGTATATATGTCACGGTGGATATAGTTCGTGATCTTCGACATTCTTCTTGCCTATATTCAAAAGCGTATGAATTGGTCTTTCGCATGCTCACCTCACCTTTGCACATATTGGCAGCAATCGGCCTAAGCCAAGGGAAATGCCACCAAGAGGAAGAGGGGAGGACGCTGCTCTTGGAGCAGAAGCAATGTGGTTAGCTTTGCAGCCATCCCACGGTGTATCATTTCCAATACATTAGACTGTGGCTAAGTCGAGGGTTCCCCTACTTAAACTATCGAAAGACCTCCTTATCAGGCTTCTCTCTATAGGGGCTCATATCTCTTGCCACTTTGTGACTTCTTCCCCAAATCTAGATAGGAGCCATTTAAGTAGTCCACTTTATCTATCTTTTAGATATCCAAAAAGGACAATGGACATCCTATAGTTTCTACGAGATCATAGATTCTATACTTATTTACCCTCGGCGACCCCGTGTGTTTTTCATAAATCATCATGGCGTAAATTAATATAGTTAAGAAACAAGTTGCTATTCTTCTTTTACAACTAAAGGTTTGTCTAATTACGTTTAATAATCTTACAGGCCATTACAAACTGGATTGGGCATGCGCTATGCTTTGTAGATCGATAGTTATCTCAAGAAAGAAAACTTATTTGTTAAATTCTTTTCACACGTTTGTTCGGGCTTTTTCAGAAGTAAACGGAATAATGGTGGTGGAAATCTTTAAAACCTATAACCATTCATCACTTTAGTCTTAAAAGTTTTCTTTTTTGTTTTTAAATGCTAAAACTTGTGGTCGTCTTTCTGTTAACTCTGCAATTTTGTCTTGGATGGAAAATCTATGTGACATTCTTTATACTTTTTATTATTTTGCCCGAGCGGCGCTCTCCCCGTCACAAGACACTAAAAACATAACAGAGACTTAAATTTTTAGAAGAGAAAAGGAAAAAAGTGGCACAAAATTTGAGCAAGGCAAACATTAGGATTTGCCCCAGTAACCACCCTTCCTATTTGAGAAGAGAAGGTAGGGAATTTGATTCCTCATTTTCTCGGTGGGCTATTAGTGGGAACATTTAGTTTCAGATATGAGTTTCGATTTTCACGTTCTGCAAGGAGCCAGGGCAAAAATTTGAGAAAAAGTTGAGAGTTATAATAAAATAGACCCAACAAAAAAAAACTGAGCGAGGCCGACGTGGGGTGCAAGATGAATGGGTGGCATTTATCGTATTACCTTCTTTACTTTATTCTCTTTATTCGAAAGCGAACCCTCATCGGGCCACCGGTGAGCACCCTCACCAAAAGTAGGCGAGGGCAAGGGCCCTCGGTTCATGGCTATGGCAACCCTTGCCACCACCAACCAATGGTTGACCACCTTAGTCGCAACTCCAGCGACTCAGTGAGGGGTGCCGCCCTCGCCCCTTTTCGGCTCTTCTCTTACGATCCAGTCACCCCGACCCTTTTTTTCTTATTTTTAACTTTATTTTTCTAAAATTTGTAGATGATTTCTAGTTTTAAATTTTATTTGAAACATAAAACAAAATGAGTAACACCAAAATGACGTCTCATTTTATGTTAAGTGACACCGTCTTGGATGTTAACAAGCTCCGTCACTTAGCGCGCATGAAATCCATTCTGGAATAGAAATTCTGTTCCAGAATGGATTCCGGAATAGAAATGCGTTTGTTAAAAAATTTCCGGAATGCATTCTGGAGCAATTTTCACATTCTGGAATAAAAATGCGTTTGTTAAAAATACTTGATTCCAGAATGCATTCTTGATTCCAGAATGCATTTTTGATTCTAGAATGAGATTTGGGCAAGAAAAAGAGAAGCTACTTTTTATAGCTTCTCTCTTCCAGAATGCATTCTCCCTATTTTCTCTCTTTTTCTCACTAATTTTTTTTAGAAAATGCATAAAAATTGAAAAATTCCACAAAAATTCATAAAAATTTTCAGAAAATAAAAAAAAGTCAAGATTTCGAGAAAATAGGAAATTTGGTGAATTTTTTTAAAAAAAATCAAAAAATCAAAATTTTCAAAATTTCACAGAATGGCTTAGAATATCTTTGGGTACCTACTTTGAGTGAAATTTAATTTTTTTGAGGTGCCCAAAAAAATAAAAAATAAAAAATAAAAAACTTCACAAAATGGCTTAAAATACCTTTGGGCACCCACTTTGAGTGAAATTTAATTTTTTTTGAGGTGCTCCAAAAAATAAAAAAAAATAAAAAAATCAAAAATTTCAAAACTTTATAAAATGGCTTAAAATACCTTTGACCACCCACTTTGAGTGAAATTTAATTTTTTTGAGGTGCTCAAAAAAATAAAAAAAATTAAAATTTTCAAAACTTCATAAAATGGCTTAAAATACCTTTGGCCACCCACTTTGAGTGAAATTTAATTTTTTTTGAGGTGCTCAAAAAAATAAAAAAAATCAAAAATTTCAAAACTTCATAAAATGGCTTAAAATACCTTTGGCCACCCACTTTGAGTGAAATTTAATTTTTTTGAGGTGCCCAAAAAAATAAAAAAAATTAAAAATTTCAAAACTTCACAAAATGGCTTAGAATACCTTTGGGCACCCAGTTTGAGTGAAATTTATTTTTTTTGATGTACCCAAAAAAATAAAAAAATAAAAATAGATTTCTGTTTCAGAAATCAATTTCTGGAGCAGAATTGATCATGTTTTACCAAACAGATTTCTCCTCCAAAAATCGATTTCTGGCAAGAATTCCAGAAATCAATTTCTGGCAAGAATTTGATTTATGGAGCAGAATGGTTACCATTCGCACCCTTAGATAACAGCCACATGGACAAAAAAAGAATGAAAAATGCTAGCTTGGATTTTTCAGTCACTAAAAGGTGACGCAGGTAACAGAAAAACTAATTTCGAAAAATTGGCAACCAGGTTTAGGACTTATCTAACTCAGAAAAGGTTTTCGAAATGATAGAGATTGATCAACACGAATTTTAGGACTTTCGCTGCATCTCAAAGTAAAATGTAATCTTTTTTACTTTCCCGCCAAAATTAAAATAGCTTTCAAATTCCAAAATATATCATAAATCTATACATGAATTGTGTGCCAACATCATTTAATGTATTTTGAAAGTTCCGAGCGCTTAAAATTTTGATGTGCCCTATAAGATTTGAAAAGGTAAAAAGTAAAAATTACTCCGAACAAATTTGACTGTTTCATGCAATGGTAGTGTTGCAAAAAGCGAGAAGCGAGACAAAAGAGCCGTTATTACATATTGATGGGTAAGTTAGACACAATAGTTATAATATTAGATATCACTTAAGTACTGCTCTCTCTATTTTTCTGTCCAAATTGAAAAGAGATTGATGGACAAATATTGTACCATCATTATATATTGATAGGTAAGTTAGACACAATCATTATATTAGGAGAAACATCTAGGCCGTTATCACATTTGATGACTGTGATTCATTCACATGAAGTGAGTGCCTGCATGAGATGACAAATTTTTTTTTCCATTATGCTCCAATTGCTTGGCTTGGAAGCCAGAAGGTGCAGTGGCCTTGACAGGAGGAAGATGCAGCGGGACATTTTGATGATGAGTACGTGGAAATTTGAGAGTGAGGGCCATTCATAGGATGACAAAAAGGGCTCCCACGAAAAAACGAAATGATTTAGACAGCCCCATCATTGTCTTAATCCTCATCACCAAGCCATTATCGAGTGCACGGTTGGTGATTAATTGATTGGTCATATGCATGAGTTCCATCATGTGTCTTAGTCTTAGTCGATGGCGAAATCCCCAACGGCCCACGGTAATAAATAAAAAAAGAACTAAAAAATTATAAAAATCATCGACATTAACATCAATTGTACCGCGTAGGACAGCCGGCGACTTTCGATCGCTCATAGTAGAAAAAAAATTATAAAAAGTTATAAATCAATTCAAATATTTTTTTAAAAAAATTAAAAATTATCCGCGTCAGCACCAGTTGTATCATGTTGGATGACCGGCGTTCACATCAACGATTGTAGGCCAAAACCGATCAGAAGGACTATATTGACAAATCGTCAAAAAATTTAGAACCAAAGTGGCCAAATCGAAAAGTTCGGGACTGAATTGACACCCGTACAATAAATTTTAGAACTTTCTTTTTTTCGTAAACCCCCCTCCCCCTCTCGAATATCAAATATCGAATCCTTATCCGCATTCGCAGCTCGTGCTTACCTGTACTAATTACTTCAATAAATCAAATAAGAAATTCGTACGCAAGAAGTCTACCGATGGCCAAACGACAGTCGAGATCCGCGATCCTCCTTTTATATCTCCCTTCCCTCTATCAAAACCGAGCCCTAAGTTCGAATGAAGCCATTTCCGTCGATACTTAGGCACCAGCCTCGTAAAAATGTCAACGAGGACAAGATCCTCAATTCGCCCTAGCTCACGGATCGTACCAAACATGATTCGGACAACGTGTGTCCCCCATGTCCTTACAGCATCGAGCTACCGTGGCAAGGGAACCGAGAGCCAACCAAGGAAAGAGGTGACTAAGTTGAGGCAGAAAAAAACACTTAAAACCCCAGATTCGCTTTGAGGTGTTGGTGGTGTGCACAGTTCGATTTCTCGATTATTTGTTGGGGCACATGTGCATTGGGTTTTGAGAACATGTTCATGGGAAATCGTGGGCCCTTTCCCCTTTATTTTTTCCGGGACAAAAGCGTTTAGAAACCCTAAATTATACTCACCGTGACACGTTCGCCTATAAACTTTTTTTTTACCGTGACAACAAAAATTACAAACTTATACCTGTGTGACACATTGGCCCTCCATCAAAGTTTTGTCGATGAGAACCGTTAACAATCTGTCTATATGGACGCCAGAAAGCAATCTGTATGGATATGACGCGCACGTGGTTTAAGTGGAATGAAAACGAGATTATTTTTACTGAAAAAAAAATCATCTTATGAAATCTTGACGGAGAGCAAATATGTCACATATATACAACTTTGAGGTTTTTTGTGTCACAAAAAAGAGTTTACGGTAAATATGTTACGGTGAGCATAATTTAGGATTTTTTATGTCAAAAAGATCCACGTTAAATGTGTCGCGCTGAGTACAATTTAGGATATTTTTGTGCCTTTTTTTTTCCCGTTTTTTTTTTTTTACTTTTGATGGAATCAATGGCCATTTATGCATATGAAACACAAGGAGAGGAAGTAGCTGGTGATTGACGACGCTTCACTGACATGCTGCGTTGTAGCTGGGCCAGCGAGCCAGCGAGCGTGCCTGAAGAAGGCTCGCAAGTGGCTCGAGGAATAGCTCGCGTCGCTGTTCTAATCCCCACGTACTCTTTGGCCATTCTACCGTGCATGTGATGTGAAAGACTATAGCTCGATTAAAGATTGAAAAATTAGGCTCCGCTTGTTTAGCGGAAAATGAATTATTCGGAAAAACATTTTTCTAAAAACGTGCTCGTTTCATCTCCACGAAAATATTTAGATATAAATTGCGGTCGATGACGAAAACATTTTTTAATGACCGATTATTTCGAGCGATACATGTAACTATTTTTAAGAAGATGTTTTTCAAATCATTTATGTTTTTGCGAAACAAGCGCATGCTTATTGAAGTTGCTATGAGACCGAGCCAACCTTTGTTCATTTGGATGAAAAGGCGAATTCTATCTCTGCGAGTGACATGATGTGCCCGAAAATAAGAGCACAAAGTCCCATCGTCGCTCGCAGAAGCGTACGAAATCAACGTGCGATCCGAAGACCACATCGCAAAGCGCTTTTTTGCTAGAAAGCTGAACTGGTATAGGAAAACAACGAGTCCGTAAATAGACGGGGGTCAAGTGTGAGTCACAATGTCGCTTTATTTCTGAATTTATGTTCTTCTGTAATTTCTCAAGGGACGGTTCCTCCGTCGTACCGCATTGTATCCAAGTTAATTTATCGTGATTCTTATACAAAATATGGTATCAAAAAAATATCTTTAAAATGATGCGGTCCGTGGGCAAGAAATGTGAGGATTACATTTTTGCCCCCAATTTTTTTGGGATCGTGGCAAGTTGCCCCGTACGTTTCGATTATTTACAATGTGGGCCCCCGGCTCTTTGAAACGTGTGGCAACGTGCCCTCCAACATTGACTCCCGCCAAATTTTTCTTGCATATCTGACCACATGATTTGTCGTGGAAGGCAAATCGATCGTTGATCATCTATATACGCATGAGAAAAAAAAAGAACATATGGACAAGTCAAAAATTATTTCAGAAATGTATGTCGGTGTACGTTTGGCGTTAGCTCCTGTTTCCCGTAGAAAACTTTGATCACGTGCTCTCACGTGCAGTACATTTCTGAAATTCCGGGGGGGGGGGGGGGGTAAATTGCGAAAGTTAAGACGTCAGGGGGCAATATGCAGCAACCCTAAAAACTAGAGGGGCAATGTGTAATTCGCCCGAGGGTCCTTTAAGCGAAAGTCGTGATTCGGCGCATGAGATGGCATCTTTTCACTGCGGCTTTCCCCCTGTGCCATACCAAACATGATTGAATCAAAACCCCTTTTTGGCCTATCGAGAAGAGAAAGGAGAGAATTATTGAGGTGAAACGACCGCAGTAAGAGGAGAAGTGGGGTTTCGGCTTGGCGGCCCATGGTGGAAAGGTTTAAAAGCGAACGAAAATTGAATATGAAGCTGGAATTCTCCAGGACGATCGCTGGCACCATAATTGCCTTGAAAAATAGAAACCCATGTTTGATAAAAGAGACACGCAAAACGGGCCATCTAAATTGAGAATCGTCAAAATCAGATCGAACCGGTCAATTAGGTCCGATTCTCAAAAGTATCGATCTAGTTCTCGATTTCTAAAAGTGAAACCGGTATGGGCAATCCAATTTTCGATTCTAAAGAGGAACCGGACAACCGAATCAAACCGACAGCATATACCTTTTTTTTTAATTTCTTCAAAAAAAATTAGTAAAATGTGAAATAAATTCTAAGTGGACTTCATTGACAAAAATTAGTAAAATATAAACTAAACTCTAAGCGAAATCCATTGGCATTAATTCATTGACAAAAATTAGTAAAATGTGAACTAAATCCTAAATGATCGGTTTCATTGGACCGGACCGGAAATTGATCGCCTCCCTACTCTGATGCTTTGACAAATGCATGTAGGGATGAGATATATTGGCCATGCAAGGAAATTTTGGTTTTTTTTCTTTCTAGCTTTTTTCTTTTATCGATAAAAGAAAGGAGGACTCGTTCGTAACTCGGTGCATCCACATACTTAAAGTTGATGGAGCACCTCTTTGTCCTTTTGCTATGATTAATCACATGAACATAAGCCAGACTTTAGCCCTTCCTTCCCCCCCTGTGTCCGCTGGCTTATGAAAGTCAAGTCTCAAAGTTTTTTTTATTTGAAATTCATGCGGCACGGGGCACAGAGATCAGGTTACCTGGAAAACCCACAAGACCTCCTCGGCTTAAGTCCCAAACTTCCCGACCGACGCGGATGGGCAACGGCCGAATGCGACATTTATTTAATGGATAATCCCCACAACACGACAACTCACCCACGAGACTAATCCACATCCGAAAGGTACAAACTATCGAGGATGATCGAATTTAGCAGCACGATAGGAAAATTTTGTCCATGCATTTGACTTCATCGGCCACGATATGGTCACTACAAAATTAGATTAGAAGGAAAGGTGGTAATTTGAGCTCTCTTGTTTTGTCACTTGTCACTGTACTTTACCGGACCTCCTATTGACCTTATGGGCGGGCATTACTTGCGAAAGCAACATCCCACCTCTCCACAACAGTACAAACCCATCCTTCAATGCCCCAAACCAGATGCCAAAAAATAATAAAAAAAATTAAAGAAGAAAATGACTCCCACCCATTCCTATGTGAACCAATTGGACTACAGTGCTTCCCTCTCGCTAAGAAAAGAGTGGCAAAACATGAACCTCCTTTCAAGCACCCCTAAATAGATATATCCTCACGTTACATGTTTATCATCACGCCTAGTACGCGAACAAATGAATCGAATATACATGTTATATGTACCGAGCCGTAGAATACGTGGAATTCGATCTACCCAAGAAAAAAAAACACCCCACCTCCGTCTATCAAACGATCTCGTTGCCGCCGCCGCGGTAGTCGCGCTCCGAGGAGGACGACGTCGAGATGGCGACCATGTCGTTGCAGTCCGAGACGCTGTCCTGCAAGCTCAGCAGGAGGTGGGAGGTGCTGAAGCTCATGGAGGGTTTGTTCCTCGGGACGATGGGCACGTCGGCCTCGCCCACCAGCATCTGGACCACGCCCCGCATCGCGGGCCGGGCCACCGGGTCGGGGTGCGAGCAGGCCAGCCCGACCAGCAGCACCCTCACCATCTCGCCCTCGTCGAACTCCCCGTCGAGCCTCGGGTCGGCCGCCGTCAGCAGCTTCCCTTCCCGGTGCAGGCTCCAAACCCACTCCACCAGATTGCTGCTCGTCCCGACCTTGCCGGCCCCATTGGCGTCCTTCTCGATCGGCCTCCTCCCGCTGGCCACCTCGAGGACCACCGCCCCGTAGCTGAACACGTCGGTCTTCTCGCCAGCTCTCCCGGTCAAGAGATACTCCGGCGCCAAATAGCCCATCGTCCCGGCCGCCACCGTGGCGTCCGGCGACTTGTCGTGCTCGACTTGCCTGGCTAGTCCGAAGTCCCCTAACTTGGCATTGAACCCTTCGTCCAGCATTATGTTGCTGGTCTTCACATCTCTATGGATCACTTGGTTTTCGCACTCCTGATGCAAGTAGGCCAGCGCCGAGGCCACTCCTAGTAAGATCTTCCGCCGGTGCGGCCACGGCAAGGGCCACCTCGCCTCGAACAGCGCCTTGTCCAAGCTACCGTTCGGCATCAGATCGTAAACCAACAGAATTTCGCCCTTCTCGTGGCACCAACCTTGGAGGCGGAGGAGATTGCGATGCCGGAGCGTGCCGATGATCGACAGCTCGGAGAAGAACTCGTTCTTCCCTTGCGTGTTGTGGCTACATCTCTTCACCGCGATAATGTCGCCGTTCCCCGGCAATACGCCCTTGTAGACCGTCCCGAACGCGCCGTGGCCGATGATCCGGTTAGCGTTGAAGCATTTGGTGGCGGATTTTAGCTCCCGGTAGGTGAACTCCTTCGGCATCTTGATGATATCCGCGGCGAGGGACTCCGACTTGTTCGCCCGCTTGACCTTCTTGTTGTACACCCATAGGAGAGCCCCGGCGAATAGAGCTAGGAAGAAGGCGCCGGCGGTCACCACGCCGGCGACGGCCCCCGGACCTTGCTTGCAGAGCCGATTGTGGCAGGACGAAGAGGGCGCCTTATTGCTCTCCTTCCGCGGAGCATCGGACCCCGAAGGGGCCACCGAGGGCGGCGGCGACGTGACGGAATTTGCCGTCGGGTTCATCAAAGTGGCGGTGGGCGCCGGCGGAGGCGGCTGCGCTGGCGACTCGAAGGAGGAGCTGAAGCTCCACCACTCAATGCTGTGAATCTCGGTGCTCCCCTGAGTCGACCCGGAGAAGCCGACGTACATGAAGTCGTTCACGTACTGGGTGAGATCGAGATTCATGGACAGAATCGGGTCATTGGGCTTCAGATTCGAGTACGAAACGGACACGTTCAGGACGCCACTCGACCCATCGAAGACGACCCACGCATTGATCAAGTCGCCGCTCTTGAGATCGACGTCGATCGCGCCCAAATCGCCGACCTGCGCCGACACCATGCTGTTCAGATCCAGGCCCACGTGGTTGCCGTTGATGTCCCTGAACTCGACGTCCATGAGGGTGTCGAACTCCACCGCCACGAAGGAGGCGGGCGACGCGCCGTCGAGGAGGCCGAGGTACGCGCCGCCTCCCCCAAGGGAGTCGCCGTCGGGGGAGATGAGGAAGGCGAGGCCGCCGCCGATGGAGGAGGGGTTGAGGTTGGTGACGGAGAAGGAGAAGAAGGTGGAGAAGCTGGCCGGGGGGCCGGCCCCGGGCTGCCGGAATCGCACGGGCTTCGAGTACAGGGCCCTCCCGGCGCCGGAGTTGGGTACGGCGAGGTCGCGCGTGAGCCGCACGCTGCCGTTGCCGAGGTGGGCG
The DNA here is from genome assembly GCA_031216235.1 of Syzygium jambos. NCBI lineage: Eukaryota > Viridiplantae > Streptophyta > Magnoliopsida > Myrtales > Myrtaceae > Syzygium > Syzygium jambos. Next base: position 11,885,831 of record CM062220.1, read on the forward strand.
TCGCCGATGAGCTTGAGGCTGCTCAGCGTCAGCGTCCCGAAGTCGAACTCGGTGCCGCCGCCGCCGCCGCCGCCGACCGCAGCGCCCAGGAAACGGAGCGCGAGCAGAGCGAGGACGACGCGCGAGGAACAGCCGCGACTTCGACCCCACATTTTCCGAACCCCCTCAGTGATCCGCCATCGGAGAGGGGCCGGGTGGTGCCATCTTTCGGCTCTGCAGGAGGAGGAGGAGGAGGAGGAGGACGCGAAGAAGAAGAAGAAGAAAAAAGACGGTCGAAATCAATCACGGGAGGAGAGAGAAAGATGAGAGAGAGAGAGAGAGAGAGAGAGAGTGAGATGGAGGGTGCGATACTTTGCCTTTGAGCTGGAAGCAGAACGAAACGTAGGGAAAACTACAAGGAATCCAAAGGGAAGAAGGGGAGGGGACAGGTGGACCGGCGGCGCGACACGTGTCCCCCCGCAACGGTCCTTTTTGCCTTTCCTCCTCCTCCTGCTTGGGGCGTAAAAGGGAACTTCCCTTTTACTTCTTTTTTTCTTTTCCCCTTATTCGACGAATTAAAAGATAGATAAACTATTCTAGCAAAAAAAAGATAGATAAACTAAAAAAAAAAGGGGGTAAAAAAAATTACGTCTTTCTTTGACTTAGTGCGATTCCCACTTGAGATCCGTTGGGCTGCGCCGCTTGTGAATTTACCGAAACGCCCACGCTGCGTTTGCCCTTTTTCCCCTCTGCTTTGCGGTGGTGGTGGTGGGGGTGGTGGTGGCCCGACGCGACAAGCCGTGGCGTGCGTATGTACGTGTGTGTGTCTGACGTGACTACCGGTACAACGGCTCTATCGATTGCGGTTACTGTTGGTCCGGGGTATACGAACCGGCGGTTATGTCCCCCCCCCCCGGTCCGAACCCCAAGAGCCGGTCCAGCTGCTTTTAAATAGCATCTGGATCGTCAATTATACATGTCCCCATGGTGAGATCGGCGCGATCAACGGTCCGAATAAGTTTAATCTGCACGGTACATAGGCCATGTAGTGTTTATTTTTTTTCTTTTCCTTTCCAAATTTGCTTCCTTTTATCTATTTGATTGGAATGGCTTTTGTTTTGTTTTATTTTTCGCAAAAATAAGATTCGCACCTTTTTAATCTTTTTGTTCAACGCAAAGTATTTCAAAGTATATATATAATTGATAGATAAAGGCACCGTAAATGTCGGACTTTAAAGGCCAATAAAGATTACAGGGGACTTTAAGTGAGTTATGTGAGGTTTGGTGCCGGACTTCGACCATTTTGTAATCGCTAGTATGAATTAAAAGTAAATTATGCCGAATCTACTCAATTTAAGGGTAGATTTTTTTTTCTCATAAAAGCACAAACTTTCATTCGGTAAAATGTGGCCTGAACTTTTTTTTTCCTCATAAAAGCACCGACTTTTAGTTAAAACCCAAATTTGGCCCCGTCAAATATCCGTCAACTTCCAATTGATACCCAGAATCGGTCGGTAGTCCATCCTTGTGGAGTAATCGTAAATTTTTGTCCACGACATAAAACAGTTGCAGTTTTCATGCGTAATCTGTTCAAATCCGTAAAAGCTTTATTTGATATTCAGTTTATACATGTCTTGTGTGAAACACCCAATACAATGTCAAGTAGACTTTTTTCTTTACAACACATATCAAGCTAAAGGTAGAATTTTAGGGTGCGTTTGGCAACGTGCCAAATAGTAAAAATTTCTGTTCTTTTGTTCCCAGAAATAGTTTGGGAACAGAAATGCGTTTGGTAAACGCATTTGTTCCCGGGCACATTTTTGCAAAAATTTGTGCCGAGAAACAGTTTTGGAAGAGAAACAAGAAGTAAAAAAAAGTTGCTTCTTGTTTCTCGGCACAATTTTGAGAATCAGTTTTTTTTCCTTTTTTTCTTTTTTCTCTTTTCTCTTTTCTTATTTTTGTTTTCTTCTTCGTTGGGCTTGGCCGGCCGCCGGCCGTCGGACGCCGGCGACCGGCCACAGCCCAGGGCCGGCGAGGGCGTCACGGCCCTCGCCGGCCGCCGGCGGAGGCGAGGGTCGCCCTCGCCGGCGAGGGCGAGGGCTGGACCCTCGCCGCCTGGGCGAGGCGGCCCTTGCCGTCGCGACCCACGGCGAGGTCGGCTTCGCCGTGGGTCGCGAGGGCGACCCCCGCCTCCGCCGGCGGCCGGCGAGGGCCGTGACGCCCTCGCCGGCCCTGGGCTGTGGCCGGTCGCCGGCCGCCGGTCGCCGGCGACCGGCCATGGCCAAAGAAAAAAAAATTAGAAAGAAAAAAAAATTAAACAATTCAAAATATTATTAAAACATTATTTGGGAACAGAAATTTTGTGTAGTTTACCAAACGCATTTCTATTCTTTTCTACTTTAGGAATAGAAATTTTGTGTAGTTTACCAAACGCCTTAAAATACCTAGAAATTGTTTCCGGGCACAGAATAAAAAAAAATCATTTCTATTCAGAAATTGTTCCGGGGCGCAGAATGGTTCTCTTGCGCACCCTTAGCTTCTGGGTCACACGAGTTCCTAGCAATTTTAGTTCCCGTGACATTGCCTCATTTCTGTTGCTAGGTACTTCCTGGCAATCTAAACGTCTGGGCAAAGCAGGCCCTTTTTGCCACTTTGGTAAAGATTTCTGAGGAATTTAAACGTTTGCCCTTTGCCTCGATACTTTCTTGTTTGTACCTACCGTGTCAGACTACTGAGAAGTGCCTTGCACACTTTATGCGAGAGATGGTCAGAACAACCGACTTATGATACTTTTTCAGAAGCCAGCGGTAGCTGAAGCCTTGCAGAGTCGCATCTGTTCCAATTATTTATTGACAGATGTTGAATTTTGGTGAAATTTTGGGAAATCCCAAATTTAATGACGCAGAATCTATTAGTGAAGCGTTTCTGAACTGATTGGACAGGCATAAGTCCAAACGGAAGGCGAAATGGTGATACGATTAGAACCGACGGACCCGGTTGACGACATCGGATTAGGCTCAAATTTGATTGTTTTAAGCGAAACGGCGTTCTGAACAAAACTCACCGCTTTTGGCCGTGACTAACGATGAATTTCAGTGATTTGGGATCGTTTACATGGATTTTTCTATTTTTTAATAATTTTTATGGGTTTTAATTTTAAGGGCAGTTTTGTAATTTTGATGTTTTATGTTTTCTAATCCTAATAAGGTTTGGTTTATGGATATATAAGCTTGTTTTAGGGTTCTTTTTGAAGAACAGAACATTATCATCAATATTAAATTTCGAGATTTCTTTCTCTAAGCAAGATTTTACTTGAATTATTCGCTGAACGCTGCGTCATTTACTTTTCTCTACTGGTTTATTGCTGGCATAGTTGCCGCGGGAATACTAATTACTGTTGCAATATAAGTTTATTTTTTAAATTGAAGTATATGGAATGCTCATTAGTTTATTTGTTTTCATTTCGAAGAAGAATGACAACATTTAACATCTTCTATCAGTGTAAAGTCAATGGCATATTGAGTATGCGAAATCATCAGGTAAGCTGAACTTAGTAGCGAGTCCAAAATCCTTGCGCACAATGATTAAATGATCAATTTTATTTTCTATAAAAATTTGATAGGGCTCGAGAGTGTCTAAACAGGCCGGTCTAGAGAAGGTACATTAATTACTTGGATGCTATAATCATCTTAATCTCAAAAGAAAATACCTTATTTGGGCATATCATCAATTGTCTTGCCTTTAAGAATAACATCAATTAAGGAAAATATTGCCCTAGGCAAACTCCACTCGATCAATATTCATGTTGAATCACCATTTAAAGATATTGATTAACCTAGTGACATTTGAGTCTTAATATATCAACTTTATGACTTTTTATTGACTATGATTATTAAATATATCGATGAAGTAACCCAAAAAAAGAAAAATCACATAGCAAACCTTTCCTTGAGTCATCTAAATCTTTTGGCAAGCTTTGATACACATTAGTTTCAACCTTGATGAAAAATATACATACAACTTATCACGTTGCTTTTATAGCCTCCCACGATCTTGATGGAACATAAAAAAAATCTTAGTTATAAATGGATGTAAATCTATGGTTAAAATTATGCAAAAAGTCCTCAATCTATAGAATTGGGTTCTAAACCTTTTCACTTCTCGCCAATTGAATCCATCCGGTTAATTTTGGCAAGAAATTATAGACGAGGACAATTTTTATTAATATTTTTTTTATTTTTCTTTGCTTTTTGTCTTTTTTTTTCCTCCCCTTCTTCCTCCTCTAGATGGTTATCGAGCCTTGGCAACTGGCCAGTGACAAGGACTGGCGTGGTGGTCAACCTCACCCAGCCGTGGTGAGGCCAAGCCTCGCCATTGCTAGGGGAGGTAACCTCCCCAACCCTCGCCTCCGGTTGGTTGCCAAGGCCCAATGACTGGCTTGAGGAGAAGAAAAGGTAGGAAAAAAAAAAAGAGAGAGAAAAGAAAAAGAAAAAAGAAAAAAATTGAAAAATACTATAAAAAATTTATCGACGTCAGCGCCACATAAGCCAGCCGACGTCCACGTCAGTGATTTCCTGTCAAAATTGGCCTGATGGATTCAATTGGCAAGAAGTGAAAATATTTATGACTCAATTGACAAAAATGTAATAGATTTAAGACTTTTTGGATAATTTCTCCTCAATCTATGCCTAGAATTATTTTCTCCCAACACCTAAAAATTTGGCAATTTTAGAAGTCATAATCACTAAAATCTGGCCTCCTAAAGCTCCATCCATCACCAGATGGAAAAAAAAACGCAAAAGTAATCATAAAAACAATTTAAATATTGCAACATAAAAATTACAATGACAAAAAAAGTTAAAGAGCAAAAGAACAAGAAAGAAAGGCAAAGTGCGTGCGTAAAGTTCCAAAGGGCCTTTTTATGGAGAGTTACGTATCTCCGTTAGATGAACCTTAAGCATCGGGCAAAGGTTCTAAACCCTCTTTAAAAAAAATTATATTGTTATGATTCTAGAATTAGGTTAGAAAAATCAAGTAAGCAGTTGTTATTAGGCTGCTTTAAAAGTAGGCTTTTCATGAAGCACCTTGTACTTTTGAAATTACCCTTTGAAAGATACAAAAAGAATCTTGCAATTATAATAGGCTCTCCATGTTTTGCGGAAAATGAATGATCTAAAAAATATTTTTAATAAAACGATTGGTTGTATCGCTTGAAATAATTGATCAACAAAAATATTTTCATCATCGACAATAATTTATATCTAAATATTTTCATGGATGATGAAAATAGTTTTCGTTCATTTATTTTTATAAGCGATACAAGCAATCAGTTTTACATTTATTTTCCTCGAAACAAACGGAACCTCAGATAACTATTCGGCTCTTTCGAGGGAATCAGTCCTGAGCACATCATGAAATTTCCAATTTTTTTTCATAAATTAGAGTTATTTTCCATCACACTATTTTCGGCATTCGAAACCCTTATTTTATATGAACGAAAGGATGATGATACGCCAATTTAAGTAGGTCGAGTAATAACATGCATGCACAACAAAAATTAGGCTCATGCATTGTTGCATACATGCACATCACTGTTTATATCTCCTAAACAAATGAGAAATTGCATCGGCATTCTATAAAATTATTTGATAATCACATCTAAAGGACTTAATTTAAAGATCCGGTACCGAAAGGGCATTCGTTGAACGTTAACTTCACACCCTGCACATAATCGAAACCCTAGACCTTAGTTTAAAATGAGGCAGTCCAATGGGCTCTCTCATAGTCTCCCTCAAGATTCAATTCAAATCTTGTGGCTAGGTAGGATGATCTCATTCGCCTAAATTGACCAGTCTTCGTTCCCAGATCTCTTCCAAATCGTTGAAAAGATTTCTGGGCAAGGGCAACATTGACAAAGGACAAAAGCGAACCTCAAGGATTCAACTCGGGAAGCACTTTTCATGACTAGTTGCAAGGTTTGATTGCACTTTTTAAAAATTTTATAATTCGGTTGCACTTTTGTGACGAGTTGTAGGACATGATTGCACTTTTCGAAAGCTTTAGGACTCAATTGCATTTTCGTAATAAATTTAAAGACTTCCGGCGCACTCATTTTTTATTGAAAAGATTTCCGGGCAAGGGCAATATAGACAAAGGACAGAAGCCTTCCTCAGGGATTGCAATTAGGGAAAGCAAACCTAAATTTGGACACTACCATGACTGGATCTATGGTTCCGCTGCCGCCACTCCGCCACCGTGGAACTTTTTCTCAGGTGGAAATTTTCAGTCCTCGACCTCGTTGTGATCTCGCGAACCCCTCCAACGTCTAGACCCACTGTCGGCCATCTATAGAAAACAAAAACACAGAAGAGAAACTTCAAATTAGGAGCAATAAAGCTTGGTTAGAAAAAAACAAAACGACACGAAATAGCACGTCTTACTATAAAAATGGCGTTGGATTGATGCTTCAAATATGGCAAATTAGCAAACATGCATCGTGCAATACTAAATGGAAAGATGACTTGACGTTGAAACATGGCGAAAACATGTTTTTCGGGAACCGCAGATGGTATTTTTTCTTAGGTTAATATCACTAAAAATTCTAGATCACACCGATATCATTTACCCTAAGTTAATTATCGTGTCACAAAAAATCTAAAAAAGAGTACGTCCACGCCATGTTTACTCCAGATTGATTTTTGCGTCACCAAAATTCGGGCAGTTTAGCAGATTGTCGAAACCGAAGATAACATTAGCATATTTCTCAATTCAGGATTTCGGCGGCATGGCGTACCAGTTTAGGATTTGTTATGACACGAATATTAATTTAGGATTAATGTGTCATGAGTGTACTAATTTGGATGATTTACGAAGCGAAAATTAATTTGGAATAAAATATAACAACGATGTAAAAGTTTAAAAGTTTTGATAATATTAGGCATATGTTTTTTCCCACTAGCTAACGACATTATCCAAGTTCAATATAAAAGCTTAACAAGTTCTCATTTCCTAAGAAGGCGTGGCCCCAAAAAAACACCAAAACAACCTGTCCCCAAGAGGGAAAATAGTAGACGATACGCAAAAGGGAAATTGCCTTTGCGGAGGGTTCTTGGTGACAATCAATCACGAATTCGTTGTCGATCGGGTTTGCCATATGATTTCATGTTCTAATAAAAAAAAAAGCTTTTTAATCGAGCGCAAAAATCTTTTTAATTGGTGAAATCAAGCAATAATAAATCTCTTCTAAGTATTTCAACCTTAGATTTTTCTACATGGTGATTAAAGACCGTCAACATAACAACATTAAATTTCACACAATAAAGATTTATGATTTGTTTACATTGTAAAGAAAATGTTCATGGCTTATTTTCTTCAATTAAAATATCCTACTTTGGAACCGTTTTCTCAATAAAATTCACTTAGAAGAATCAAATATCATGTCAATTACCTAGATTTGCCATGGAGCTATGCGGGGCTTAGACCGAACATTCAGCAGAGAACGTTTTGGACTCCTATGATAATATCTAATTTCATTATTGCCCCTTCTTATCTTATTCACTCATCAAAAGGCCTATGCTCCGTTTCTTTGTTTTCTTGTGAAGTAGTGTCAGCACTATGTGTCAAAATATGCCACGCTATCGATATCGGTCCAACATTTTCGATGAAGTTGGCGTCAATCATCAATGGAAATATTTGATTTCACAATTCAGTATCGCTCATGAAAAGACTTATCTCTATTTTTTGACAAGTCTAAGGAAGCCCAATGAACTGTAGGACCAAGGCTTGAGCTCATATGATAGTCTGTATGGAAAAATAATGTTTCTAACTATATTTATGTAGTAGCCACAACGAACGTTGGTTGAGACGTTGTAGTAAGAGAGAGCAGAAAATTTGGGAAAGAGGGCAATATTAATTTGGTTTTCATCAAGTGACGTCGGAGGTTGATTCGTGGTCCGATTGAGCTAAAATTTTGTCAGCATGCTTGTAACACGTTTTTTTCGAATTTTATTGGTTTGATTTTCACTTGAAGCTCCTTACATCAAGTTTTTTGTAGGTTGCACCGAACTTGCGCTTTTTGTAAGATTTATCCTTGATCTCAAGTGAAATTCACGTGCATTATCAAGAATGGTGTTCATGATGTTGCTACTGCTATGTACTTCTAGTATTATCTAGAGAAGAACTTTGTTAGTGAAGATTTTGGGTGCTTCGACAAAAAAAAAAAAAAAGGTTTTGGATGGACTTCGATCATGTGGTTTTTGATCTCCTCACACCAATGAGGTTTTCCACATAAAATTGCCTTGTATTTGTGGGTGCTTGGCATCTATATCGTTCCGTTATATTATTTTCTAATAAGTTTGCACAAGAGAGGAGATTATTTTACTACGTTGTGCTAATTCGATATCGTTCGGATTGTCATTATTCTCTCGGCAATTTTGACCCTCCAAGATGTCACGTGGTCGTCGCCTACAATGAGTTTGCCTCGTCATCACCATGCTGGTGGCGTGGACACGGCAAGAGAATAGGGGAGGACGCCATTTTAGAAGTGCGTGTGGGAGTGGTAGGGAGACTTTTGGCCAATAAACGACTTTGATGTCATGGGAATCATTGCCGGTAGGGGCTGTCGGGGCATCCTCCATGGACCACCGGATCGCCGTTTGCATCTCGGTGGCCCCCGCACGTAACGGGCCCGATATGTGGGCCCCCCCGCCACTAGTTGGTCGGCATGCGCCGGAGTTGCCATCTCTTCGGTTTTACATGTACAGACACCTATCAAATGGATGGGGCGGATCGGACTTGGATGAATTGAAAGTGAGTTCGATCCAAATTAATTCTTTCAATCCGTATTCATGTAATACAAATTTAACGATCCATAGCCGACCCAACTTGGTCCAGCTCATACCTAGAATAAATCCGGATTCCCGTTCTTAATAATCCTCCAACTCAAGTGTAGAATATAACAAACTATAAAACATCAACGAATTAAAATCAAATCATACACGAATGAATTAGTAAATAAGAAATACTATAAAGATCATATGCGGCCACCGATATGATTTCATCGTATCATATTTAGTGAATTTGATTTTGTAAATCGTCCTTCAGTATCTCCAAAGTTGCCCATTAGGTGTCACAATCGGAAGCGAGCTTTTCTGGAAATAGTAGAAGTTAGGGATAATAACACAAATAGTCTATGAACTTTGGTTCAATATGCAATTTCATTGATGAATTTTTAATTTGTACAATGTGGTCATTGCATTTTAACCCAATGTGCAATGTCGTCCCTAAAATTTTAATTTGTTCAATGTGATTCCTGAATTATTGGTAAATATTTAATGTAATCCTTAGGCTATATGAAAATATTTAAATTAAACCAAAGTTGAGGGACCCCATATTGAACAAATTAAAGTTTAAGGATAATATTGCACATTGGACTAAAATTCATGGATCGTTTGTGTCGTTTTCCCTAGAAGATACCATCTTTTTTTTTTTTTTGGTGGCTGTTACACAGCGTCAGTCTTGGGTTAGTCAGGAGAATATGGAGCACCAGAGTTTACTCGGACCAGTTGGCTGAGCTTTCGGCTGAAAGATCCCAAACGTGAGCATGGATACTTGGCCAGGTTGAGTAATAGTAACTCTCTGAAAGATGGGTCCGAGTCGATCCCATTTGGATCCACTTTTGGTTGGTCGTTAATTCTTACAACTCATTAAAACTCATTCATAAAATGGAAGTGACCCATTTCAAGCCTAACTCAGTAAATATGAGTGGAAAAATGGGTTAGTGAATCCTTAGGGCCACCTCTACACACATATGCCCCCTGTGGATTTTGACGCAGGGCCGAGCACTTTCGACATGATTCATTCATACGACTCGTGGTTAAGCGCATTCGTATTAAGCTTAAATGGGTTTGTGTCACAAATGGGTCAATTTAATTATAGACGAATGATTACTTTTTTCGCCTTTTCTTTTTTTTAGTATTGTTGTTATTACCTGTACCAATTTACTCGTGTCACCCGTACCAAACTAACTAAAGAAGCAAGAGACATTTTTTTTTTGTCGGTCCTACTCTATCTCTCACTCATGAAACACACTCAGACTTGCGCCCCACCTCTAAGAAGTAAGAGACATTGAAAGTGATTTATTTCTTGTGTCCTATAGAATTGATCTTTTTAATCCGTTTATGGCCCGACCAGACACAAGGTTAACATGTTATCGGTATCAGCTCGATTTGTTTAAATACGTTTAGACACTACATGACTAAACACATTCTTACGCGTTTATATATACGAATTCATATAGCCATGTTGAGAGAGAGAGAGAGAGAGAGAGAGAGAGAGAGAGAGAGAGAGAGAGAGAGAGAGAGAGAGAGAGAGAGTCTTCTTCTCTCTGATGTTTTTGGTCATTGGATTCCTTTTTGAGATTTTTCCCCGAAAGCCTGTTTCTTTGTTCCATGAAAATTGAAAATTCGTTTATGATGGGATAGGCCTCATCAGTTTTTTTTATGGGCTGGTTCAGCCCACATCACGCCCGTTTCCATATACATTGACCCCGTTAATTGTTCATCAAATGTATGTGTTTCCTTATAAATCTTTGCAGTACGTAAGTCAAGTTTGTTCGTACCTTTCTTGTAGATGATGTTGGGGTTACAAAACCTGGCCTAAGCCCTTCATTTCCTTTCTTTTCTTTCATAAGCATCCAAACAGCAGTACCATCCAGTCCAATCCTTTCTTTTCTTTTCTTTTCTTTCCTTTCCCGAGATCACCACCAAAATATAGTTTTGAATGATAAAATTGTAGAAAAAAGTCGATAACTTACTGTTGCATTTAATATCGCTAAATTGCTAACATTGTTGGTAAATTGCGGTCGGTTACTTGACCAACAAATTGTCAATTGCACCATTTTACCACTAATCATATCAGAAAATTATGATGCACTGAAATTTGTTCCGTCTCTGCAAATGGAAAAAAAAGGAACATAGACATACTTTTAACATGTATGATTGTACTACTTCTCAAGCTTGAAAAGACCCATGTCCTTCAGACTTAATCCTTGGAAACGCACCCACGAACATCTCTTCAGTCTGTATTGATATACCTGCAGTCCTTCCTAATTTCTCCATCATCTCCTGTAAGAGGATTGTTCTCGGACAACGTGAGCAATGCCCTCACAAACTGGTCCTGGAAGTAGCCGTTGTCGGAGGCCATTTTCTCCACAAAGGGAGCAGTTGTTGGATCTGAAGCCAACTGCTGATCTACCAGCAATAGTCCCTTGTGAGCCAACAAGTGCTTGTAGTACATGTTGTCCAGCACCATCGGAGTCTCCCTGTCGTTCCTCGCGTACCGCACTTTCTCCGGATTCGGGTCCGGCATCGGGCACCGGCCTTTTAGGTATTCGGCGTAGTCCGGGTCCAAGGTCGGATCCACGGTAGGGTAGAGTCTATCGTATAGGTTGACGCAATGAACTCGGCCAACCGAATGAGCTCCTGATCAGCGAATCAATGCCAATTAACGAGATGCATAAGAAAATATAAGGGACAAGTTTTATTGCTGTAAGTTTGAAGTTTTATGTGAAAGAAAGTACGAATATATAAAGATGGAATGAACCTTTTAAGGATAAACCCTAACCCATATACACCATATGAGACATATCAAATGATGCATGAAGTAATCTTTGCATTACTGAACAGCAATATCGTCTGTGATACCAAGATCCAATTAAATTAAACCACACATGGACAAGACATGTTCAAAGACACATGAACTTGGTGAACTATATATCAAACACTTACCGAGGAGAGCGACTGTTCCTTCAGCATCGATGCCAACAGACTCAAAACGAGAAAGCACCAACGCCATCGAATCGTTGTGGTTAGGAATGAATTCTTCCACCACACTCGCGTGACTTTCTCTGCTATCTCTCCTTCCACTTCTCATTTCGATGCGTGGTCCTCCTAACTGTACAAACCAATGTATATATAATACAAACATATATGTTGCATGGAAATCAAGCTACTTTCACAGACATAGACGATTCCTGAGTTCTGTCGGGGAATTGGGAAGCTTACATGCATCGGTTTTGAGATCATTTTCATGTGAAGTTTCAAAAGATTCGTTCCCTTTTGCTGACTTCATATTTCACACTAGTCGCGCCCAAAAAAGAATGGCATAAAAGTGCATTATCGAGTTACTTACAAGAACGACCCCATCTCTCGCCGAGAGAGCGATGATGTCGGCACAAGAGACTGTTGCGGGGCATTCGTTCTCAAGAGCCTCCTTGATTTTGGTCACGTACTTGAAGTTTCTCATCCCGAAGCTCCTCGAAGACGCCTGCTCCGACACGATCCCATTCCCGTGCTTCGATTCTAGCAGAAGCGAGGCATCGCAGGACTAGCAATTTATTCACAAGAGATCAGAGACAGAGAGTAGTACATCAGTTCCGTTCGATATCCAGAAAACTATAGAAAATTTAGCATGCTTCAACACCAATTTGAGGACTGTATACGCTCGTAAACAAGTGTTTGTGTGGGTGTCCATGTGTATAGATATACGTACTTGGACCATGCAGTCATGAAAGAGATTGCGCATCCAGGAGATGGCGGTATTGCCATGTTCATCGTAGAGTTTGGCGACTTCTTGTTTGATGATTTCTTCTGCGTTCGGACAGCTCTCGGCATAGTAATTCGACTGGAGTTCACCGTAACCTAAGCACGTTATTAAAGAAGCAAGAAAAAAAGAGATTCTCGTTGGTGTGTTATATAAATAAAAAAAAAAGCAAAAACTTGCTTCAATAGAAGGAATTTGGCTCATCATTTCATGGACGGAAATCGATCCACAAGTGTTGAGCAATTCTCCTTTAGTACTCCGCGAGCATTAACAACACCATCTTTTGACTTGTGCCCGGTCCACCTAGTGTTCTTAAAAAAAACCTCTTCCTTAAAAAGGAAATAACTATGTTTTTGACAACAAAAATAAAATTGGGGACATCAATAACTCGATAATTTCTAGGGTCATGTTTTTGTCCAATCTCTGGTTGAAAGGAAACTTCCTCCAATCGAGTTCTCTGATTGGCGGGTCGCAATTAGTTAAGTTTGCATGTGGGTGATGTCTATACTTTGTAACACAACAATTAGAAGTATAGTTGGATGGAGATATTGCTCTACTTTCTATCTATGAATCACGAAAGAAGATAATATATTGCTCGATAATATTGGTAACATTTAATACTTTAGGTGTCTTCCTCCTAAAATCCAATTTATTATCTACCATATGTCAATCAATATCTCTAAAAAACGAGTGATATCTCCAATCAGATTACATATGCTTACGTTTAAGCACACGTATCTAGTCCACTTTAATATGTGATTGGCTTGATGTAATGGATCAAGTCTAGGAAATATACTCACTCGACGCAAACGCAAACGATGAATAAGGAAAAGGTTGGTGTGTACCCGAGAGAAGCTGGAGGAGCAATAACAGAAGGACAAAGCTCGAGCTGCAATGATGGGAGCTTCTGGTGGCCATTCTTTGGCTTTATCTTGTCTTGGTCGAAGTGATGAAGAATCTCCTGAAGCCTTTAAATAGAAGGGAGCTCTTAGTGCAGGATGAAACCGAGAGCTCTCTTAAGCCACTATGTTTGACGTTTCTGCTATCACTAACCACGCGCGAGGCCGCCCCACCAAGAAGAGGAAAAACTAAGAATGTCAAAAGCAGAGGGAGAATTAGTACAAATCCATTATCAATAATGCTATCATCATTATCATTTGAATTGCAAGTGGAGTTGAAATTGCTCATACCTGATTCAAAGAGCCTTGTAGAATCTGCGTGAGATCCTTTAGACAGTGAAGCATACACAAATCAATGTATACACGATCTATATAACATAGAATGCTTTTTACTCGTACTGGCAACCTAGGAAACTTTTGGAGAGATGTATGTTGAATAATACTTATGATGATGTGCGGCATATACATCTCTTTCTTTCTTTCTTTCTATCTATCTCTCTTTACAACTACAATCAATCTATAATTTTTTCTTTCACGTCACGCTCTTTAATATTCTAGGCTTGGCGTGCTATCCCCACGTTCCGGTCCCCACTTTTACACCGCGGCGCTTGCCCTCCAAAACCCTCCACACAAAAAACCCACAAGTTATTTCTATATCCGGTCCATCGAGCCCAATGCCAATGCCGCCATCCCCAGCACGAGGAGGGTTTGGCAGAGGACTAGATGGAGACGGTGCGAGGCGAAAGAAGGGCATCTGATCGCCACGTGACGCGAATCCAATAGTTGATAGGTGATGATAGTAATTAATAAGTACATCACGCCCTAATTTTCTTATACATCTATTCTATTATACAAAAAGGAGCATTTAAATTTGGCGTGATACCTCAAAAAGGATAATAACCACCTCAGAAGTAATCGATAATAACACATAATAATCTATAACAACAGCAACTTTCAAACATACTATTTTCCGTTATTATCATCACTAGTATTGTCGTCACCCATCGGTGCAACCATTATTAGATGTAAGTTTTTAAACTTAAACTGACCTCTCAAGATATATATTTCTTATCATGAGACATGGAAGTATTCCAGAAAAAGATCGAACATCCATATAACAATTTGTCTCATCACTCGCTATGTGTTCATACGAGAGAACTAGGGGTAACATGGAGTCACAAGAAAAGGATAACGAAGGATTTGGCAACTTTGAATTCCATCCATCATGCCACATGACGATTTTGGCTGTAATTTTCCGATACTGGGATTTACTGTTTCAATGTGGAGCACTATGTCAGCCTCCATGACCGCAACTTAATGGAGCTTATTATGCTTCCGAAGAAACTCAACTCAGAATCTCAGCCAACGAAATTGCTGCTCACCCAATTAGTCGTATTGGTTTTGGCCCTAAATACCATGTCCATCTTCCCACACAATCATGCAGCTCCAACAATAACAACAACAACAACAAGAACTCGACCGATTGAGAGAGTTCGAGAGAGAGAGAGATTGAGAGAGGTGAAGTTCTTGGTGACTTACATGGAGAAGGCACGCCCTGGGAAGAACTCTTCTTCTCCTGAGAGATTTTTGGAGGGGTCAGGCGTTCTTGCAGGCTTTGAATCACAGGAACTAGAACTTTATATGGAAGAAGTATATGGTGCTTTCCTACTCATACTCTAATTAGTAGTTGTATAGATAATATTAGAGGAGACACGGTGACTTTTTACTTCTAATCTTATGATTTTTTTCTTTTCGTAAATGTTGCAATAAACTCACATTTTAAAATTTTAATCAATTCGAAACGCTTGAAATATTTCGAAACATTGAAACATCGCATAGAATTGTAGATATATATACTTCATAACTTTTCAAAACTTAAAATTAAATCTGATCTCTAAAAAGAAAAATTCAAATTCTTCTACCCAATTTTCAAATTTTGTCTTCCCTCATCTCTAACCTGCTAGGAAGAAACTTAGATTTGGTAGTGGAAAATGAAATATTAACAGGCGGACCTTTAATAGAATTTGTGCCTGTAAGACAATTTTAATGATTGCGCCTCGTGGACCGACTCGATCGGCAGAAACTTATTTGGTTGCAACCAAGCCCAAGATTACATTAGATTGGCCCATCGTCTGGCCCATAAGCTTGGATCCATGAGACACACATTGAATTATTCATCTTAAAGACAAAAACAAAATTAGGTATTTGTAATAAATCCCTAACTTCAGGTTCAATCCTACTTCTACCTCAAAATTTTTTTTTGTCTAGAAAAAAAATCACCAGCTTTCACCGTAGTCCCAAATTTGCCCCAAGTCCAAAAATAGCCACTGGTTTCTTCAAAATTATCAATATCGAGAGGCTATTATTGTTCCATGCAAAAGTGAGGATGTTGGTGAAGACACATGTTGTGATAATGAATCTTTAAATGGCCATGATGTTGATAATTTTAAAGAAATTAATGGTGATTGTTTGATGCGAGGGCAGATTTGAGACTATACTGAAAGTTGGTGAATTTTTTGTAGACAAAAAAAGTTTGAGGTAGAATTGTGATTAGACCTAAAGGTTGGGTTTCTTTTTAGGGAATTAGGCCTTTCTTTTCCCCCCCCCCTCTCTCTCTCCCCATTCTCTCTTTCCAAACGCCAATGGTAGCTCTCCCGAGTGCGCGCACGACACTCTTTGTCTTTCATAGCAACTTGATAGCCCACCACTCAAAAACGTCGCATCCCCTACGACCACCCCGATGACCACCCCGATGACCACCCCGATCACTAATGAGCCTCAAATGCCTCTCTCTCTCGGTTGCCAACTTGCCATACGATTGCCTTTGTATATGGGCTGTGATCTTGAGGCTGATGACCTCAGATGCGCCTCGATTTGTAAGGTTGTGGACCTTCGACGATCTTAGGGAGGCAAGTAACTGGTGGTGGGTAGCGGGTCGTGGCGGGGCTAAGGCCACAACGGCGAGTGAAGGTGGCCGTGAGGTGCCAATGGAAGGCGGCGGCGGCCACGAGCGACGCTGGGCTAGCTCCGATTTGTAGAGAGGAGGTGAGAGGGTGAAAGCTGAGTCAACATGAGGATTCTATTTGTCGCGAGGAACTATATGATGTCGGGGGATCATAGAGATGCACAATCGTAATGACCAATAAATGAGTGCCACCTAGGGAGCAGCGATCATTGGCGGCTATTAGGACCGCAGCTAATTCAAGCCCTTTGTTTTTAACGCATTTCACTTGAGAAAGGTTATTGCCTTATTGCACTACGTTTTTGTATACGACATTGTTTCCTGATGCATCTTCTTTTCCTATTGATGGTTTTGGCTTTTCAATTTATTATTCGTAAATCATTGTTGCAAGTAATAATTGTGGATCGAGTGCCGATCGTAAATAGGTTTGATGCATGCATCTTAATGACCGGACATAAGATGGCATCTCTGTTGCTCCCCCCTATCATCGCATGCTCGGTTCTTCAGAGTACTACGGTAAATTGACCCTTAGAATTTTACTCCTAAACTTTTGTCAAATGTCCATTCATGCACTTGATTTTCTTTTTCCTTATTAGATCCCTCAGCTGAATAACGTTTCATTCGAATTGGTCATTGCTATAAAAGAGTTCATGATACTACTTGGTGTGACCATTAAGCCGCTGTTCAATGTCACGCTAGCCTCCTACTTAGCTATGAAAAACCCTATAAATTTTCAAAAGAAGGAATGAAAAACTCCCAAAAATTAAGACAGAGGAATTTCGGGAAAGAGAAAATATAAAGAGAAAACGATTCTGAAAGTGTAGGTTGGAAGGCTACGCTACTGATGTCACCTAGTAACCAATGAGGGTCCAAGGTTCAGCGTAAAATTAGAAACTTTATGTTGAATCTCAATCCGACCTAAACTAAAAAAATACCAACTTTAGCTCGATACTCATTTTTGGCCCAATTTTTTTGTTGTTTCATTAAAAAGAATAGATTTTAGCTTGTGTCTCAATTCCGGTATCAACTTCTTTTTATCTCATAAAAAAATATCAACTTTGCGTTGGTACCCAAATCTTGCCCTTATCAAGTTTTAGTCCAATGATGCGGTTGAAGATTTGACGTGTCATTCCACGTGTACTTGACGAAACTTGACAAAAACTTGGTGAGGGCCAGATTTAGGTGTCAACTCAAAGTTGACGCTAAGAGACAGCACAAAGTTAGAATTTGGACACGAGTTAAAATTTTTGCTTTTAATTTGGGCTATAATTAAGAACCGATCTAAATTTAGTGCATTTTTATGAGATAAAAAAAGTCCTAGCCAAAATTGAGATTCAAATTAAAGTTGAGAATTAGGCCCCCAAGGTCCATTGACCCGACTAGAGTGAAGCAGTCTTTGACTTCGGAGCTAGGTGAATTTGGAAAATTTTATAAAGATTGAATTTTTGCAATAAAAAGGAAATTGAAAAAGGAAAAGAAAAAGTAAACTAGAAAGACAAGGTGGGAAGAGAGGCTATGGCGAGAGAGGCACAACCCGGCCTCCATTGCTACTCGCGTGGTTTCATTCAGAAACTTTTACAAAGAGTACTTCTTTTGCTAAAAAAATGTAAATTAAAAAAAAAATCAACGTATGTGAAATTTTGTGAAAGCAGTGCCAATTATTATAATATTTAAATATTCTAACAAAATAAACTGGAAAGAGAAGGTCAGAAGGGGGCTATGGCGACAGCGGCACTCCGCCTGGCCTTCGATGCTGGTTTGATGTCCACTGTGGGTCTCGGGAGTAGCCATCGCCGCCGTGGCTGCACCGTCTGCACTGTTTGTGTTGTGTACACAAACAGTGACTTTGCATAATTTCATCCACTCCCCTTGTGGGTTTTTCTTTGATGCATGTAATTATCATTACCTAAAATGTAGGTCCTGATTAGTTATTCTAACAACAGAAGACACGGTGTTCGTGTGGCGATCCACACCAGTATTTGCATTTACACATTGTAACATGAAGATTAATATGGATTAGAAATTATGTCGTTTAACAATTAGATCGATGTTAATCGACAACTAGTTGCGACATTTGACAAAAGATGAGGAATCAAATGGTTCCTTTATCTCAATAATTTATCCACACGTCACTTCTCACCGAGTTTGTCCTGCTCCCCCTCGTTTATTTTATGGTCCATTTTGGCAAAAAATTCGACGAGCACTTTGAGATCCTTTTGTCTCTGCTCGGAATCCAGCAAATGACAATAAAACGACAAAAAGGTCCATTTGCACTTACTTTCATTCATAGTCTCATCCACACAAACATAACCACAAACCCCGCCATCTGCCCTTTTTACAGTTCCATTTGTTGGCGCAACAAAACCTGTGGAAATACTCAAAACTCTCTCTCCCTACACTCTTTTTGATAGCTGGACTGATAATTTCATGCTAATCTTAACGATAGTGTATGAGTGAAGTTGTTGGTTTTTCTTCTTCATCTTCCCAAGATTAATACTCCTGCTGAATCTCAGAAGCAACTGTCCTAGCCCAGAACCTCAGGTGCTTCTTCATGTCGGAAGCCGCAGACGCCCAGGGCACCCTCAAATTCAGCAGAGGCGAATCGGGTCTCTTTATGAGCCACGCTTCCGATAAGTACGGCCTCGTGATCTCTCTCTTTCCCTCCTCGTCGCCCTCGGCGGTTTTCCTGATGCTAGTGTCCTGTCCGAGCCTCTGTAGACCGGGGATGACGCTCACCATTCGCGGGTTCAAGTGCTCCTTCTTGAAGATGAAGCCCAGGTCCATGAACCCTTTCACTTCCTTCATTTCCAGCTCCTCGAAGGTGCTGCAACTCATGGATTTGAGCAGTTTCTTGGCTTCAGAGGATCGCTTTCTTGGCCTCTTCTGAGTTGATGGCGATGAGGAATACGAACGCCGTGCTCTGCTTGCGATGAGATTAGTCATCCTGGTTGGTCTGATTTCCTCCTCTGCTTCTTCACTTTTGTTGGTATCATCCTAGCAAGGGCAGCATGAAGAGATTAATAAGTTGGTCACAATGTCATTAGAAGGGCAAAAATGGAAGCAAACCACACCAGCCGGAGTTGAATGATGACAGTGGAAGTTCAGGGACCAAAACGAAGAGTACTCCCAAGTTAGAAAACCAAAATCGTAACTTGTCTTAAAAGTTTATTTCACACATATAGCTTGCACGATGTAATTAATTTAGTTTCCAGAAAAAAGATGAAAAACAAATGTGTTTTTGCAACACATATAGAGTCAACTTTTTTAAATTCATAGGTATTTCAGCTTGGACACCAGCTAGACAGCTTGTTCAGATCACAGTTTTTACAAATGAGAGCCAAACTCAACGCTAGTGTGCTTGCTTTGATGAGCCACAAACTCTGGTCAAGAACCAGGTGAGGGAGAGTTAGACAATAGAACTATTGAATTTACCATTGAAGAATACGACGAATCCAATGATGAACAACTATAGCCTGCAAGTGGCGATTCTTCAGCCATTGAATGAGTCTCTGTATCTGGAGGTGGCAACTCAGGCATGCTTGAAGGTTGACATCGAATCACACTGCGCGAGTTGGATTCCTGTGGATCCAGGATTTTGGAGCCACAGAGCAACGAAATGGGCTCAGAGAAGAAGATGATCTGGTGGAACCAAAGGCGATCCATTATGCCCACCAGACATATTGATGAGTAAGTGGTGTCAGCCATGTCCTCTCTGTGTGTGTGTGTGTGTGTGTGTGTGTGGGGGGGGGGGGGGGGGGGTGTGGAGGTGTGTGTGAGAGGGAGAGAGGTGGATAGCGTGGAATATCTTTTTATGGGCGGATTGAACGGGGGAGGGTGTGGTGCAGGTGGAAGCAAAAAGGGAATAAGTGAAGGCCAAAGAATGCGAATGGCATGGTGGGGCAACCATGAAAGAAATGGGAGTAACGAGAGATTGTGGTAACAAGACATGGCGTCGCCCTGCTCCACATCTCTTGCAGCGTGTTTAGTGGCTTTCATGGCCATGCTTGGACAGCAAACCATCTGCACTGTGAATGCAACATAAGAGTCCCCGTTTATGTTGGCCTTATATTACCCACGTTATCCTTTCACGCTAATGGTCGAGGAAGCAAATTTGTGGACCGACCAAATTAGGGTTCCTGGGACCATCAACCTCTAATTTGGCATGGCTTGTGATGCATCCACACATATGATGCATTTTAAGCCAAGTAAGACTCGAATTCTATTCCGACACGCATATTGTTGCAACTTCGATTTTCGCTTTCAATTGAAAAGACAAGCGCGCTATATTGGGATTCATAAGCATCTCGTAACCCGGTGTAACTTGAGGCTCCGGTAGCCGTCACCACAACGTCATCAACCCGAAATGGTTTGTGCAAAAATTTAAAAGATAAAGATGACGGGATGAGTGGCACACTCAGTGAATTAACCACACCCCTTAGAGACTAGGAACCCCCCCTAATATTTTAGAGACTGGGAATCACTCCTAGTATTAAATCGAATTGAAGTTAAAATTCAACATTATGACATCTAACTCCCAAAGAGAAATCTAGGCAAACCTTCAACGAAAGTTCAATATTAGTAAACCAAGCAATTAGATTCCTCAAAGATCAATAACATTTTAAGTTCGAACTTTCAATGAGTAATTCAAATATGAGAAAGTCAATTTCCTAATTTCAATCGTGTGGAAATCAATGCGCACTTTTCAAAAGGTTCATTGACCAAAGTTTACAATCACAACTTCAGAAGTCAGAATCTTTATAACCTTACTAACTTGGAGGTGGTGTTAGTCCACATACGTGCTCGGCCAAGACTTAGACTCGTAAAGAGTAATGCTACTACAAAGCGTCCAAAAATCCCCCTAGAATTGATAGTTCATATGATTCGATTATGCACAAGAGACCGAGCTCGTAGAGTAGTATGACTCCGGCGTGCAAATTCAACATGTGTCCCCCCTTTGAAATTAGAACTCAGATACCCCAATGTCTGAAAAAATAGGAAATTTGAACTCATATAAATCAAGTTAAACATGAGGCGTTCAAGTCAGTACGCCGCGACAATTCACTTTAGGCAATCACAAATGCTTAAGGCGTTAGTGATGGGCGGTTCCGAGTTTCATACAGCTTCCACCTGGAACCTATCCATGAAATCAAATTCCTCTTTTTTTGGAATTTGGAACCTATATTATATACCTTGAAACCTAAAACCTACCATATTACTGGTTTTACGATTGGTTTCATGATTTACTCAAGTTCCATCTGTATTATTAATTGAACAATTGTAGTGAATCACCTTTAATGACCACCAGTTGCTGCTATGATCCATTAACCATAACTTATATTTAAACACATGAAGAATATGAAACAATAACAAGTCATAAAATGAAAATTTAGACTAGTAGTTCCAGATTATACGCTCATCATTTAACGCCATGGAATACCGTAAGATCATGCAAATACATAGACCAAGAAAACACACAAAATATTCTAGACCAAATCCATCTTCTTAGAATCTGGAACTTACCTGTCGAAACAAATTCAATTTGGAATCTACCTTGCATACCTTGGAACATGGAATCTACAGGTTCCTATCGGTCAGTTTCTCAGATTTCATGTTTTACCTTGGAACAATGCTCAACCCTATAAGGCATATAGGTTCCCGTGAATTTAGTCAAAGTACGGTCTAATCCAAATCTGTCCAAAGTGTTTGTTCATTCGACAGTTGAAATCATCAAGATCCGAACTGAGCCAATTCCAATATGTTGAAGGTCCTCAACGAGCAAATCAGATAATCAAAACTTGAGAAAGTTTTTTTTTTTTCAAATTCAGAAATCAGACGAGGGAATTGCAAGTTGTGTGTAAATCACACTTGCAAGAACGGTGGTTTCTAGGCCCAAAGAGTCCGACTTTAATCCTAAGCTCAAACGGCCCCGAACTGAACTTATTGTTGTTGAATAGCCCACTTACGAATCATTCGAAACAAAAGATGTAGGCCGGCAGATACATGAGCATTCGAAGTTCATTGGCTATAATGGTTTTAAAACATTTTTAATTCAACCCCAATATTAAGTTTGCTTCCAAAAGGTTATAGGTTAAAAGAACCCGTTTCAAGTCTATAACGTTCCAAATCATTTTGTTATGGGAAAATTTCAAATAAAGGCATGCTAGAGCTCTTTTTTTAAGTAATGGCTCAAAGTGGACCTTGCTACAAAGAAGGATATGAAGTTGCCAACTTTCTGTCAAATAAGCGTACTGTGACATCCCGAATTTCGGCCCATTTTTGGGATTTATAAAATGCGTGATTTGTCAGTGTGCTTATAGTAAAATCTCGCCCGGGAACTGATCACTCCCGGTTATCATTTTAAATTAGAGATTTCGCTAGAATCGCACTCGATCAAATTTGGCCGTTATTTAGACCCCGGACTTGGCAGTCGATTTTCGGGAGTGTCGGGACGAAATAAATTGGACGGTGTCGACATTAATGTAGCCAGTATCGAGATTGTCAGGAATAATGGAAAAATTGGAGTATTTGACCAGGTGCGAATTTGGATTAGTAGACCTCCCTCGGTAGAATTTAGTTTAGTTAATTTGGCCTTTGTCCCTTTTTATGTGCGAGGCGTATTTAGGACCGGTAGACCATTTTCGATTTTGAGTTTGGACTCTCGGTTTGCGTTTAATATTTGAAAGTTCAAATATTTTCCTTTAATTCTAATCTCTCTCTCTCTCTCCTTTGCGCTGCCACCCACTCCGCGCGACACCCCCCCTCCACGCGTGCCCGCCTCTCTCCTTCTCTCTCCTTCCTTCTCTCTCCCCTTCTCTCTCTCTCTCTCTCTCTCTCCTCTCTCTTTCTTTTCCTCTGACGCGCGCACGTTTCCCCCCCCCCCTTCGGTCACGTCTTTTCCCCCCTCTCTGCATGTCAGACCATGCACACCTACCTAGACATGGCCACGGTTCGGAACCGACCGGTTCCGGTTCGGAACCGGCGGTTCCGGTTCGTGGCCAAGCATGAACCGGAACCGGAACCGCCCCTGACGGTTCCGGTTCCGGTTCGGAACCGGCCGGTTCAGAAATTTTTTTTTTTTTTCTTCCTCCGCCGGCCATAGCAGGGGCCGGCGGAGGTCGCCGGCCTAAGGCGAGGGCGGCCTCGCCGGCGTCGGGCGAGGGTCGCCCTCGCCTGGGCTGGGCGAGGCCGGCCTCGCCAGATCGGGCGAGGGCTCGACCTCGCCGGCGTCGGGCGAGGCCGACCTCGCCTGCAACTGGCAAGGCCGACCTCGCCGACGCGCCGGCGAGGTCAAACCTCGCCAGATCTGGCGAGGGTTCGACCTCGCCGGCGTCGGGCGAGGCCGGCCTCGCCTACAGCTGGCGAGGCCGGCCTTGCCCGACGCCGGCGAGGTCGAACCCTCGCCAGATCTGGCGAGGCTCGACCTCGCCGGCGTCGGGCGAGGCCGGCCTCGCCAGTTGCCGGCGAGGTCGAGGCTGCTGGCCGCCTCCTCGCCTGCTGTAGTTTCTTTTTTTTTTTTTTTGTGGAACCGGGCCCGGAACCGGTGGTTCCGGGCCGGTTCCAAATTTTCTGGAACCGGAACCGGGCCCGTAGGCCACGGGCCGGTTCCGGTTCGGAACCGCGGGCCCGGTCAACGGGCCGGTTCCGGTTTGGAACCGCGGGCCCGGTCAACGGGCCGGTCCCGGGTTTGAACGGGCCGGTTCCGGGCAGGTTCCGGGCCAAAACCGGCCCGTGGCCACCTCTACACCTACCCCCTTCTCTCTCCTTCTTTTCTTTCTTTTCTCCTTTCTCTTTCTCTCTTCTCTCTCTTCTCCTTCTCCTTCCTCCCGAGCCCGACTGGTCTCGCTTCTGCCTCCCTTCCGCGCGACTGCACCTCGCCGACCGCCCTCCGCCTCCGCCCGGCGCTGCTCCGCCAGTCGCCACCGCCAGCGAGCCCGGTCGCAGCCGCGCCAGCCGCCGCCGTCGCCCCGGCCGTCCTCTCCTTCTCCCTCGCGCGCGGGCGGCAGCAAGGCGTAGCTGCTGGCCTCCGCGCCCGACGTGGCCAGCCACGCCTGGCCACCGTCGCCGCCGTCGTCCCGCCGTCCCGACCGTCGCCCCAGCCCCACCGAGTCGTCGCTGTCGTTGCCCCGGCCAGCGAACTCACGGCGCGCCCGCAACTCGCCGGTGCAGCTCGCCGGTTCGCTGGCTGTTCCGTGTCGCCGTCGCCGCCGCGTGCCGCCGCTCGGCCACCCTCCGCCTCAGCCCGACCACCGCACCGCCTGTCTCCCCCAAATCAGCCGGCAAGCCCCCCCTCTCTCCTTCCTTTCTCTCTTCCTCTCGGTTTGGCCGTGAATGGCCTTGGGCCGGAGGGGCTCCGCCGCCGTCGTCACTGTTCCGGCGTGAGCCCGCCGCCTCGCCCCGCGGCCCAGCTGTCCTATATCTCTCTCTCTCTCTTTGACCATGTCTCTCTCTCTCTCTAGGCCGCGGATTAGCTTATCCCGTCGCCGCCGCTCGCGCCGTTCGCCGGAGCCGCCACCGTCGCTACTGTTCCGGCGAGCACTGTTCACCCGAGACAGTACTGTTCATCCGGCCCGTTTTAAGCGTAGGACACCCGGTGAGTACAACCCTAAACCCTAATTAGGATAATTTGCATTTCTAGACCGGTTTAGGGGTTAATTAGGGTTATTTAGGGGTTAATTTAGGGGTTAAATTGTGGAATTGATTAGGGACTTTGATTGTGGTCGATTTGGTGGATTATTCTGATTAATTAATGGAGGATTAGCGGCCCGAATGGCGCGATAAGTGGGCTGGACAATTTGGATTAAATCGACCCGAGTTCGGGAAAGTTCGGGTTCGATACGTGGATTATTGTGCGCGCCATATTTTGATTTTTTGTGGTGGTCAATTAGAATAACATTTGGGGAGTTTGATGGAGTAATGTGATGACACTAATTGGCCTAGAATTTGTGGTTTAGTGATTGGTCACGATTGGACTGGATTTGATTTAGGTGAAGTGCGATCAATTTGGGTTTAATTGGGCAATTATCGAGAATGATCGCTTCGTGCAATTGACTGGCTAATTGAGCCGTAGTTGTGGTTAATTTGATGATGCCACGTAACGTGTTTAGTGTGGTTAGGAGTGGAATAGCATGGCGGGCCCCTAATGCGTGAAATTCATTGACTTGGTTGTGTGAATTTTGTGCATGAATTGCGTGTTAAGTTGATGCCATGGTTGAATTGAAATTGATTGTCTGAGTGGGCATGTCGATTTATGGAATTGAATATGCGCGGTGCAAGTTGAGCTTGGTACAGTGTGATTTGAGCATGTGAATGCCCAAGTGTGAATGAATAACCATGAATGTGCATCTCACGCATTGGCACGACATGTGCACATACGGGCGTGCCCGAATGACGTGTGCGTAGTGATCACTTAAAATGCCCTGATGCGTTTTACGCGGGGTCCAGATAATAATGAGTTGTGTGACCACCTAAGGACCTACGGGTCGTGACCTTCGGGTCGATACCGTCCTCATGCACTTTGAAGCAGGACGATGCCCGGTACGTCCGGAAGGCGACCATCCTCATGCACTTTGAAGCAGGCTCTGGTTCGCAAGGAGATCAGTGTTGCGCCTCATGCACTTTGAAGCAGGCTAGAGACACTGGGCCAGATCGGTTGCTGCGCCTCATGCACTTTGAAGCAGGCTAGACGCACCGGGCCGTGAAAATTGATGACTCGAGTCGTGATAATAATAATTTGGGCAGTGTGCCAATGTGCCAGTGTGTTAGTGTGGGCCAGTGGGCCGGGAATTGCATGTGTCAAGTCCATGACATTTACATACATGAACATGTATTGACTGGCATGCGAGAATGTGAGAATCAGTGCATAAGTATGTGATTGGCATATATGTGTTTATGAGTGCCACTTATGTACTGTGATTGTTATACATGGATCTGTCTAACCTGCAGGGTCAAGTAACTTCTAGATTCGGGCCGAGGGCCCGAGTCATGTGCTGTTTAGATTGTGTGCTATTTGTTTAGTACTTGTCAGGAGGTGCACGTTAGCCTAGTTTAGGTTTAGGGAATTACTCGCTGAGATTTATTCTCATTGTTGTTTAAACCACATTTTCAGACCCCCGGCCTTGAGGATGGCAGGCGTACCGATGCATTTTTGGGAGGAGCCCCGGCTAGTTGTAGTGGCCTGGAACCGCTTTTGAATTTTGAGCGTGGGCTGTAATTGAATGTTGTGTCTGGTGCCCAGTATCAACGCAAGTGTTTTTGTTCATGTGGTTTGCTAAGTGGCTATCCTTGGTTAGGTGTATTTTAATGTACGGGTGGTTTTGATTACTTCCGCATGTGCTTTAAATCTCTTTGTTGGGTTTGGGTCGGCGACGCGTCCTGGGACGCCGCACACGAATCGACCTTTGCGAGGGATGTGGCGCGCCGAGGAGTGCGGGGCGTGACACGTACCAACTCGACGACCAGCCAAATTTTCGTCAGTCAACTTATTTTGGCTTTTAGAGCGTGGGCAATTTTGTCCAAAAATTGTAACTAGGTTAAAAAAAAGGTAAATCCTAATAACAAAAGATCCCAAATTGAATTCTATGGCTCTTTTGTCTAGGGGTGAGCGCGGTTCCAGGGTAGAACCAGGAACCGGAGAACTGGACCCGGTGGGTCCGGTTCGGTTCCAGGTTCCATGGACAGAGGGTCCAGTTCTCAGTTCCCCATTTTTAGGAACCAACTGTTCCGGTTCCGGTTCCCGGTTCCTATAGGAACTGGAACTGGAACCTAGAACCGGAACCGGATCGGAATCGGGAATCGGAACCGAAACCAAGAACCGGGACCAGGAATCGAATCCCTAAAAATTAAAACATAAACTACACATTTGGTATTTAGAAACCCTAATTCCCAAATCCATCATTGTCCCTCCTGCTTCCACTTCCGCCTCACTCCCGCTTCTGCTTCTGCCTTGCTCCTCGCTCCTGCTTCCACTTTCGCCTCGCTCCCGCTTTTGCCTCGCTCCCACTTATGCTTTTGCCTTGCTCCTCGCTCCTGCTTCCGCAATTCTCTCCCGCTTCCGCCTCGCTCCGCCTTCTTCGCCGCAGGTCTCGTGATCTCCCTACGCGGATTCGCTCCGATTATTCAGGCTCTTCGCCGTCTTCTTCCTCTGAAGCTCCGTTGCTCTAGTACGTAACGTCTTCGAACAACCCCTGCCATTCATGCCTTCTCTCTTTGAATTCCCTCCGTTGCTTCTGTTCATCTTTAGCATCGATCGATTGAATTCAGTCACGGCGATTGTGCCTGAGTTGCGTGAAATCGTGCTCTTGCATGCACATTCATCTGGATTCATCGCCTAGTAGAAATGAGACGAGGAACAATGATGAACGGATGACGAAGCTGTTCCGAACTCGAAATTCCAGTCATTCGATTTCGATATTCAGTCAAGATCACGCTCTTGCGCGCGATCGGAAAATGTAGGAAGCGACTGTGTTGTTCTCTGCTTCGATTTAAGTGACGGCATGTTTGATTCTGTGTAGAGTTGCTATTGTTGGATCGCTGTTATATCAAGAGAAATTGCGCTTTTAACAGATACGTTTGAATCTGTTGTGTGTGTGCGCTTATCGAGTGTGTACTTGTGCTCGTGAGTTGCTTGATTGCTTGCTCAGAGGAAGTGATCTCTTTTTCTTATATTTTCATGTGGAAGTGTTAATGTTGACAGTATAAGTCATTTTCGTAGAGCATGAGAATTAGGGTTTAGAGTTCTTATTAGGAACTTAGATAGAATGAAAATGGATTGGTAAGGGGGATGACTAAGTTGATATCAATTTCTACGGATGAAGCAGAACAAAATTGCAATTAAAAGGCCTTGGAATCAAGTCATTCAATGATGGAAACGCTTCAAACTTAAGAGCTGGTGTTATGATCAGTGGGAATTATTTGATTTATGTGATATTCAAAAAGCAAAGCTACCAAAGATGCAATTTGATTTGATAAAATTGTCTTAAGATATAGCAATCACTTTGTTTCAGTTCTGTTGCTTTAAATCATCATTACTTTTGTTGTTGCTGTGAAATATAAGTTGTATATTTTCGGCAACTCATGTTTGTTTCCTTCCATACCTCTGTAGGTTGTTATAAATTGCAACATTCTTCTGGAATATGGCTATCTGCTAGGGGTCTCATCAGTTAGGTGGAGGCCCTGATCTTCACTTCTCTGATTCTCCAAGCAGTGGTAGGTTGAACTAATTGACTGCATCTTTTCTCTTTCTGCGTTTGTAACTCATAGACCTGCATATTCTTTCTCTGATGTTTTGGAAAAATAACTGTGACTGATATTTTCATCTCATCCATGAGACCTCTTGCACTCAAACCCCTCATTCTAGATGTGCTTTCATTGTTCATGCCATTTTGGATATTTTCATTATCTTGCTACTTTCCTCCTCAACAATTGTTGCAATTATAGTTTAGTTCTATCCAGGCATTTGTAAACTTGGCATCATATCCCTTGAATATCACGTCAGGGTATTGTGTATGTATTATTCAGATGATCTAATATTGCGTTTATTTTCATTTTGTTTAATTCAAAACAAAATTTAAAAAAAAAGAACCTGTTGGAACCTGGAATCGACCCTAGAACCTGTGACAAGGTATGTTCCAGGTTCCTCATTTTGAGGAATCTATACCTGAGGGTAGATTCTAGGTTCCAAGCGAAACCTACCCGGAACTTGGAACCGCTCATCCCTACTTTTGTAATATAAGAACCTGAGTGTAGCCTTTTTCTCATATAAGGGCCTAGAGTAGATTGTGTCTTAAATAAAGATATGAAGTTGCCAACTTTGTCTTAAATAAGGGCTCCAACTTGCCGGACAGCCAAATTTTCGCCATTTGACTTATTCCGGCAATTAGAGCATGGGCAATTTTGTCCAAAAATTGTAACTAGGTAAAAAAAAGGGTAAATCCTAAGAATGAAATATCGCAAATTGAGTTTTTCTTCTCTTCGTGGATTTTCTTTGTTTCCTACGTTGTTCTTCAATCCTCTCCGCTCTTGAATTCTCTCTACAGATTTTTCTCTTAACCATATCAGAAAGATCCCACATTGATTTTATCTAAAAAATTCTGTTTTGATCCAAATTAAATAAGCTAGGGTTCTTCTGGCTTGAATCCTATCCTCTCAGTGTCCCGAGATTCTCATCAGCCTCTCCTTGGCCTCTCTTGTCACTTCTCTAAGCTTCTCAGCTTGATAGCAGTAACAGCTTCTCTAGAAAATAAGGCGAAAAGAGGCTCGAAAGGAAAACTCTGAAGGAAAGAGAAACGTGTGTTTAACACTGGGCTTTATAATACAATTGCAATCGAGGTCAAATCAAATTAATTTTGGTATTTGCTTTGAACCAATTCAGTTTCTAACTTGAATTGAATAATTCGTTTGTTGTCCGGAGCAAACTGAAACCAACCATTTTTTGTGAAGCCTCTTGTTGAAGAATTCTTTTGCAGTTCGAAGCATCATGGAGTAGAAGAATTTTCCCTTCGGCCCCTTATTTGAAATTTTCCCTTTTCTTATTAATTCAAAAGTAACAGGAAATCAATGAAATTAAAGATTTTGAATCTAGGGTATTTAAATCAAGACAAAGCCGATTTAGGCTTTATAAACACTTGGATTGAGCTGAAACAAAATCCTATATTTGGAAATTCTCAAAAGGCAACATGTTTCAACCATATCAAGGGTTAATACTACAAAAAACTCAAAACTATGTTCACTATGGGTCTGCATAGCAACGTTTCTATTCTCATAAATAATTTCTGATCAGAAATAATTTTTTCTATTTCTATTTCTTGGAACAGTTTTTGAACAAAAAATAGCATTTAGTAACTGCACAAAATTTCTATTTCTGGAATAGAAAAAGAATAGAAACGCGTTTAGGGCGCGAATGATCCACTTCTATTCCATGGACGAGTTTCTCTCTTCTGGGCTACCGGCGGAGGACGGTGGATGGCGGTGGGGGACGGAGGACGGTGATTGGCAGCGGCAGAGGATGGCGGCTGGCGGCGGGAGGCAGTGGAGCACGGTGGTCAACGGCGGAGCACGGTGGCGTCGGGCAGCGGTGACGATAGCGTGGGGCAACAACGGGAGGTGGCTGGTGGCGGAGGGTGGCCAGCGTCGGTCGATGGAGCACGGCGGCTGGTGGCAAAGGATGGCGGCCGATGGTGGGTGACCGCCGGCGTCGGGCTGCTAGGGGTGGGAGGTGGCCAGCAGCTGAGGGCAGCCAGCGCCGGGTGGTGACCGGCGTTGGGCGGTGGAGCACAATGGTCAGCGGCGAAGG
The DNA here is from genome assembly GCA_031216235.1 of Syzygium jambos. Taxonomy (NCBI): domain Eukaryota; kingdom Viridiplantae; phylum Streptophyta; class Magnoliopsida; order Myrtales; family Myrtaceae; genus Syzygium; species Syzygium jambos. The sequence continues at coordinate 11,916,561 of CM062220.1, forward strand.
ATGGCAGCCGGTGGTGGGTGGTCGTCGACGGCGGGGGACAGCGACCGGTGGTGGGTGATAACCGGTGTCGGGTGGTTGGCGGGGGGAGGCGGCCAGCACCTGGTGGCGATCGGCGTCGGGTGATGGAGCACGGAGGCCAACTGTGGAGGATGGCGGTCGGTGGCGGGTGGCGACAAGCGTCGAGCAGTAGAGGACAGTGGTCGACGACAAGAGGCGGCCGACGAGCGGGAGGCAGCCAGTGGGCGGGAGGCTGTCGGCGGGCGACGAAGGAAGGGGGGTAGCGGTGGAAGGCGGGTGGTAGGTGGCGGTGAAGGATGGCAAGAAGCGGCGGTGGATGGGTTGTGGCCGATGAATTGTTTCTTGTTTTTGGAAGATTAAAAAAAAATTGTTTCTTGTTTTTATTCCAGTAACAAAGGAGTAGATTTTTTTTTTTGCTTCTTGTTTCAATTCCAAATCTATTCCAGGATCACTTTTTTATTCCAGAAACAAAAAAGTAGATTTTTTTTACTAAACATATTTTTGTTTTTTTTTATTCCGGGGAACAAAAGAACAGAAAAACAAAGAAGTAGAAACATTACTAAACAAACCCTATGAAACAAACACCTCAATTTTTTTGTCATAAAAAAAACCCCGACTTTATACCAGTGTGACAAATATATATCGTATATATGTCACACATGTATGAATTTGGGTTTTTTCGTGACACAAAAAAAGTTGGGGGTATTTGTGTCATAATAGATAAGTTAATGATTTTTGTGAACAAGATTTTAGGGACAATTCGTGAAGCAGATTGACATCGTCTCTAAGCGAAATTAACAGTGGCAAAATCGGTGAAAAAATTGATGGAGCTAATAATATCACATAGAGGGGGGTGAATAGGTGATTTTAACTAATCTTAAAAAATTTAAAGTGGAAGTAAAGTAGTCAAAATTAGAGTCTGAACAACAATAGTAGTTTGATGATATTGACTAATGTGTAAAGGTTAGAGTCTCAATATTAACAAGAGTTTAATGCGATTTATCGATGCGCAGAGATACATAAAAATAATTAGTAAGAGTTTTAGGATGAGAGAATTTGCACACATAATTTATGGTGGTTTGGCGTAGATCAAGCCTACATCAACTCTTTTGTGCCGATAGCTTATTGGCGGATTTCACTAGATAATCAATGAGAGATTACATTAAAATTGTGCCACTTATATTCAAGTGCTTCTACTCAAAGCTGGTGTTGCTTATATCTAAGCCGATGGATCCCACTATCCCATACTTAAACACACACTTATGACACTGTTCACATCTCTCAAATAATTACAATTGTAAGCTCACGGAAGACAAGTATGTAATACCTAAGTACTCTCAAACTTTGGAATTTTTTTATTTTGGACCTCTCTACTCTCTTTGGCATTTTGGTCTCATTTTATATTCCTCCACCCCTAAAACTAACTGTTGGACAGTTTTCAGAGGATCACTCTCCAATCAATTTATTAAATGACATTATATAAAAAAGATTGAGTAGCCATCGAGAGATAAGATCTGAGTCCCCTGTTTTGGTCACCCACACAAACAAATCTCCAATTTCCATAAGTGGAATTTTTCAATTTAGGAAAACAACTGTCTATGAAGTAATTATCAATCAATCAAATTTTTTTTTCTTTAAATAAGTTTATTATAAAATAATATTTAAGATCGAAGATTAATCAATACTCCCTATAAAAGAAAATATTATCTCTATAAGAAAAAAGATAGTGACAATCTTCTCTCGCTCGTCATTATCCATCTAATAATTAAGATTGATTTGAAAGATCTCCACTAACCTTAACAGCGTAGCATCTTTCTAGCTTTTTATCTCTAAAGTTGAAATTCAAACTATACATGTTTTTTTATATTCCATTACATTCTGATAATTGAAAATTCATTTAAAAACCTTTATTGTTACTAAAAAAAACAAGATTAGTATCACAAAAAACTTCAAACTGATATATCTGTGACAAATTTATCCTTTACTAATTTTTTAATCATAAAAATCTAAAACTGGTACACTTGTGATAAATATACGCACAACTAGTTTTTTGACCACCAAAAATTCAAAACTGGTACATTTATAACAAATTTACCATATGTTGGTTTCCGTTAAATTATATTAATACCGCGAAAAATCATAAACTGATATACCTGTGATAAACAAAAGGTAAAACCCCAAATCAATACATCTGTCAACTGTCACGTGTCATCAAACTCAGCAATTTGATGGTAAAACTTAATAAAAATTAATATATGATAAAATTATCACATGTGTATCAGTTTAGGATTTTTGGTGATCAAAAAATTGTTTTGGGTATATTTGTCACACTTATGTTAATTTGGAGTTTTTAGTAGTATTAACTTAAGAAAATATACCCACCCATCGGTGGCCGCGTTAGTTTGCGCTCAATTCCTTTCAAGAGAGGTTATGGGTTCAAACTCGCACATCGATGATTTAAGTGGGGGGTCGTGGCGGTGGGATGCTACGCTAGCTCCTCTCGAGGACTAGTCGGGTATCACCGCTCGTTTGAGCCCTAACTCGCCGGTCACGCGGACACTTCGGTTATCAAAAAAAATAAAAAACTTAAGAAAATATCCTTTAATTTTAATTTTAAAGGTTGATAAATCTCTCTCTCATTTCTTTTACTTTTTTTGGTGCATGCACAACACGTGCGCCGTCACAAGTGGGCAATCGAGGCGGCTCGAGATCATGCGAAGGGTTCCAATAAATTTTCCAAAGTAAAGATAATACTTTTTTTTTCTGATGCGAATGAGACGAGTGAAATTTTCAGGAAGCACCGAAAGACGTGTTTGAAAATGGGATCAAATGAAGTCCAAATTGAGATTCCAAAAGTTTTGGAATCAGGGGCATTCTATTAACACGCGGTAAAATTAACGAACATCCTGGAAATTGGTAAAAGAGTCCTCTTCTCCACGCAAATCTATTTTTAACAAGAATACTCATGATGCTTTTTCATCAAATACATTGATGAAACAGCACTGTTGGAGTCAATGTGCCCTAGTCCCGTACGTCTAACCGTTCCTACCCAAGTCATGTGAACGATGGTCGTTCCCGCTTTGATTTCCAATCGCTATGTCCAGTGAGGATGCCGCGAGCCCTCGCCCACCACAACGAGGGAGGGCGAGGGCCACGATGCCCTCACTATGGTCGATGAGGGCCTAGGTGAAGGCTCTTGATGGCCTTGCCGATCACAATGAGGGTGAGCAAGGGCCACAACGCCCTCACTGTGGGCCGCGACCCCTTGCTCGTGGCCAGCGAGGGCTTCATGGCCCTCACCCAAGGCTCGGTAAGGGTCGCCGACCCTCGATCAATGGTTGGCGGAGGTTGTCAGCGCTCAGATAGTGGTCGATGGCCCTTTGCACCAAAAAAGAAAAAATAAAATGAAACAAAAGAAAAAAAAAAGAAAAGTATAAAAAATTAATAGAAATTCAAAAAAAATATTAAAATATTATTAAAAATTATCCACATCAGCATTGATCGTGTCATGTAAGACGATCGATGTCCACATTAGCGTTGGTCATGCCATATATGACGGTCGGCGTCCACGTCAGCGGACTCAATTGGCAAAATTTGAAAATATTTAAGACTTAATTGGCAAAATTAAAAATGTTTATAATTCAATTGAAAAAAAGTGCGATAGGTTTAGGGCTTTTTGGATAATTTTCCCACAATTTGAAAAACATTTCCTAAAAACAATCGCTTGAAATAATTACTCAATGAAAAATATTTTTATTATCGATATCAATTTATATTTAAATATTTTTGTGGACATAAAAAATTTGTCAATCACTCATTTTTGTAAACGATTCAAACGATCGTTTTTAAAAAAATATATTTTTCAAATTATTTATTTTTCGCAAAACAAATCAAGTCTATAAAGCCACAAATTGTGTGTTCTCTTCAAGTGTTCGTTGATAAAGCTCTAAAGAATTCCATGTTCTAAAGAATTCCATCCACACGACTTGCAAGGACAAAACTGATGATTAGTGGACAAAATTAGTGGAGTTCCATTCACAAAATATGTTGTTCTCGATAGTCATGTGCTCTAGATCTAAGCACTTCCTTAAATTATTTCATTTTTGGTCTTGTTCGGATTTCGGAATCCTCGTGATATAAAATAAAGAGAAGGTATTCTCTCTTTCAAAGAAAAAAAAAAGATTTTGGAGAAATTAAAAGCAGTGTGCGAATTTTAACACGATAAAATAAGAAAAACCTATATGGAGCTCGCCGTCACAGCAAAGTAAACGTAGAGACAAGCAAAACGTCCATATTGGAGAGGCCTGGGGACAGTCCTATGTTCAATTGATAGCATCTCTCTATGACAGGAGGTTACTGATAATCTTCTCTCACTCATGATTATCCCATCTCATGAGATTGATTTGAAAGATCTCCACTAAGTCTAACAGCGTAGCATCCTTCTTGCTTTTTGTCTCCAAAGTTGAAATTCGAACTATACATGTTTTTTTATATTCCAGAAAAACTTTGTAGCTGCTAAAAAAATATCCCTTTATTTTTAAAATTTGAAGGGTGATAAATCTTCCTCCCATTTATTTTACTTTTTTGGACGCATGCATAACACATGCGCCGTCACAAGTGGGCAATCGAGGCGATTCAAGATAGATATGGCCACGGTTCAGAACTAGTCAGTTCCGGGCAAGTTCGGAACCGGACGGAAAAAATTTTAAAAATAAATTATGAAATAAAAAAATAAAAAATTATCAAATTATGAAATAATAAATTATTCAATATAAAATGTAATCAAAATGTACATTGTAATTAAATTTGAAGAAAAAAAAGAAAGAGATGGGGTTTGAACTTAAAATGTAATCAAAGTTTTTTTTTTGGAATCGGGCTTGGAACTGGTGGTTCCGGGCCGGTTCCAAAATTGTTGGAACCGGAACTGGGCCTGTAGGCCACGGGCCGATTCCGGTTCCGAACCGCGAGCCCGGTCAACGGGTCGATTCTGGGCCGAAATCGGCCCGTGGCCATGTCTAATTCAAGATCATGCAAAGGGTTCTAATAAATTTTCCAAAGTAAAGATAATACTTTCTTTTTCGATGCGAATAAGACGAGTGAAATTTTCGGGGATTTGGAAATGCGATTGAATGAAGTCCAAATTGAGATTCGAAAAGTTTTGGAATCAGGGGCATTCTATTAACACGGCAAAATCAACGAACATTCTTGAAATTGGTAAAAGAGCCCTCTTCTCCACGCAAATCTATTTTTTCCAAGAATACTCATGATTGCTTTTTCATCAAATACATTCACGAAGACAGCACTGTTGGAGTCAATGTGCCCTAGTCTTATACGTCTGTGCTTGCCCGGGTCATGTGAACGACGGTCGTTCCCACTTTGATTTTCCCATCACTATGGCCGGTGAGGGTGTCACGAGCCCTCGCCAACCACAGTGAGGGATGCTGAGGGCCGCAATACCCTCATTGTGGTCGGCAAGGGCATAGGAGAGGGCTCGTGACAGCCTTGCCGATCATAGTGAGGTCTCGCAACCCCTCGCTGGATCTGGTGACACGAGGGTGTGGCAGTCCTCGCTAGCCAAAATGAGGGCTTCGCGACCCTTGCCCAAGGGCCAGTGGGGTCGTTGACCCTCGGTCAGTGGTTGACGAAGGTTGGTGGTACTGAACTAGTGGCCGATAGCTCTTTGAACCAAAAAAGAAAAAAGAAAAAGAAAGAAGAGAAAAGTATAAAAAATTAATAATAATACAAAAAATATCTAAATAGTATTAAAAATTGTTCAGCTAGCGTCGGCCATGTCACGTAGGATAGCCGACGTCCATGTTAGAAGCTTAAGACTTAATTGACAAAATTAAAAGGTTTAAGACTGAATTAGAAAAAGTACAATAGAATTATGATTTTTTGGATAATTTTTCCATAATTTGAAAAAAATTTCCTAAAAACGATCGCTTAAAATCATTAATCAATGAAATTTCTTTTTATTATCGATAACAATTTATGTCTGAACAATTTGTAGACATGAAAAATTTTTCGTTAATTCATTTTTATAAATAATTTAAGCGATTGTTTCTAGGGAAAAATTTTCAAATTATTTTTTCGCAAAAAAATCAAGTCTATATAACGCCACACATTGTGTGTTTTCTTCAAGTGTCTGATGATAAAACTCTAAAGAATTCCATGCACATGACTTGTAAGGACAAAACTGATCATTAGAGGACAAAACTGGTGGAGTTCCATTCAAGCAATATGTTATGATCAATAGTCATGTTTCGGACTTAAGCATGTACCTAAATTGCTTTGAGCATTAACACATTAAAATAAATAATGTAACCATAGAGCTTGCCGTCATAGCAAGACAAACGGATAGACCGAAGAAGTTCATCGACGGTCGTACGTTCAATTAACAGCATCTCTCAATACCCAGAAGGTAGTTATTGACAATCTTCTCTCACTCATGATTATCCATCTGATAAGATTGATTTGAAAGATCTCCACTAACTCTAACAGCATAGTATCCTTCTTGCTTTTTGTCTCCAAAGTTGAAATTCAAACTATGCATGTTTTTTTTTATTTTATATTCCATTACATTATGATAATCGAACATTCATTGACTGAATACTAAAAAAAAAACCATCAACTTTAGCATTTATTCCAATTATATCCAAAACTTTTTTTACCTCATAAAAAACTTCAAATTTTTACTTTTGTCCCAAATCTACCCTGTTAACTTTTCGTCCAATATTTTAATATTATTTTTTATTTTTTGAATTTTTGAATTTTTTATTTTATTTTATTTTATTTTCACCTTCAACCTCTGGCGGGCGAGGCTCGGCCTCGTCAGCGTTAGGCAAGGCTGACCTCACCAATAGCCGGCGAGTTCGAGCCTCGCCAGCCACGGCAAGGACAGTCTGGCGAGGACTCGGCCCTGTCGGTAACTGGCGAGGTTGGCCTCGCCCAGCAACGAGAAGGTCAGCCAAGGCTGAACCTCGCTGTTGTTGGGTGAGGCCGACCTCGCTAGTTGCTGGCGGGGCCAAGCCTCGCCAGATCTGGCGAGGGCTTAGCCACGTCAGCCACTGGCGAGGCTCGGCCTCGCCGCCGTTGGGTGAGGCCGACCTCGCCAATAGCCGGTGGGGTCGCCTCGCCGTGGCTGGGGAGGCTCGGCCCCGCCAGCTATTGGCAAGGTTAGCCCCGCCACTGGCCAATCGCCAGTCCGCCTCGCCAATAGCCAATGGGGCCGAGCCTCACCAGCCACGGCAAGGACAGTCTAGCGAGGGCTTGGCCCCACCGGCAATTGGTGAGGTCGGCCTTGCCCAGCAACGGTGAGGTCGGCCGAGGCCGAACCTTGCCGTTGCTGGGCGAGGCCGACCTCGCTAGTTGCCAGCGGGGCCAAGCCTCGCCAGTCACGGCGAGGGCTCGGCCACGCCGACCGCTGGTGTCACGTCCCGGACCCCACCGAGCCCGCGACATCCCGCCCATGGTCGAATTGAACGCGACGTCCCAGGACGCGTCGCCGACCCAAACGAAACAACTAACGATAAAGGCAAGCGGCAGCGAAATAGAAATAACCCAGACAATACATAATGACCAAAGGATAATATTTGCACAAATCAATATACGCATAACAAGCTTGGCAATTACATACAGCATTCACAATACACAACATCAACCCCTGGCTACTAACTTCAAAACCACGATCATCAAAATGGGGCGGTGGTTGGGTAGCCTAACTTCACTATTAACAAGGGGCATCCAAACAGGGGTAAAACATCAATGTCCAATACCACCCCCGGCCTCCGAACCGCACGTGACGACTGTTCGTCACTCAAAACCTGAAAATGTTTAACAACGGGAATGAGGTAAATCTCAATAAGTAGACCCCTAAACCCCACATAGGCCAATGCGTACCCAGACGAGTATCAACATGCAACCCAACTAATGACATATTAGAAATCACGTAACGTACTTACCTCTCCTCAATTTCCACGCCAACTCTGCACATTAATCATGTCACTATAACGCAAAAATAGCTCCAAGCACATATCACAATCATTCGAGCGCCATACACACGTGCGTTCACCCAATTCAACCCAAACACATTTCACATGCGCATCCACCTAACTTTCTCACAACCCGAGTCAATACCCCTCAAGTCCTTTCTCACTGCCCGCGTCAACACGCCTCAGGCTCGTTCTCACAGCCCGCGTAAACACACCTCAGGCTCATTCTCACATCCCGCGTAAATACGCCTCAAGCTTAACTTTCTTTCCAATGACTCGCATAGCACCGACACGGCTAGATCTGGCCCGAGCCGGAGGGAGAGAGAGAAGGGAAAGGAGTGACGGGGACGGTTGGCTCGGGAGGATCGGTGGCACGGACGGCAACTTCGGGTCGACGGGAACACCGGCCAGATGGGTAGTGAGGCACGCGGCGGCGGACGGCATGGGATGGCGGCCTCGAGCAGCAAGGTGGGCGCGGAGGAGAGGGAGAGACCAGCCGGTCGGGGGCGGCGGCTGGCGGACGACGGTGCGGCGGTCGAGCTAGTTGGCGATGGCGGCGACGCGCGGCGACCAGGCGAGCTCAGGCGGTCGGCGTTGGGCAACAGGGAGAAGGAGCAGAACCAATTGCGGGAGGAAGAAGGAAGAGGAAGAAGAAAGGAGAGAGAAGGAAGAAAGAAAAGGAAAGAAAAAAGGAAAAGAAAAGAAAAGAGAGAGAGAGAAGAGTAGGTGGGGTTTGGTGGGGGTGTCAAACGCATGGGGGGCGGGCGTGCGCGGGGGAAAAAGGGTGACCGGGGAGCGAGAGAGAAAGAGAGAGAGAGAAATAAACGTTCATTTAAATAATTATTGCGATCCAACGGCCCACATTTAAAATCGAAAATGCTCCAGTGGTCCAAATTAATCCTATAATATAATAAGGGACAAAGGCCAAATTAATTAAATCAAACTACCCCGAGGGAGGTCTACTAGTCCAAATTCGCAGCCGGTCAGAAATCCACTTTTCACATATTCCGGGCAATCTCGAGGCTGGCCTCAATAATATCGATACCGTCCAATTAAATTCGTCCCGGAACTTCGAAAAATTCGACACCAAAGTTTGGGCTTTAATTAACGGCTAAATTCAATCGAGTGCGATTCTAGCGAAATCTCTAATTAAAAAAAAAATAACCGAGAGTGATCAGTTCCCGAGCGAAATTTTACTATAAGTACACTAACGAATTACACGTTTTATAAATCCCAAAAATGGGTCGAAATTCGGAATGTCACAACTTTTCCCTTCTTATAAAAATTTCGTCCTCGAAATTTACAATCTAACCCAGCTATTCAAACAAATGGGGGTACTGATGTCGCATCAACTCTTCATTTTCCCACGTCGCACCTTCAATTCCATGGTGCTCCCAAATCACCTTGACCATTTCGACTGACTACTGAACCAACTCAGGACCGGTGATACTCCTCTCACCCACTTCATCCCAACAAACCGGTGTTCTGCAAGCTCTGCCATACAATGCTTCAAACGGTGCCATTCTGATACTCTACTGATAGCTATTGTTGTAGGCAAATTCAACAAAATGCAACTATTCCTCACAGCTACCTTTAAAATCCAATACACATGCCCGTAGAATATCCTCCAAAGTCTGAATTGTCCTTTTAGACTGTCGCGACCTACCCCTCGAGGGCCGAGCTCGATGAAGCGGGTTTAGAGATAAGTGTTCATGAGACGGTTCATATGGCATCTCATAAAAAATGATTCTACTGAAGTGTAAATATTTTATTTAGCCATATGACCCATTGATCATGAACGTGGATTTTCCCTAAATCCATATCTCGCATGACAGCGGATTGATTTTATTTTATTTTTTTTAGGAGTCGGCACTAGCCTAGGTCGGGGGTCGGCTAGAATACCCAACCGAAACGCGGGAATTTCGTTTCGATTTCTACGAAAACCAGAGATCAAAAGTTCGGGGACTAGTTTACGTTAATATTTCTATTAACGCCCTTTCGGTACCACTAAACTTATCATGGTTGTTATCTAAGTTGTCATGCATTTGTTCTTTATCATTTTCATGCCAAAGTTTTAGTCCACTAGGTGATCATGCATCTTGTTTTTGTATTTTCAATTAAGATTCTAAACTAATCCTATCTTAGTCTAGAAAAAGAAAGAAACAATCAATTGTATTGAAAGACATTTCGTAAAGTAAACACTCGAAGTATTGAAAATATGAACTAATTCTAAGTGCGAAAAAAAAAAAAAGTAAAAACCCGCAACTCGTCGGGTGTTTATTACAATACAAATTGAAAACCCGAGACATGATCGGGGATGAATGAATTGAGTATAAATTGAGACCGGATTGGACATCGGTCTAGCACCATCGTCAAATGAGTACAAATCGATACCGGATTGGACATCGGTCAATCACCTTGGCCTTTTCAATTTTGGATTATCTCCTATGGACTGTCTCTCGGGTGTCGATGTTTACATTCATAACATTCATTCACGACAAACAACATATGAAAGAGCAATGGTGCAAGCAATTCACTAATTAAGCACGGGCCTCGGGATCGGCCTTTATTTTTTTTTTCATGCATTTCGATTCACCACCCATCTAATCATCTAACATTATTTGATTAATGGTTAATGATAATGGGCTACCATTTGCATTCACAAAACGGCAACTCATATCAATTAACCCCTAAAGTCGGGTTCTAAATGACCATGATGGGCTACCCGCCGAACATACACCGGGCCTAACATTCATCTAACAAACACATGCATAATAATAGAATGAGCATGCATTCAAGCCCATGGACCTTATTTCGAAGCCAATCAAACAATGAGAAGTGGACTTTATAAAAAAGACCACTTATTCAGTTAATATCTAATTCGGATTGATTCTGTTCGATTGTGATTAACTACCCTAATGATGTCCAAATGAAGTGATTCAGGTGTCATTAGAAATCTTATGACATGAGGATCAAAATTCAAGAAGACCATTTTTTCTAAATCCTAGCCAATTTTCCCGAAAATATCAAATTTGATCTCAGTGACAGACTGGACTCGGTTCTGTTATGGATTTCAAAATAATGGCGGAAAAAATAACAAACCTTATCAAAACCATGTGAAAATTTTTGTGCAATTAGGATTCCCCGTGTGCAACAACTTTCATGTTTTGATTTTTTGCTAAAAAGCCCTCCAAATATTTATAAAATTCAATTTTCGCGAAGGACTCAACTGTAAATGGAGTTTTAACCCGTGAAGACCTTTCATGAGATTTTAAACAAATTGACCTTCCAAAAATTGCTATTAGGTCCTCAAAATTTCCAGTTAACATAATGAGACCCCAATGAGCAACTTTGTAATTTTGATTTTTTGCAAAAAAGGACTCTAACTTTATCAAATTCAGAGAAACATCTTTTGAACTCCAAAGGAATGAAAATCAGATCTGGACACAGATACTGATTAAATCGTGAGAATTCCTTTTGAAAATTCAAATGATCTCCGATTTTGATGAAATTAGTATCAATAGAAAGATCTTGATCTCAGGATGAACTTTTGTGAAGAAATTGTTTTTATATTTTGAATACACGAATTTATGAAAATCGAAGAACACACAAAGGTCAGACTGAAACTAGTCTGTCACCAGATTCATATGTGTATGACGTTGCAGATCGTACGGGGCTAACATGCTCAAAATTTTGTGAAAATTTTATGGTGAACAGATCAAGATGTGCTCTACAACTCTCATGAAGAAAGTTTTTTCAAAAATGATCCTAAAAAATCATAAAAAATAATCAAATAACACAACGTCAATCAGGAAGACATCAGAACAGGCTTGAACAATGTGTTTCAGATTTTGATCTTAACTTCTAAAAGTGTTTTGGCATAGCAAATCAAGTCCGATCGAGACATATGATATATCAAATCGAAGCTTAAGATGAGCTCTACGATTCTCTAATTTGCCACTTTATCAGATTTCGACATTAACAGGCTCAAATCAGCATCTCAAGCAAGCAGGTTTTACTGGACACGAATTTACAGAATCATGCTCAAGTGTTCTTACCTTGTTTCACAATGCTCCAATGCTCGATCGAGCGATCCGGCCTCCGTATTCAGATCAGAAATGACACGGAGAAGCCTCGGAAAGCTTGGCCAACCTATGACAATAGAGTGTACGAAATATTGTGAGAATTGATTCGTTTTCTCACAAATAGACTAATCAGCAAAAAATCAAGTCAAGGATGCGATCCGGTGGCCGTTTAACGAGAAGCCGGCCACCACAGCGACGTGAGAACGCCGAGGAAGGTTGTCGGATGCTCTGGATCGCCGGAGGAGGTCACCGATCAGCCGGTTCGGTCGCTTGAACCGGCTGATCACATCATCGGCAGCAGCGCCGGTGATGTTGCCGAGAGGAAGAAGTCGCCGGAGGAAGGAGCTCTGGCCACCAGCGAAGGCAGCTCGCCGGAAAGTGGCCGGCAAGGAGGCGGAATTGGCTGCGCCGAGAGAGAGAGCTCGAGAGAGAGAGAGATGGCGTGAGAGGAAGAGAGAGAGAGAGAGAGAGAGGAGAGAGAAACCAGATCTGAAAAAATGAAAATCCCCTCCCATATTTTTGGAGGAAAAACACTATATACTCTCTTCAACTTTGAATTCTACCCCTTTGATTAATCTAATGGCCCAAAATGCACCCTTAATGATTAAGAATATTCCTTAAAGGCTAAGGATTGATGACATGACATCATGGATGGATATGATCAATTCTAAATGAATGGCCATGATTGATTTGTTTATCCTCTAATTAATCTGCTTAATTTTTTAAGAAGGGCATTTTTGTCATTTCTCTTAGGGACATTTTTGTAATTCTCAATTAAGGGTATTTTTGTCATTTTCGCGCTCAAGAGGATGCGGCTGACCTTGGTTGGTTTGAACGGACTGTCGATCGTCGAAATTTTCGACCGGAAAATGGCCAGTCCGGTCGGATTGGTTCAATTTGAATCAAATCGGGTTGAGTCGGTTAGTCCTAAATTTGGCCTAATTGAATCATTTCAATCCTTGATTCCAATTTTGCACAATTTGATCTCTATCATGATTAATTGACTCCATTAATACTGAATTGGATCAAATTGGATTGGATCGATTTGTAATTCATGTACAAATTGACTCAATTTGACTTGTTTGTCTCAATTGATCTTGAATTTGGGAAATTGCATGGCTAAGCTTACCTAACAAATTTAATTGAAGTCCAATTAACCAAATTGAGTCCCAATTCATCAAATTGAATATTAGTCTAAAGTGGGTCAAGTTGAATTGCACTAACTAGACCAATTACTCTTAGACTTTTTTATCATTGGATCACTAAATTGATCAAATTGACTCAAATTCGTGTGAATCTTTCAAAATTGATTTTGAATTTGGATTTCAAATAAGAAATTAGGCTCATTCGTGCCTCAATTGCGCACATCATGAAGAATCGATCAAAATCACTGATTATGGTCAAAATTGGGGGTTTTTGTGTTTGGCTTGGAATCACAAAATTGGTTAAAAAATTGAATATAAGATGACCTATAGATCAAATGTCGTGAAGGAAATTAACCTAAAAAATGACTAGAAATGAAGTAATTTCATTTTTGGCCGATTTGATTCAAATTCCGCAAATTGGGAAAAAGTTGATTCTAAATCAATTTTTGTAAAATTTCAAATGCCAAAGGTAAATTGAATGTAAAATAAGATGATTTTTGGATTTTTGTATTTTTCAATTTTTTTGGTCAAAGATTTGACCAAAAGTCAAACCCTAGTTGACTTTTCACTAGGAGCTTGATTTTATGATCAAATCTTTGAATTTTTCTGAAATTTCCACTTCTAAAGTGAAATTGAACTTGAAAGGAATCTTTTTATGAGAAAAGCCCCAATTTAACATGGGGTTGACTTTTGGTCAAAGGGTTAACTAAAAAGTCAACGCAAAAGTCAACCATTTGACTTTTCGGGTTTTTGCATGAAATGAATAGAAAATTGCTTACAAAAGCTAGGCCAACAGACAGAATTAAAAAACGATACTTTTTGTTCAAGAAACAGGCTCCGTCGCGATCGGAAACCATAATCTCGAATTTTCTATTTTTAATGACGTGTCGGCTAAAAATTAGATGTCAACATAGACTGGCCATATGTCTAAGGATAATAGGCCGAGCTAAATTGCAACATTGTTCCTAATGCCGTATGAAGACTTATCCAAAAGCGGCAGTGAATTTAGGATCCCGGTCTGAAGTGATTGTCGCTGGCACTTCGTGCAAACGGACTATTTGTCGCACGTAAATCTCGGCATACCTTTCCAAGGCGAAGTTCTGTTGTACTGGCAGAAAATGCGCTGACTTTGTCGATCGGTCGACTATTACCCAAATCGAATTATGACCCCTTTGACTTTTCGGTAATCACATTACAAAGTCCATCGTGATGTGTTTCCATTTTCACTCGGGAATTTCCAATGGCTGCACCATTCCACCCAGCTTGCAATGTTGCGCCTTCACTTACTGACATGTTAAACACTTGGTCACATGCTTGGCTACGTCCACTTTCGTGCCGTTCCACCAATAATGTTGTCGCAAGTTCTGATACATTTTCGTACTACCCAGGTGAATACTGTAATTGCTACGGTGTGCTTCAGACAAAATCTCTTCCTTCAGTTCTGCATCACCGGATACGCATAACCGACCACGGAACTTTAGAATCCCATCCTCGGATACCTGAAAATCCGACTTCCTTTTTGTGGCATCCATACTCAAAATGTTCTGTATATCCGGGTCCGTCGATTGTAAAGCCTTAATCTTAGTCTAGATTTTCGGTTCAATTCTTAATGCGACAAGCAGACTTGAGACATGACTTACTTCAAACTTAAATTCCGAATCTCGAACTCCCTCCAACAGAGTCCACTCCTTGACCATTATATGCGTGATGCTCGATTTCCGGCTTAGTGCATCCGCTACCTTGTTAGCTTTTCCAGGGTGATACATAATATCGTAATCATAGTTCTTCAAGAGTTCCATCCAACGGCACTGTCTCATGTTTAATTCCTTTTGAGAAAACAAATACCTTAGACTTTGATGGTCCGTATAAATCTGAAATTTCTCTCCACACAGGTAGTGTCTCCAAATCTTAAGAGCGAAAATAGTTGCGGCCAATTCTAAGTCATGTGTCGGATAATTCTGCTCATGTGGCCTCAATTGCCGCGATGCATATGCCACTATTTTCCTGTGTTGCATTAACACGCATCCCAATCCTCTTAATGATACATTACTTTAAATCTCATATCCTCCCGGACCTGACCGGATTGTCAACACTGGCGCAGTTGTCAACCTTTGTTTTAGCTCCTAAAAACTCCTTTCACACTTATCCGTCCATTCAAACCTTGTCTCTTTCTTTAGGAACCGCGTCAACGGCGTCGCCAATGCCAAAAACCCTTCCACGAAGCGCCTATAATAATCTGCGAGACCCAAGAAACTCCGAACCTTAGTTACTGTTGTCGACCTCAGCCAATTCGTGACGGCTACAATCTTTGTCGGGTCCACCACAATTCCTTTCCCGAATATCACCTGTCCTAAAAATTGCTACTCAACGAAGCCAAAACTCGCACTTACTGAACTTAGCGTAGAGTGCATGTTTCCTTAAAGTCCGTAGAACCTTTTCCAAACGTACCTCATGCTCGACGGAACTCTTCGAATACACCGAAATGTCGTCTATGAACACGATCACAAACTGATCCAGAAATTCCTTGAATACCTGATTCATTAAATCCATAAAGGCTGCAGGGGCGTTCGTCAGTCCAAATGGCATCACCGTAAACTCATAGTGTTCATACCTTGTCCTAAATGCCGACTTCGGCACCTCCTCCTTCTTGATCCTCAATTGATGATAGCCAGTCTTCAAATCAATCTTAGAAAACACTGACACCCCTTACAACTGATTAAATAGGCCATTAATCCTTGGCAACGGATACTTATTCTTAACGGTCACCTGGTTCAGTTGCCTGTAGTCAATACACAACCTCAATGATCCATCCATTTTCCTCACGAATAGCACTAGCGCTCCCCATGGAGACGCACTCGGGCGGATGAAGCCCTTATCCAATAACTCTTGCATTTGGACTTTCAATTCCTTCAATTATGACGACATCCTATAGGGCACTTTCGAGATCGGTTCTGTCTTTAGGGCTAACTCAATCACAACTCCACTTCTCTATCAGGTGGCAATCCCGGCAATTCCTGAGTAAAGACATCAAGAAGATTACACACCTCGGCTATGTCCTCTAGCCTTAGTTCCTTAACCAACAAGTTAATCACAAGATAGTTATCTTTCTATACCTCAAGGATCAAACTCAATCTATCCAATTTCAATCCACAATCTCCCAAAAACAAATCACATCGGTTCTTTACAAAAGCTGAAATCTCCAAGTGATAACTCATTCATTCAAATCTTGTCAAAATATATTATTAGTGATTGCAAAATATAAAAAAAAACTGATTGCGTCAATTTACCGTGAGTAATTATAAATCTTACACGATCAGTTGACTCCAAAAATCTCCAAAAATCACTTCTAATACATCAAATATCCTTACACATCGTATTTAAATCCTTAAGACAAGTCCTCCACCTCCTTTCTAGCCACGACTTACACTTTTCTTTACGGCCCTTGTCGATTCTGATCATTCGATGGAGCAACTCCCGCTTGATGTCCTACTCGTGGTTGCCACGGTTGCATCAACGACCTAACCCATCAGTTGGGGCAGTTTCTCACTTTGTGACCTCGCCCACCACATCCAAAGCATACTCCACCCCTACTCGGGCAAGATCCATTTCCATGTCTTCCCCCACAAAGTCGACAAGTCGAATTTGAATGGTGAGCCGGCTTCCCGATATTCTTCTTAACGGGAGGGACAAAGCCACTATTTCCTATCATTAGCCTCCTTCCAACTTGACGATCGTCCCTAGCCGGGGCATACCGCGATCCAGGGGCGGCAGCCCGACCTATCAAATCATGCTCAATTGCCTAAGCCCGATCATAAATCTCATTATAGCCCCTCAAGTTCAATGAGATCATCTGACTGCGAAGGTCCGACTTTAGTCCATCTCGGAATCTTCTAGCTTTGTCCGCTGGGTCCTCTACCATTCTTGGGGCAAACTCGGCCAGCCTTGCAAACTCGGCCTCATATTGGTCTACCGACATCTGACCCTGGCGAAGGCTCATGAATTCTACTAATTTCTGCTTTCGGGCACTTTCCGAGAAATACTTGTCATTGAAGGTCTCGGTGAAAACAGTCCAATTCAGGGCAGTACCAGCGGGGAATACTTGACCTTTGGTGGCCCTCCACCAATCACTTGCATTATTCTAAAGCTGGTAGACTGCTAGCGTTACCTTCTCTTCCTCAGTACACCCCAGCACCTCAAAAGCTTTCTCTAGCTCCTCTACCGATCTTGGTGCAGCCTCGAGGTCACCTCTCCTACCAAACTTCGGGGGTTTCAACATCAGAAACTGTTCTACTAGCTTGGACATCGGCCTGATCATATTTACTCGTATTATATCAGGATTCCCACCAATCACATTATTCCCCTGATTTTCATTATTCCCAATGATCTCACTGGCAGCTGCAGCAGTGACAGTAGCACTCCTTTCCCCAGTCTGTCTACCCGATAATAATCCTGCTTCCTCAAGTACCCTCTACATTTCATCCAATCTGGGATCCTCCACAACTCCAGCTTGCGGGGCTACACGACGTCGACCTCGACCTCGACCTCAACCTCGACCGCTCATCTTACTGGTTCTCACAAAGGCTCACTTGCTAAATTCCACGCAAGAATTAAAGACCTAGGCCAACTATACCAGTCTAAAGCCCTAGACAGTGAATCACAATAATAATTCACTAAACAGGCAACTAATCACAAACAACACCCAATCACAACTAATAGAGTTCTTGCACTTACCTCAAGTCCTGACGCACCTGCACCTCACATATTATTGCATAAATTCAAGCAGCAACCACAATCACACTGTCTGGGCTATGCATGGCACACAAGTCTCCTTAACTGGCTACCCTAAAGTCATCGCTCCTTATCACTCCAGGTTTCGACCAACTTGGTTCGAGCTTACCTTGTTCTGATACCAAATCGACCGGGATGTTACATCCCGGATCCCACCGAGCCTGCGACATCCCGTCCACGGTCGAATTGAACGCGACGTCCCAAGACGCATCGCCGACCCAAACAAAACAACTAACGATAAAGGCAAGCGGAAGCGAAATAGAAATAACCCAGACAATACATAATGACCAAAGGATAATATTTGCACAAATCAATATACGCATAACAAGCTTGGCAATTACCTATAGCATTCACAATACACAACATCAACCCCTGGCTACTAACTTCAAAACCACGATCATCAAAATGGGGCGGTGGTTAGGTAGCCTAACTTCATTATTAACAAGGGGCATCCAAACAGGGGTGAAGCATCAATGTCCAATACCACCCCCGACCTCCGAACCGCACGTGACGACTGTTCATCACTCAAAACCTGAAAATGTTTAACAACGGAAATGAGATAAATCTCAATAAGCAGATCCCTAAACCCCACATAGGCCAATGCGTACCCAGACGAGTATCAACATGCAACCCAACTAATGACATATTAGAAATCACGTAACGTACTTACCTTGCCTCAATTCCCACGCCAACTCTGCACATTAATCATGTCACTATAACGCAAAAATAGCTCCAAGCACATATCACAATCATTCGAGTGCCATACACACGTGCGTTCACCCAATTCAACCCAAATACATTTCACATGCGCATCCATCTAACTTTCTCACAACTCGGGTCAATACCCCTCAGGTCCTTTCTCATTGCCCGCGTCAACACGCCTCAGGCCCGTTCTCACAGCCCGCGTAAACACCCCTCAAGCTCATTCTCACAGCCCGCGTAAATACGCCTCAAGCTCAACTTTCTTTTCAATGACTCGCGTAAACACGCCTCAGGTCCAACCTTCCTTCCACAGCCCGCGTAAACACGCCTCAGGCTCAACATCCTCCAACGATCCGCGTAAACACGCCTCAGGTCTTTTTTTGCCTTTCTCGCCACACCCGCGTAATCACGCCTCATGTTGGCAGCCCTTCGATCAATTCGGACTTTTTCAAGAAAACGCACATGCCATACAATTCAATCGAACCAAGTGCCAGTTGTCCGTCAAGCTAGCACAAGCACCGCATCTATCACTGCAATTCAAGCTCACATAATTTGTGTCAACCCAACCACAATTGACCAACGCAAACCACTGCCAATCGAGCATTGAATCACACACGAACAACCAATACTCTTGACATAGATTCCACCATCAAACAAGCCATAAGTTCAGCCACAATTTCAGCCGTAACCCGCCATAAAATCAGCCACGCTTAGCACATCAAACAACCAAGATTCTAACAATTAAAGTCACAAATGCATACTCGCAATCGGTCAGCTCGAGGCAAAAACAACCAACCATAAAAACAGCGAAGATTAAATACCAATCGAGTGTCAAATCAACCTACTAACCCAACAATAATTCCCCATGACACAACTCGCCACTTCGACACATTCTAATCCGCATTTCATTCAATAACCCAACCAACGTCACTTCCTCATCCCATTACGATCCAGCCATCAAAACAACAAGCAACATATGCAATTCGAGCAGCAAATCAGCCCACCCCTCTAGCAACGCTCGACCGCAACATAGCTCACCATTCCAACACGATTTAACACACATTTCACTCGATAATCCAACCGATGTCACTCCACTAAACCAACCATCGAGGCCCTCCATAATCCATCACCGAATCAGCCATAAACAATTTAAATTCCAGCCAAAATCAGTCCGCAATTCTAGCAACTCAATCAGTCCTCAAACAGCCCTCAAACCATACTAATTAGTCCCTAAATAAGTCTACTAGTACCCAATGTCCTATACAAGGTTTAGGGCATCGCTTACCTCGATTTGAGCAATAAAATAAGGCTGGACAGCGGTGAAGTCGTCGGAACGACAGCTGCGGCGGCGATTGGCGAGGCTCTAGGCCACAACCGGGCGGCAAGGAGGTCCGGTTGAGACGGCAGCAAGGGAGAGCCGGGGCCTCGCCGGAATGGCAGCAGCTCCGGCGTTCGAGCGGCGGTCCACGGCGACGACGGGAACAGGGTCGATGAGGGCAGAACAGAGGAGGGAAGCGGTGGTCGGAACAGGGGAGGGGGTGGTGTCGGGCGGCCGGTCAAGCGGTGGGGTGGCGGTCGGTGGCTGAAGCGTAGGCGACAGCTAGCCGACGGCTCACGGCGGTGAGCAGCACCGACACGGCTAGATTTGGCTCGAGCTGGAGGGAGTGAGAGAAGGGAAAGGAGTGACGGGGACGGTCGGCTCGGGACGATCAGCGGCACGGACGGCTGCTCCGGGTCGACGGGAACACCGGCCAGACGGGCGGTGAGGCGCGCGGCAGTAGCGGCGGACGTCACGGGACGGCGGCCTCGAGCAACAAGGTGGGCGCAGAGGAGAGAGAGAGACTAGCCGGTCGGGGGCAGCGGCGCGGCGGTCGAGCTAGTTGGCGCTGGCGGCGACGCACGGTGGCCAGGCGAGCTCAGGCGGTCGGCGTTGGGCAGCAGGGAGAAGGAGCAGAACCAGTTGCGGAAGGAAGAAGGAAGAGGAAGAAGAAAGGAGAGAGAATGAAGAAAGAAAAGGGAAGAAAAAAGGAAAAGAAAAGAAAAGAGAGAGAGAGAAGAGTAGGTAGGGTTTGGTAGGGGTGTGAGACACATGGGAGGGCGGGCTTGCGCAGGGGAAAAAGGGTGACCAGGGAGCAAGAGAGAGAGCGAGAGAAATAAACGTTCATTCAAATAATTATTGCGATCCAACGGCCCACATTTAAAATCGAAAATGCTCCGATGGTCCAAATTAATCCTAGAATATAATAAGAGACAAAGGTCAAATTAATTAAATCAAACTACCCCGAGGGAGGTCTACTAGTCCAAATTCGCACTCGGTCAAAAATCCACTTTTCACATATTCCAGGCAATCTCGAGATTGGCCTCAATAATATCGACATCGTCCAATTAAATTTGTCCCAGAATTCCGAGAAATTCGACACCAAAGTTTGGGCTCTAATTAACGGCCAAATTCGATCGAGTGCGATTCTAGCGAAATCTCTAATTTAAAAAAAAATAATAACCGAGAGTGGTTAGTTCCCGGGTGAGATTTTACTATAAGCACACTGATAAATTACACGTTTTATAAATCCCAAAAATGAGCCGAAATTCGGAATGTCACAGCTGGCGAGGCTCGGCCTCGCCGGCATTGGGCGAGGTTGACCTCGCCAATAGCTGGCGGGGCCGAGCCTCACCGTGGCTGGCGAGGCTCGGCCCCGCCAGCTATTGGCAAGGTCTACCCCGCCGGCAACTGGCAAGGTCGGCCTCGCCTAACAACGGTGAGGCCGAGCCTCGCCAGCGGCCGGCATGGCCGACCTCGGTGGCCCCAGCCTCTGGCCGGTCGCTGAACCAGCGACCGGCTAGAGGTTGAAGGTGAAAAAAAAAAAGAAAAGGAAAGGAAAAAGAAAGGAAAAGAAAAAATAAAAAATAATATTAAAAAATAGGACGAAAAGTTAACGAGGTAGATTTGGAACAAAAGTAAAAGTTTGAGGTTTTTTATGAGACAAAAAAAGTTTGGGATATAATTAGGATAAAGGCTAAAGTTGAGGGTTTTTTAGGAAATTGGGCCAACATTCATTTGAAAAACTTTATGATAGCTAAAAAAAATACCCTTTATTTCGAAATTTTGAAAATTGATAAATCTTTCTCCCATTTCCTTTAACTTTTTTTTTGGCACATGCATAACACATGCGCCGTCACAAGTTGACAATAGAGCCGGCTCGAGATCATGCGAAGGGTTCTAATAACATTTTTCAAAGCAAAGACAATACTTTCTTTCTCGACGCAAACGGGATGAGTAAAATTTTTAGGGAGCACTAAAAGACATGTTTGAAAACATGATCAAATGGAGTCCAAATCGAGATTCGAAAAGTTTTGGAATCAGAGTCGTTCTATTATTTTTGAAATTGGCAAAAGAGGCCTCTTCTCCACGCAAAGCTATTCTTTCCAAGAATACTCATGGTTGCTTTCTCATCAAATACATTCACGAAACACAGCACTGTTGGGGTCAATGTGCCCTAGTCCTGTACATCTAGCGTGCCCGCCCGTCATGTGAATGACGGTCGTTCTCGCTTTGATTTTCCAATTGCTGCCAATGTTTGTCATATTTTTTCCTCTTCCAATTGCGTGGACCGAAGAGAACGTTTCAATTCAGGTGGTGTGCGGTATGCTCCCATTTATTAATATTCTTCTTCTTCTTCTGTTTTGACTGTACGAGACGTACGCCGGAAAAGAAAATTTTGAAGTGCATTGAACCGGATTTAGCACACATGCCTCGTACCCTGTTCAACGTGTTTGACGTTGGTGCAATCGGAGACAGATCACTGGTCGTTTCACATTCGATTTTTGCTTTGGTCATGATGTAGGGAGTTACATAAGTGATAGGACTTAGTTAAATTATTTTATGTATATGTGTTTTGGAATTCATCTAGAACTGGCCCCCGCTTTCTAGACGGAATGTACCGGCACTTAACATATGCAAATCGATTGTTGGAATATGCTTTTTTTTCTTTCGTTTCATTTCATTTGGCATTTCCTTGGTTTATTAGTAGTTTTTTTTTTGTTAATTCGGTCAACATGGTTTTGAATTCTTCTAAAACTCGATCAGTTCGTCTGGACACATGGGCGAATAGCTACGACTTTTAACGCAGCCGATTTATTTTTGATTTATTCCTTTACTATCGGTTGTAAAAAGAAAAAAAAATCAATAGGATGTTGGTATGTAGATGATCTGTTTAAATCTTTGGAAATCATCGGATCAATTCAATTGCATACCGCATGCTTGCCATTTAACACAATTGTCAGTACCATAAAAATCCCAAATTGGTAATGCATGATAAATTTACCTCAAACTAATTTTTTCATCTCACAAATAATCCAAAATTAGCACTTCATTACACATTTCCTCCAAGTTGCAAACTAATGCCTTTGACCCAAATCTTTCCTCCGTTAGCCATTTGGAATCTGACGTGAATGGTAGATTTGGATTGGGTGTACCAGTCTATAAATTTTCAGGGAATAAAAATTAGTTTGAGATAAATATGGCATTAACTACCAACTTGGGATTTTTTCAAGATGAAAGTTCATTTGGCATAAATGTGTCGTTGGATATAGGTTTGAGATTAATTGGGGGTTAAATCCGTAATCCAAATTCGTGCGTTAAGCCAAGGACAATCTCCGTGAGAACACAGCATGTAGAAGTCGACTCAGTGAAACAATTCAATTAATTGAAGTCTAATAAAGACGCGTGTATGCAAGAGTCAAAGGATGTGACGAACGACGATTGCTACTTGCATCATCCTTGTGATTAATTTTTCTTTTTTATTTTTTGGCAACAGCATTAAAACAATTCCCAAAAAAGATAAATTGCAAGAAAATTTACTTTGCCCAAAAAAGAAATTATGTATAAAACAATCAAATATGTGGATTTATCGACCGTCATATCTTAAAAATATCAAGTGCCGATTATGTATGTACAACATCTTTCTCGAGTCTTTCACTTCACGTCTGTCATTTTCTTTAGTAGTTGTCACTTACTAAACGAAAAGTACAGAAAATATGTTAGATGAGCCATCCAAAATAAGATAAATTCATAGAGACGTTCGTTTGTCAGATTCTTTAGCTAAGATTTAAAAAAGGGGAAGGAAATTTCCCAATAAACACCGTGAAGGAGTTAATTGATGATGTGACTAATGCGTAAACATGCACGTTGCACATGTAACACTCTAGGGTGTTCATACCTTTTACAATGTCATATCACATTTATATTCCCCAAAAGGTTTTTTTGTCCCGTCCTTCTTTTCTGCTCTGCCGAGTTGTTGTATCTGGGGCTCGATGGCCTTTCTATACTTGTAACTTGGTCATTGTCATATTTATCTACGGATAAGTAACACGAGGGAGGCAGTTGATGCTCGCCGATGACACATTGATGGCTAATTTTCATGGAGGATCGCCCATGTGAAAATCTATCCCGCTCGCTGTTGAATTTGTGACTCAAAGTTCTTGTCAAATTTGGACTTTGAATCGAGCCCCAAAAACAAGGTAGGTTAGAGACGTCATTGGAGGTGCTCGTGGTGCGAGGATGCAGGAGATCAATAGCTCGTGCCAAAGGCCTAAGCTTCCAATCATGAGCGCAGCACTGGGTGAGTGCTCCGCCATCCAAGGCCGGGAGCCCGGCTGGGCTCGGCAAGGGATGAACGTCACACAGAATTGGAAAACACGGGATTTGTAACTTTGATTTTAACCCATTTTCGTAAGTTACATATTGGAGCAAACAAGATGAGTCTTAGTGTTTTCTTTCGATGAGTTTTCTAAATAAGTTTTCTATGAGAGTTTGTGCGAAAACATTTGTAGGTTTGCCTTGGATGTAACCTAGGGTTAGGGAATATTTGAGCAATTGTAATTCTGCAATCGTCCAGATTCATAGTGAATTTCTTTACGGTTGGCTCTAGTGTCTATTGGGGCAAACAAGACGAGTCTTAATGTTTTCTTTCGATGAGTTTTCTAAGTAAGTTATTTATGAGAGTTTGTGAGATAACATTTGTGAGTTTGCTTTTGATGTAACCTAGGGTTAGGATATACTTGAGCAATTGTAATTCTGTAATCATCTGGATTTATAATGAATTTCTTTACGGCCAGCTCTAGTGTCTATTTAGTAATGCTGTTATCTTTTATTATGGTGGAAGTATAAATGAAAATATTGCTACGTATTTTGAAACTGATTTACAAAAAATTATCATATTAAACGACGAGTAAATTACTGCTTAACAGCTTAAATTTTGACCGTTCATTTAAATACTTAATATGAGTTCTCGCGATCACTTCGTAAATGAATTTCGCTAGTGTCAATGCCGCTAATAGTGCTGGTACACGTACATACATGCAACAAGATGAATTTGTCAATTCTGAGCAATAGGACCAAGCAACAACAGTGGCATCAGTTGGACATTTCACACATGGTTCGGTAGGGTTTAAAAGGTTACCAGTTATCACCTTTCCTAGGTATAAGCAGTCAAAGAAATCAGCTTTCTCATATTCCAAATTTGCAGAACAAAAAATGAAAGGAAAGGGACAGAGAGAGAGAAAGTGAGGATGGGACTTAGAAATTAAATCAATGAGGAGATTTGAGATTGAGTAGCCACCCGGCCAGTCTTGATTATACGGTCGCAGCGTTCCCTTCTTCAGTCAAAGTCTTCTCTCTTCTATACCCCACACCCTGCTCCATTTCCTTCCTATATATATGATCAGTCTTCACTTCTCTTGAACCCATCCATACCAAAAGAACTCCTCTCTCCTCTTCTCCTCTCTCTCTCTTCAAATTTAAGCACGCTCTTGAGAGAGAGGCACAGGGCAAGAGAGAGAGAGAGATGGCAGGAGGGACAGGAGGAAGGTCGCTGGAG
Organism: Syzygium jambos; assembly: GCA_031216235.1. Classification (NCBI taxonomy): domain Eukaryota; kingdom Viridiplantae; phylum Streptophyta; class Magnoliopsida; order Myrtales; family Myrtaceae; genus Syzygium; species Syzygium jambos. The sequence goes on from CM062220.1 coordinate 11,942,165, forward strand.
GAAACGCCGACTTGGGCCGTGGCAGTTGTTTGTTTCGTGCTTGTTTTGATCTCCATTATCATCGAGTACATCATTCATTTGATTGGCAAGGTACGAAAGAATATACATGTTAAGACTAGCTTGGCGATATATCAAAGTATTCACTTGAAGCCTCTCTCTCTCTCTCTCGTCTGCGCGCATAGTAATATATTGGGTTTCATCAGTTCATGACAGAGACTATTGCATACTCTTACCATTTTCTCTGTGTCCATTGCAGTGGTTAACCAAGAGGAACAAGAAAGCTCTTTACGAAGCACTTGAGAAGATAAAATCAGGTCTCCTCTACTTCTCAAACCCCTCTTCCGTATGAAAATGTGACCATTTGGCATACACTTATCACTTATCCGTGGTGGTTCGGCGGTCTTTAAGAGGAGCCATTTTTCAGCAAAAGTTAGCGGAGAAGTCGTGCGTCTTAATAGCATCATGTCACTAACCAATGATGCATTTTCCATTAACAAGCAGAGAATTAAGAATTCAAGCCATCATGACACGCAGACTAAATGTCTTATTCAGTAGATTGAACCTTTGAGTCGTGCACTATCATAATTATTGTTGATCATTCTATTTTGTTAAAAAGTTGAGTCACGAGTCATCAATCAAATCATAACATCATGAAACAACATCGTCGTACCGATGGATGGTATTTACTTCTTTTGAAATGAAATTATCTAAGTTAGATCCAATGCCTGAAATATGAGCCTGTTGAGGTAGTTATGTGATATATATAGTTAAAGATACAGCTAATTACGTAGCGACTGGGGATGTTTATAATTAGGTCAAATCTGCAGTTGAGTTTACGGATATAGATATCATTATTGACTTGCTTATGTGAACTCACAACTGTGCTTTGCAATCTCAGAACTCATGTTGCTGGGCTTCATATCGCTACTGCTGACAGTGGGTCAAGGGCCCATCTCAGACATATGCATATCGGAGTCGCTGGGCGCCACTTGGCATCCATGCAGTCATAAACAGGAGTCCAAAATGAACACGGACGATCAAGAAGATGAAGACGCTGATCACGGAAGAAGACGGCGGCTCCTCGTGAGCCTCTCCAACACCGCACAAGCATCTTTTGGTCATCAGAATGCTCGCAGAGGTTTAGCTGCTGCTGGATATGACAAATGTAGCCCCAAGGCAATCATCTTATTACCCTTCGAAAAGATATTGCAATTAATTCATTTCCTTGGGCTTTTCTCTAAGGTTCATGAAGTTAACAGCTTCAAAAACTCCAAACTTAAAGACGGTCATGATCATAATTTAGTACTAATGGAGGGTGAATTTGATATTGTATTTCAGCTGGCAAGGGGTCCACCCACACCTATATTTTCGACTCTTTAAACTACTTTCCGGTTTGACATGGTTAAAGACATAGCTTCACAAACTTCAACCTTAAAGACCGTCTGAATTTATGATAATATCTTATTATTGATGGAGGTTTAGTTTGGTATGATACACGTTTCAGCTGTTTTGGGGATTACTTTTTCCACCCATTTCTATATTTTCAACTTTTTAAACTATTTTCGGTTTTGACATGGTGAAGACTGTGGAATTTGGCCAGCTAAAAGACTATAATAACAAATTGATGGGCGAACATTTGAAGATGACATGTTTCGTGTTTGATGATCTTTCAAGATCCAATGATGTATATGTGCGTGGTTTACTTGCTGTCATTACAGGGAAAGGTGCCGTTTGTGTCCAAAGATGGGATTCATCAGCTTCACATATTTATATTTGTGTTGGCGGTCTTCCATGTGCTCTACTGCATAATTACCTTGGCCTTGGGTAGTGCCAAGGTATGTACATGGAGTAATGAAAAAGTTTGATGAAGAAAAAAATTTTCCCATTATGATTTTTGTTTGGTTTATTGCAGATGAGAAAGTGGAAGGCGTGGGAGAAGGAAACGAAGACGGTTGACTACCAATTTTCACACGGTAGGTATCTCATTGACTTATCCTAATTTAGAACGTGAAATATATATGGAGGCCTTTTTTCTTCTCCGTTAACTTGAAGTTTTGAAAAGAAATATGGATGCGCAAACCAGAGTGTTGAAATTGCACAGTAAAAGGCCGAGAAAAGGATCATATATACGTGATTCGGACCAAAAATTGCACTGAAGGAATGTAATAACAAATTGGCAATGTTTCTTAATCATGCATGAGGTTGCTGGGACACGGCAGTTTGTGCAAATCTAATTATGCTCATGAATTACTATTGTCATGTAACTGCATAAAATGTCAAACTCGAGCCTGCAAGTTGTTTTGGTTTCCTGCATTATCAAATCGTTTTAAACTCATTCATGAATGTTAATGGATATCAAGATGCAACGGAGTTGATTAATGTTCGATCCCCGTAATTTCAATCCTGGGGGTTATAATCTACACTTGCATAAGACATGGTGTTGCAAAGTTCTATAATCCCCCTCCATACACGAAATTAGAAGGCCCTAATCTCATGTTACTTCATCTATCAAAGGTTCACAGACAAAGCCAGATTGCTATTTTCTGATCTTAGTGGATCATGTAATAGTTGCATTCATATGGATTTTGCACATGGTCCTCATTGACAGTCAGAAGAAATCAAGGCCTCATTTACTACTTGTAAAGTGCCCTCTGACTTTACAATTTAAAACAATCAGAATGCGCTTAGTTATATGATCAAACTTTCATTCGTTAAACTGTAAACAGTGATTTAGCATGGTTAGCGTACAATGGTAATAGTGTCTGATCAATTTGTACACAGACCCAGAGAGATTTAGATTCGCAAGAGACACTTCGTTCGGGCGAAGGCACTTGAGTTTCTGGAGCCACTCGACAGTCCTGCTTTGGATAGTAAGAATTTCAAAGAAACTAATTCGTCCAAAATGCTTTGCTTTTGCCGGAGCACTGAAATTGATCATAGCTTCATGTCATGACTTGCAGGTCTGTTTCTTTAGACAGTTTGTTAGATCGGTCCCCAAGGTCGATTACTTAACACTACGCCACGGATTCGTAATTGTAAGTTTCATCTAAATACGTTACATCATTGGATTGACCGTATATATGTTTCGAAGTGTTTTATCAGATGATTATTCACTTGCTGTTAACTGAATTTCCCAGGCTCATCTCGCCCCTCAAAGTCACGCGAAATTCGATTTTCAAAAGTACATCAAGAGAACACTTGAAGAGGACTTCAAAGTTGTTGTTGGGATCAGGTAGATGAATTCTCCACATTTTTCAGCAGTTCATTCATGAGTTTTGTGGATTTGGCTGTAGCTTTCAAGCTCCAAGCTTGAACAAGAGGTCAAGGTCCTCAAATTGCAGCTCTGTCGTCTTATGTGACTCTGCTCTGCAAAAGTCAAAAGAACTTATCTCATTGCTCTGTCAGATAACAGCTTATTTTCTTCCTTTTGCAGCCCAATAGTCTGGTTATTTGCCATCTTCTTCCTGCTCTCCAACACACATGGTAACCGAATTAAGTCTCTTTTTATTGCCACCTTTAGCTCCCATTTGAAATCTAATTTCATGCTTACTGTTAAAAAGCAAAGCCTGATTTAAGGAGTCCAATCTAGTAACAAACTGCTCAACTGGTACCATTAATTCCAAAACCCAAAAAGCAGAATTAAGTGCTTCCGGTCTCAATTCTTCGATTGCCAAGCAATTTCCGGATTTTAGGTAGGCAATTACGGATAGCAAGTGACCTTAGGACAATTTGCACTTTCATAAAAGAAAAAAGAGATCCGGAAGGATTTGATGGTGTTCCGTGCATAAACATTAGGGTCTTCAGTGATTTATCGCTTTAATTAAACAGTTAATAGGGTATGTTTGACTTCCTGGTTGCAACTTGGTTTTGACAATCTTATTTCTCTTTATCATGTTTGACAGGAGCATATTCTTATCTGTGGTTGCCCTTCCTTCCCCTAGTTGTAAGCCTTATTCCCTTCGTCTCCTTTCAATTTGTAGAATGGATGTTTTTTACCCTCTCTGCAAGTAGAGATTTCAAGACTTCTCAAAGAAAAATTCAATAAGCTCAGTTACGAGCAATCCATTGGACAATAAATAATCTACCTCCAAACAGGTATGAAATAATCTAACGGTTGCCTAGCATGTTTGCAGATCATTCTGCTAGTGGGAACTAAACTGCAAGTTATAATAACAAAGATGGGTCTGAGTATCCAAGAGAGAGGACAAGTTGTTAAGGGAACACCAGTGGTTAAGCCTGGAGATGATCTCTTCTGGTTCAACCGGCCCCGTATCTTGCTCTACCTCATCCACTTCGTTCTCTTCCAGGTCAACTTCCCGAAACTCAATCAACTTATATAATGAATAGTCATTTTGGCATCAAATTCATGCCGACACTTTTGGTGCTAACTTTTCTCTGGTCCTCACAGAATGCCTTTCAGCTTGCTTTCTTTGCTTGGACTTGGGTTAGTCATCATACTAATTTTATTCTCCTTATGGAACAACTTGTTCATTCATCTTGGTGAATTCCAGGCCCAACCATCTGCTTACTCTTCTGTGTTTTTTATTTTCCATTTCAGTATGAGTTCGGCTTGAGATCATGCTTCCATGATAAGCTGGAAGATGTAATTATCAGGATATCGATGGGGTATGAACTCGTTAACAAGTACCATTGCGCATGTTGTAACAAAACTCACTATGGTTAATAATCGTTGTGTCATTTGAGCAGGGTCTTGATCCAAATATTATGCAGCTATGTGACTCTTCCTCTCTATGCACTAGTAACGCAGGTAAGCTTCCCGTTTGAACTTGCTCGTCAAGTATCCGCTAAGTCGAATATGCGATATTTCTCACTTCCAAAATCAGATACTACTTTTCTGCAGTGGGACTGGATAATCTAACTTGCTTTTTCTTTACAATCCAATCAGATGGGCTCGAACATGAAGCCTACCATCTTTAATGACCGAGTGGCCAACGCACTACGAAATTGGCACCAGAGTGCGAAGAAGCACCTAAAGCAAAATCATGGATCAGTCACGCCATTCTCCAGTAGGCCTGGAACTCCATCACACGGAATGTCCCCTGTCCACCTGTTGCAGCACTACAAGTCAGAGCTCGACAGCGTGCAGACAACTCCGAGGACATCCAACTTCGGAAACGAGGGTTCGGAGACCAATGGCCCAAATTCGCCTTCACACCGGAATGAGGAGCGTGGTGACATTGAGATGGGGTGCAACATGCCAATCAGGCTCAACATGAAATAGACATATGCTCAGTGGATTTCTCTTTTGAGAAAAGAACCAAAGCTTGAATGTTGAGTGTAGGAAAGAGCAAGAAGAGGCCAGAAAATGTAGTCCTAAAAACCGAAGAAGAGACAAGAAGACAAGAACGAAGTAGTATAGGCTTAGCTGTGCCAAAACATTCCTTCTTATAAAACTATGCGAAGATTTTGAATGTAAAGATGCTTTGTAGGAAAACGCAGTAGACTTGTAAATGAAGTTCACAGAAGTGTTGAAATAACAGGACTATTCTGTTCCGTATCTGTACAATAGAATGATCCTCAGAATGTCATGAAAATTTTTGCCTTTATAGTCTTGAATGTGTAGAACCTAAAGTTACTATATATTTCCATGTCAGTTGATCCACACTACCAGAAAGTGCTCCTAACAATACCCTTTAATTTTATGAAGCAGATTATTGATTCACAAGCATTTCAAACTCGTGATGTTTCCTCAACTAATACTAAGATCAATGACAACAATGCCATCTCCTGGATACAACAATATCTCCTTTTCTCTTTCACGGGAAAAAGAAAAATTGTATGTTAAGTTAAAATGCTCACAGTATTGAAGTACAAATCCATAGTCATCTGCAATTGCTCGGATTTCCTTTAGCTATCTTTGCAATCTACAGGCATAGAATAACCTATATGTTCTGCACCTTGTGGGCTATATTCTTTCACCAGCAGTTCAAATGCAGCAGACATAGCCAAATTTCTCCGAGTGTCTTCGTTATATGAAGACTCAGCACAGCTCGCCGCTCAAGTAAAACAATCATAGTCACCCTCACAACTCAATACATGAACGCCAGGAAAAGTGAAACTGTGGAAGACATTAAAGAATCACCCTATTAATTCATATTGACACAAGTTATGGGGAACAACCCCAAAAGCAAGGATGTGATCATTGTGAGCAACTAAGCAAATTTAGCAGTGTTTGTCCAGCCTCTTGTCTCATAGGTCTTGCATATATCATTCCAAGCAACCATAAACAGACTCAATAGTCTGGGGGCATGTCAGAAGGCTCAGACAACAATCAGGTGACTAATCATTTTCAAAAATCATTATTTACTGCAACTTAGATTGGAAATTTTCATTCGATTATGAGAACTCTAAGTACCATTTTGTGCTCTGGGACTATTCTTTCGAGGATTGGAAGGTTTGACCGAAATCTGGCCGGAGATTACTTCCTCTTCGACATTAGTTTCACCCAATTTTGTTGCTTTGGATGCTTTTAACCCCTCGTTTCAGGATGTACAGTCCAAATCGGGAAATCACGAATTTTCAACATTTACTCAATTCCCGATCGACTCTATGAAACTTGATGATGGTACAAATATGCGAGCAGAATATGAAGTGACAACGACATGGATGCCTTTGTCCCGAGTGCAAGAAAGGTCATAAACTAATTATATTGATGCAAATTTAGTCATAAATATTTGGGATAAGTGCACTAAAAGTCCTAAAACTTATCAAGAAAGTGCAATTGAGTCCTAAAATTTTCAAAAAATGCGATCAAGTTCTAAAACTTATTACGAAAGTGCAATCAAGTCTTAAAACTTATTATAAAAGTGCAATCAAGTCCTAAAAATTTCAAAAAGTGCAATCAATGGAAGGACTTGATTGAATCAATTTGACAAGTTTAAGGACTTGTTTACACATTCGTGACAAGTTTTAGGATTTGTTTGTACTTTTTGAAAGTTTTAGGACTCAATTGTACTTTCCTAATAAGTTTTAAGACTTAATTGCATATTATGAAAGTTTTAGGACTCAATTGCACTTTCGTGATAAGTTTTAGGACTTTGAATGCACTTATCCCTAAATATTTTATTGGTTCTAATTTAGTCCTAAATATTTTGACATAGAGCCAATTCAGTCATTCTAGCGAATTTTAGTTCGATATTGCTAACATGTATACCGGCCAGCCTACGTGGCATGGCCGGCATTGACATGGACATTATTAATAATAATTTAATAATTTTTGATTATTTTTCTTTTTTTCATTTCTTTTTTTTCTGCACTTTCCCCCGGTTACTGGCGAGGGCGAGTGCCAGCAAGGCCACCCTCGCCAGATCTGGTGAGCCCAAGCGTCTCTTGGGCGAGGGCAACCTCGCCCTAGCCCAGACGACGTCTAGCAAGGCTGACCCTCTCCTAGGCTAGGTGGAGACAGCCTTGCTTGGGCCAAGGTGAGGCCAACCCTCGCCCAGGTGATGCTTGGGCTCGCCAGATTTGGTGAGAGCAATCTCATTGAGAACAATGAATGCATAACTGTACCCTAACTCTCGCATGTTTCGATATCAAAATTTGGATAAATTCTATCCTGTTCATTACATAAGGCACAGCAAATACAATTCAGGAAATCACTTGCCTCGGTGAAGCACCTTAAGGCACCGGTTCATTGTTTGTGGATCTTATTCCATTGAATAGAGATTTCATCTGAAAACTAAGGGTGCGAATGGTAACCATTCTGCTCTAGAAATCAAATTCTTGCCAAAAATTGATTTCTGGAAGAGAAATCTATTTGATAAAACATGACTAATTATGCTCCAGAAATTGATTTCTGGAACAGAAATCTGTTTTGATTTGTTGATTTTTTTGCATCTAAAAAAATTTAAATTTTACTCAAAATGGGTGGCCACAGGTATTATAAGCCATTACGTAAAGTTTTGAAATTTTTGATTTTTAAAATTTTTTTTGGGCACCTAAAAAAAATAAAATTTCACTCAAAGTAGGTGGCCACAGATATTTTAAGCCATTTTGTGAAGTTTTGAATTTTTTTATTTTTTATATTTTTGGGCAACTCAAAAAATTTAAATTTTACTCAAAGTGGGTGGCTACAAGTATTCTAAGCCATTTTGTGAAGTTTTGACATTTTTAATATTTTTAAATTTTTTTTTGGCATCTCAAAAAATTTAAATTTCACTCAAAGTGGGTGGCCACATGTATTTTAAGCCATTTTGTGAAGTTTTGAAAATTTTTATTAATTTTATTTTTTTTTATTTTTTTTGCACCTCAAAAAATTTAAATTTCACTCAAAGTAGGTGGCCACATGTGTTTTAAGCTATTCTGTGAAGTATTGAAATTTTTTATTTTTTATTATTTTTTTAAAAAAATTCACCAAATTTTTATTTTCCCGAAATCTGACTTTTTTTTATTTTCTAGAAATTTTTATGAATTTTTCTAGAATTTTTCAATTTTTATGTATTTTTTGAAAAAAAATTGTGAGAAAATAGGGAGAATGCATTCCGGAATCAAAAAGTTACAAAAAGTAGCTTCTCTTTTTCTTGCCAAAAACTCATTCTGGAATCAAGTATTTTTAACAAACGCATTTTTATTCCAGAATGCAAAAATCGCTCCAAAATCCATTCCGGAAATTTTTTAACAAACGCCATTTTATTCCGGAATGCATTTCGGAATAGAATTTTTATTCCGGAATATGCACACCCTAAGAATCAGGTTTGAAGAAGGAGAAGGCCGACGAGCCCTCGACCAACCAGAATTCACAGAGGATCGCGTATTCAGGCTCCTAGAATATGGAATAGAGAGGAGTAATTCAACATTGAGGAAATTTAGAAAATAATTCTCCACAGAGGGTATAATCGAAATCTCTATCATACTTTCATCCACCCCAATTTTGGTTCCTCCAGCCCAATCACTTCAAAAAAAGTTGATTTTAACGATGAATTTTGCTACGAAAAATTTGACAAAATTCGTCGTTAAATGAATTTGCGACGAAATTAGCGATGGAGAAAAATTCGTCTCTAATAGCCGTCGCAAACTTTGCGACGGAAAATTTCAATTTTCATCACTAAATTGTGACAAAAAAAATTCGTCACTAATTATTCGTCGCTAATTTGCCCTGAAAAAACAAAAAAAAAATTCTATTTTTTTATAAAAAAAATTTCGTGGCTAATTTTCCACGAAAAGTATTCATCGCTGATTTGCCCCGAAAAAACAAAAAAAAATTCGTGGTTAATTTGCTACGAAGTGTATTCACAGGTAATTTGCCTCGAAAAAAATATATATTCGATTTTTTTATAAAAAAAATTCGTGGCAAAATTCGTGGTTAATTTGCCACGAAGTGTATTAATCGCTAATTTGCCCCGAAAAAAAAAAATAAAATTCGTGGCTAATTTGTCACGAAATGTATTCGTCGATAATTTGCCCCGAAAAAATAAAAAAAATATTCTATTTTTTTATAAAAAAAATTCGTGGCTAATTTGTCACGAAGTGTATTCGTCGATAATTTGCCCCGAAAAAATAAAAAAAATATTCTATTTTTTTATAAAAAAAATTCGTGGCTAATTTGTCACGAAGTGTATTCGTCGATAATTTGCCCCGAAAAAATAAAAAAAATATTCTATTTTTTTATAAAAAAAATTCGTGGCTAATTTGTCACGAAGTGTTTTCGTCACTAATTTGCCCCGAAAAAACAAAAAAACATTCTATTTTTTTATAAAAAAAATTCTTGACAAAATTTGCGGCTAATTTGCCCCGAAGTGTATTCGTCGCTAATTTGCCCTGAAAAAAAAATTCTATTTTTTATAAAAAAAGAATTCGTGACTAATTTGCCACAAAATGTATTCGTCGCAAAATTCATCGCTAATTTGCCCTGAAAAAACAAAAAATATATTCTATTTTTTTATAAAAAATTCGTAGCTAATTTTCCATGAAATGTATTCGTCGCAAAATTCGTCACTAATTTACCCCGAAAAAACAAAAAAATATTTTTTATAAAAAAATGCATGGCTAATTTGACTGGAAAAAAAATATATTCTATTATTTTATTAAAAAATTCGTGGCAAAATTCGTGATTAATTTGCCACGAAGCATATTCGTCGCAAACTTCATCACTAATTTGCCCCGAAAAAACAAAAAAAATATTCTATTTTTTTCTAAAAATAATTCGTGGCTAATTTGCCACGAAGTGTATTCATCGCAAAATTTGTTACTAATTAGCCCCGGAAAAACAAAAAAATATATTCTATTTTTTTATTAAAAAAAAATTCGTAGCAAAATTCGTGGCTAATTTGCCACGAAGTGTATTCATCGCTAATTTTTATAAAAAAATTCGTGGCTAATTTGCCACGAAATGTATTCGTCACTAATTTTTATAAAAAAAAAAAACATCCTATTTTTTTATAAAAATTCGTGGCTAATTTGCCACGAAATGTATTCGCCGCTAATTTGCCCGAAAAAACAAAAAAAATATATTCTATTGTCCGATTCGCTTGTCCCATATTTTCACAACAATAGATAATTCTACTAGTGAAATGATTGACCAGAGAGCCAAGGGGACATGCTTGATACAAGGCCTGACATCATTTCTAAGCTTCAAAAACTTCCTCCAAATGATCGGAAGAGTCCAAAAGGACCTACCTATAGCCTATAAGCAACCAACCAAGCAACCCAACTGGATCCTGCCTGTGAAAATACAACCTTATACATCATAACACAAGCCTTATTCAACCACTCAATCCTTTTGAGTCCAATTTCACCCTCTTTTTTGGGCAAGCTAATAGTATCCAAACTTACTTTGGCCCCTTTAGCACAAGAGCCATTACCAAAAAAGAAGAGGATAAAACTAAGATTTTCTGGCCAATCAAGTTAATGAACTTTTTGGTGAGTAGGAATACATTTCACCAGCAGTAGACAATGCTCTGTATAACGGAACTAATCAACTGGAGTCTTGCAACATAAGAGAGCTTTCAAGTGGTCCATATAATGGAAATTAATAGTGACTTTATCAATCAAAGATTTGCAGTCATGAGAGGGACTCCCAGATATCTCACAGGAAGCTCACCAACTGGGGAACGAGAAATTCCACCATCCCCTGCATTAAGTCTTCTGAATACTAGAAGTATAGAGCTCTGTCTTAGCTGGATTAAGCTCAAGACCTGAAAGAGCTTTAAATATATCAAACACAACCAAAAGAGAGAGCAATCAGTCCTTATCATTATTCATGAAAATGAGAAGATCATCTGCAAATCCCAAGTGAGTAGCTTACTCACTTGGGATTTGCTACATGAAGCATGATATTTCAGAGGTTCCCATTTGTAGCTGCAACATCAAGTAATCTGGAAAGCACCCCAATGGCCACGACAAAAAGATAGGGAGATAAGTGATCTCCTTGTCCGAATCCCTTCTTTCCTCTAAAATAGCCTGCTAACTACCCAATAACATTGATCGAAAATTTAAGAGTAGTAATCATGCTGCAATCCACTAAGCAAAATGATGAGGAGCCTCAACAGCATGAAATATGTTAAGAATAAATCTCAAATCCACTGAGTCAAAGGCTTTCATAATGTCAGCCTTAACAACACATCTTGGAGATACAGCCCTTCCTGTAATAATTTTTCACCAGCTCATGGGCAAAAAGAACATTCTCAACAATCCTTGTCCCCCATATAAAGGCAGTCTGATTCATGCTAATAAAAGCATACGTCTCAATTTCTTGACCAGGATAGAGGTAATACACTTATAGATGTATTGCAAATGGGGGACTTGAGGAACCAAAGTAATGGCTATGGAGTTCACAGCACCAAGAAGTTTAGAGGATCTAAAAAGTCAGCAACGGCAGCAACCAGCAGTAACATCACTTCCAACAATATTTCCAAGGTTTCTTGAAGAAATGAGCTGTTAACCATCCGGACAAGGGTTTTTCTCCCCATAATTTTATGTTAATCAACTTAATTTAGATTAATATAACAAAACTTAATCCATGTGTACTTATTTCAAGTACTAGACTAATACAAGAATATGAGCAACCATTTCTTGACAAATTGGCCATAAGAGGCTTTTAAGCATTCTTAATATGAGGAATCAGGAGATTTTAGGTATCGGGGAATGCCAATTTAAAGACCCGAAACACATTAATTACTTGTATTTAATAGCAAATTGTGCATTTTCCTTAGCTAATTATTCATCAACTTTTCTTGGTGATCAAATTGGCCGAAAGAAATTAAAATCATAAAATGAAATCAAATGCACGTGAGACATATCTCTAGTAGAACAGTATGATTTCGTCCTTAGTTGTTCAATCCGTGCACTCGGCTCTGTTCTTTCATGGAAAAACCTTGATAAGGTAATTGTAATTAGCCTGGAGCCATTTTGCATAGTGCAGCACTCTCCCCATATTGTTCTTCATTTTGAAAAAGGATTAAGTCCAATTATAATCATTTCAATTTGTTGATTTATTTTTGTACAATCAACTTCTTCGACAACAAATCAGCATAGATGAAGTTCGATAAATTCACGCGCATTGTGTAGAACTTGTAGGTACTACACGCACCACACTACAGTGTTTTTTGCATTAGGATTTAATAAGATTTGTCAATGTCAATACAAATGATACGGTGGGTAAATGAAATCCCGTATACTAGTATTTGGAAGAGATTCGACAATCCAGAAAAATTCTGACGACATTACTAGACGGGCTTCTTGTTTGCTACTTCCAAGGTTGAGAGACAGATGAATGCTGATGGCATAGAATTAATTGAGCAGTAATGCAGGGATCTTAGGGTTCTCCACCCCAGAAATGCCTCAATACATATATAACCAAGATCCAAACAAATCTCATATGAAAGACCTAACACGCAAAAGGGGAACAGAAAGTTTACCCTGTAATCCGGTTGACAGCATTAGAGGATGTTGAGATCTCCAGACTCCAGATTAGGGCATGAGAACGCAATGCAAGCCAGCATCGTCGCATCTACATCACTGCGAAAGCCAACCAACAGAACAAGAACCGAATCAGTGTCATAAATCCAGAAAAATTTGACGAAGCTCAAGCACATGATCTTGAACTGGAATTAATTGTGAGATCCAATCAGGATCCTCACAACTGATTCACAAGTTCTAGGCCTTCCTTAAAGGGTTAATGTGCGAATCCTGAAACTCCCTGATTCATGAAAGTTTGTCCATAAATGCTGATCAAGCAGCATTTCCACTACTCGTAGCATACATTTCTTTTTGTTAATTTTAAGCTTCAATTCAATTGATCAAACAGTTCACTTGCGGTTATTAGCTCGTGCATCAACTTCAGTCCTAATTAATAACGCCCAGATGAACCTTGTCTCATCAGTGCATCAACATCAACCGATCCGATCCACCTTGCGAAGAAACATCCTAGATCCGAATCCACGACTGATTACTAACCTTTCCATCCACAGAGATAGCCTAACGAGCTCAGGGCACTTGTTCAACACCGATCCGACGAAACAGAGCCGAGCTCTCGAGGGAACCCTGGGCTTCAGATCCTCGGCGGCCCACCACACCCTCCTCGAGGTCTCCCGCCACCCCTTGTACACCCGCGCCACCGCGAGCAGCTCCGCCGGCGGCAACCTCCTTAGGACCTCCCACAAGCACCTGGCGGGCAACCCGCCGGCGTCCGCATCCCCGTCCACGAAATCCCGATCCCGCTCGTCGAGATCCGGCTCCACCTCGTCGAAGCCCTCCTCCTCCTCGTCGGCGCCGACGTCGAGGTCGTCGAAGGAGAGCGCGCGGCGGAGGTGAGAGATCGGGTGGCGCGGCAGGAGGGGCGGCGGTGGCGTTGACGGGCATGGAGGAGGCCGCGGCGGGGGAGGGGGAGGAGCTGGCGTGGCAGGAGCGGCCCTTCTTGGGGAGGCCGCAGCGGCTGCAGTTGTAGCTGCCGCGCTTCTCGCCACGCTTGGCGGCGGCGTCGTCAGAGGAGGAGGAGGAGGAGAGGGCGGCGGGGGAGTCGGAGTGGGGGAGGGGGGGGCTGGTGGAGGCGGCAGAGGAGGCTAGAGAGAGAGAAGTTAGAAGTTAGAAGTTAGAGAGAGAGAGAGAGAGAAGTTAGAAGTTAGAGAGAGAGAGAGAGAGAGGGAACGCGGTGGTGGTGGTGGGGGAATAAAAAGAGCGAGCGAAAGGGGAGACGATGGCGCGAGAGGGGAGGCGAGTTCGCGCGCGGGTTCCTGAAAATTTTCGAAAAAAGAGGAAAAAAACGTGCGTTTGCTGTTGCCGTTGCCACGAAGTGTAGTCTGAAAAGGCAAGCAACGAAAAGGGAGAGTAAGATTTGGTCGCTGGACACAGGTTGGATCGTGTTTTAGATATTATTAACTTTCTAAATTCAATTGGGTTTGACCAAAAAAAAATTATTAATTGATTCGAGCCGTCGGAACGGGTTCTTTATTTTTTGAAACTTCGAACCTACTCTACATTAGGAGTGAGCATGATTCTAGATAAAACCTAGAATCGGAGAACCGAGCCGGTGGAAAGTTGTTCAGTTCTAGGTTTCAAGGTATGCATGATAAGTTTCAAAATTCAAAGATTCAAGAACCTATTTCGACTAGTAGGTTTCAAGTTCTAATTGTCAATTCTAAATGCACCGTAATTTTCATTGAATCATTAATAAAAAGAAAATTATCCAATGCAATAATAACAAGTTGCATATGCAGCTTAATAAAAGATATTGTTCATTCAGTTGCTTGGCTCCCCTGAAAAATGTTACTCTCTTGAAAAATATATTTTACTTGAATCAGACAATAAAAGTTTCAATTGCATCAATAAGAAAGTCATTATTCACTTAAAACACGTATATATCAAGGAATAAGTTTCAATGTTTAGTGTGAGAAACACCAAATGAACTTATTGACATGATTGATTATTGTTCTCCATTCGCAGTTTCATTATCAATAGATACATTTAAGCAATTTAGGTCCTTTTCAATATTATCTTCTAATAAAATATGAGTAAATTGAGTATAATGCATTCATCAACCACAATATTCAATCTTTGAATAAATTTTCGTAAATTTGTACCAAAAATCAAAGTCAAAAAATTCACGATCATGAGGATTATTCGGGGAAATAAAGTTAATAATTGTTGGAATAAGTGTAGAAGAAGACGGACATGAAGGAAACCTTGCAATGAATGGGTGTGGAAGATGAGGCTAGAGTGAAAAAAATTATTTGAAAGGAATGTGAGTAGTTTTGTCTTTTAATATAATATAAAGCAAAAGAAAAAGAAGAAAAAATCCAAGAAATAATCTTAAATTAAAAGTGAGATCCGCAAAGAATAATGTAGTTAGTTCAATGTGATGGAGAATGCCAGACACCAATTACGAAGAGAGAGTTTGCGCAGGTCATCGAACAATTTTTCCCTCACATGGCAAGGAAAGTTAGGATGTTATTATGCGATAGTAGCTTTTCATGTGAGAATGGCATTTGCCTCAATTTGAAACCCAAAATCCATTGATCTACTATTTCTTAAGAAAAAATTACTAAATAGTTTGTTGAATTTCTACAAAAGAAAACTTGTGCACTTTAACTTATCGAAAAGCTATTCTATTATGTTGCAACACGAGAAAAACTCATATATCATACAATGAAGTACAAATTCACTATATTGATAGCAAAACCCAATGATATTGTACAACTAAAATACAAAATAATTCTACGAGTTTATATTGAAACTTGTACCTGAAAACTATAAAACAGCAAGTAATTACTATATTCTCGTACATTTTTTGTACAAATAATTATCTGAAAGGATCATTTGCCTTGTAGTATGCACAAGTAAAATTCGCGGCTAATTTGCCACGAAGTGTATTTATCGCTAATTTGCCCCGAAAAAATAAAAAAAATTTATTTTTTTTATAAAAAACAAATTCATGGCTCATTTGCCACAAAGTGTATTCGTCGCAAAATTCATCGCTAATTTGCCCCAAAAAAACAAAAAAAAAATTCTATTTTTTTATAAAAAAAATTCATGGCTAACTTGCCACGAAGTGTATTCGTCACTAATTTGCCCCGAAAAAACAAAAAAAATATTCAATTTTTTTATAAAAAATATTCGTGGCTAATTTGCCACAAAGTGTATTCATTGCTAATTTACCCCGAAAAAATATATATTCTATTTTTTTATAAAAAAAATTTGTGGCAAAATTCGTGGCTAATTTGCCACGAAGTGTTCGTTGCAAAATTCATCGCTAATTTGCCTCGAAATAACAAAAAAAATATTCTATTTTTTATAAAAAAAAATTCGTGGCAAAAGTCGTGGCTAATTTGCCACGAAGTGTATTTGTTGTAAAATTCGTCGCTAATTTACCCCGAAAAAACAAAAAAATATATTTTATTTTTTATTAAAAAAATTCGTGGTAAAATTCATGGCTAATTTGCCACGAAGTGTATTCGTCGCAAAATTCAGTGCTAATTTGCCCCGAAAAAATAAAAAAAATATTTTATTTTTTTATAAAAAAATTCGTGGCAAAATTCATGGCTAATTTGCCACGAAGTGTTTTTGTCGCTAATTTACCTCGAAAAAATAAAAAAAAATATTCTATTTTTTTTATAAAAAAAATTCGTGGCTAATTTCCCACGATGTGTATTCGTCGCTAATTTGCCTCGAAAAAACAAAAAAAATATATTCTATTTTTTATAAAAAAATTAGTGGCAAAATTCATGGCTAATTTGCCACGAAGTGTATTCGTCGCAAAATTCGTTGCTAATTTGCCCCAAAAAAAATTCTATTTTTTTATAAAAAAAATTCGTGGCTAATTTGCCACGAATTGTATTCGTCGCTAATTTGCCCCGAAAAACAAAAAAATATATTCTATTTTTTTATAAATAAAATTCATGGCTAATTTGCCACGAAGTGTATTTGTCGTAAAATTCGTCGCTAATTTGCCTCGAAAAAAAATATTCTGTTTTTTATAAAAAAAAATTCGTGGCTAATTTGCCACGAAATGTATTCGTCGCAAAATTTATCGCTAATTTGCCCCGAAAAACAAAAAAATATATTCTATTTTTTATAAAAAAATTCGTGGCTAATTTACCACGAATTGTATTCGTTGCAAAATTCGTTGCTAATTTGCTCTGGAAAAAAAATTCTATTTTTTTTATTAAAACAATTCATGACAAAATTCGTGGCTAATTTGCCATGAAGTATATTCATTGCTAATTTGCCCCGAAAAAAAAGATATTCTATTTTTTTGTAAAAAAATTCGTGGCTAATTTGCCACGAAATGTAGACGAATTTTTTTTTGTAGCTAATTCCATCGTAAATTAGCCACAGAAAAATTTTCGTCGCAAATTCCATCACAAATTAGCGACGAAAAATTTTTCGTCGCAAATTCTATCGCAAGTTAGTGACGAATTTTTTTTCGTTGCAAATTAGCGACGATTTTTTTTTTCGTCGCAAATTCCGTCGCAATTAGCGACGAATTTAGTTTTCGTCGCAAATTAGCGACAAATAATTTTTCGTCGCTAATTTTCCGTGGCTAAATCCTTGTTTTTTTTAGTGAATATATGGAAAATCGTTCATTCAAAATTACAAGTAAAAGAATCGCTCATCAAACCGGAGATTAGAATAAGAGCAGTGCCATAATTTTCACTTGAATTTGAGTACTATAACCTTTTTTTTTTTATAAAGTGCCATTGGCCTCACGGGAAAGTGCCACAAATTTGAAAACAATTTGCCTTGCCGGAAAATCTTTGGGAGGGCCTTCGTGGCCTTGCCTACCCGGTGCATAAAAAAAAACAAAGAAAGAAAGGGAAATAAAAATAATAAAAAATATGTTTTTTAAAAAATATACAAAAAATCCTAGGACGATTCGTCGGAATTTTATTTGGATGTGACTTAAGTGAGAAAAAAATTAATTGAGCGTGATATGAAAGCTACTGACACTTATGGTATTCTTATGTGCTGATCAAGTAGAGAAGTAAATCATCAGAGTCCCCCAAATTCAGAAATTCAAAAGTCTAAGAGAATGAAACAAAACAAAATTCTAGAGATATAAGAAGAAGAACGAGGAAGGAATTGAGCAATGTAGAAATAAAGGTTCCTTTATTCATATAGAAGACAACCTAAACTGCACGATGCATCAACCCCTAAACTTCTGCACTGCTAAAACGACGGTAATGCTACGAAACGTCATAGGATCACGCAACGAAAACACGACCGTGCCCCCCATCAGAAATTGCCACCACGGAGGCGGAGGACGAGGTGCAGGGTCGACTCCTTCTGGATGTTGTAGTCGGCGAGGGTGCGGCCATCGTCCAGCTGCTTCCCGGCGAAGATGAGGCGCTGCTGGTCGGGCGGGATGCCCTCCTTGTCCTGGATCTTGGCCTTGACGTTGTCGATGGTGTCGGAGCTCTCGACCTCGAGGGTGATGGTCTTGCCGGTCAGGGTCTTCACGAAGATCTGCATCTTTCAGAGATGGGATTGAGCTTCGAACGGAGAAGAGACTGACTTCGGGAACTCCGATGATGAGAAGAGGAGAAGGAGGAGAAAGGGTCGGGGGAGTTTAAATAGGAGAAAAGTCGCCGACTCAAGGTGACTTGATGGCGACGTCATCCGGTAAATCAAGGAAAAGATCCAGAGCAATCAGGATGAGATAAGGATTCACTTTTTACTACTTCGAATCTTTTTTCACAGCTTGCCTCACACATGCATGTGCTCTTTTGCTAGTTGTCAACCAATTCTATCAGTATCTTGCATTCCAAATTTGGATTTCAATCTCCTTATCCTTCAACCATTTAATTTAAATACCTAAATTAATCTGTATCTTTGAACATTCTATCTCCACATATCTAAAGGTGTATTTTCTTTTTCTACTATGCATATGTACGCGGCATGCGCTCTGATTAATAATTGATGATCAGCGTTAAGCATGATTTATGTCTAGTCTGCACATACGTATCAAGCGGATGCAATTGACCTTCTCTAAAGCATCATTCTAAGGCCATAAAACGGGAAGAATTGTGAAGTTGCCATATAGGATTTTCAGGTAGTAGGTACCAATAAGATGTCTTCGTTTATAATAAAGATCGAAATTCATTATTTTCAAATAAATATTTAGATGCATATAAAACGGATGCATTCGGACTTTTTTGAAGCATCCGAACACTACAAAAAAACTGCTTTTTTCCAACAAAATTTCCAACGAAAAATTTGAAAAAATTCGTTGGAAAACGAATTTCCAACGAATTTTCCAACGAAAAATTTTTCGTTGGTAATAGGTCGTTGGAAATTTTTCCAACGAAAAATTTCAATTTTCGTTGGACATTTGCGACGAATTTTATTTCGTTGGAAAATTAGTGGCTAAATTCGTTGGAAAAATTACAAAAAAATCGAAAAATCGTGGAAATTTTTTTTCCAACGAAAAATTTTTCGTTGGAAAAATTACAAAAAAATCGAAAAATCGTGGAAATTTTTTTTCCAACGAAAAATTTTTCGTTGGAAAAATTACAAAAAAATCGAAAAATTGTGGAAATTTTTTTTCCAACGAAAAATTTTTCGTTGGAAAAATTTTTCGATTTTTTTTTTTGAAAAATCGTGGAAATTTTTTTCCAACGAATTTTTTTTTCGAATTTTTTTTATTCGAATTTTTTATTCAAAAAATCGCCCTCGCCGCTGGCGAGGGCCGAGCTCGCCCAGATCTGGGCGAGCTCGAGCTTGCCGGCCATGGCGAGCTCGGCCCTCGCCATGGCCGGCGAGGGCCAGCATCGTCGCCGACGAGCGCCGAGCTCGCCCAGATCTGGGCGAGCTCGAGCTCGCCATGGCAAGCTCGAGCTCGCCGGCCATGGCGAGCTCGGCCCTCGCCATGGCTGGCGAGGGCCAGCCTCGTCGCCGGCGACGAGCTCGAGCTCGCCCAGATCTGGGCGAGCTCGGCCCGCGCCGGCGACGAGCTGACGTCGCGGAGGAGGAGGGGGGCGGCGGAGCGGAGGAGGAGGGGGGGCGACGGAGCCGCCCGCCGGAGCCGGAGGAGGAGGGGGCGCAGCGGGGGAGGAGGCGGAGGGGGAGACAGAGGGCGAAGGAGAAGGGGGCAGCGGGCGTCGGGGGCGGCCCTGGATGGCGGCGGCGGCGCCTTTGGGGAGGGAGCTGACGTCGCGGAGGAGGAGGGGGCGCAGCGGGGGAGGAGGCGGAGGGGGAGACAGAGGGCGAAGGAGAAGGGGGCAGCGGGCGTCGGGGGCGGCCCTGGATGGCGGCGGCGGCGCCTTTGGGGAGGGAGCTGACGTCGCGGAGGAGGAGGGGGCGGCGGAGCCGCCCGCCGGAGCCGGAGGAGGAGGGGGCGCAGCGGGGGAGGAGGCGGAGGGGGAGACAGAGGGCGAAGGAGAAGGGGAAGGAGAGAGAGAGAAGAGAAGGAGAAGGGGGCACAGCGGGGGAGGAGGGGAAGGAGAGAGAGAGAGAGAGAGAGAGAGAGAGAGAGAATATGAATAAATTTTGAAATTGACCGAGCGGGAAAATGTAGTAGGGTTTTTCGTTGCAAAATTCGTTGGAAATTCCAACGAAATTTCCAACGAAAATTATACACGCTAAAATAATTCCCGGAAATTCAAATTCGTTGGAAATTTCCAACGAATTTTTTTTTCGTTGGAAATTTCCAACGAATTTTCCAACGAATTTCAATTTCAGGGAAATTATTTTAGTGTGTACAATTTTCGTTGGAAAATTCGTTGGAATTTCCAACGAATTTTCCAACGAAAATTTTACAATATGAAAAAATTGCCGAAAAATTTAAATTCGTTGGAAATTTTGTTGGAAATTTCCAACGAAAAAAAAATTCGTTGGAAATTTCCAACGAATATAAAAATGCCAAATTAAATCAATTTTTTTTTAAATCGTTGGAAAATTCGTTGGAAATTTCCAACGAATTTTCCAACGAAAATTGTACAATATGAAAAAATTTCCGAAAAATTTAAATTCGTTGGAAATTTCCAACGAAATTTCCAACGAAAATTATACACACTAAAATAATTTCCGAAAATTCAAATTCGTTGGAAAATTTGTTGGAAATTTCCAACGAATTTTTTTTCGTTGAAAATTTCCAACGAATTTTCCAACGAAAATTATACACTATGAAAAAATTGTCGAAAAATTTAAATTCGTTGGAAATTTCGTTGGAAATTTCCAACGAAATTTCCAACGAATTTAAAAAATGCCAAATTAAATCAATTTTTTTAACGAAATTTCCAACGAAAAAAAAATTCATTGGAAATTTCCAACGAATTTTCCAACGAATATAAAAATGCCAAATTAAATCAATTTTTTTTAAATCATTGGAAAATTCGTTGGAAAATTCCAACGAATTTTCCAACGAAAATTGTACAATATGAAAAAATTGCCGAAAAATTTAAGTTAGTTGGAAGTTTCGTTGGAAATTTCCAACGAAAAAAAAATTCGTTGGAAATTTCCAACGAATTTTCCAACGAAAATTATACACACTAAAATAATTTCCGGAAATTCAAATTCGTTGGAAAATTCGTTGGAAATTTCCAACGAATTTTTTTTCGTTGGAAATTTCCAACGAATTTTTTAACGAAAATTATACACTATGAAAAAATTGTCGAAAAATTTAAATTCGTTGGAAATTTCGTTGGAAATTTCCAACGAAATTTCCAACGAATTTAAAAAATGCCAAATTAAATCAATTTTTTTAAATTCGTTGGAAATTTCATAATTCATTGGAAATTTCTAACGAATTTTTCAACGAATATAAAAATGCCAAATTAAATCAATTTTTTTTAAATCATTGGAAAATTCGTTGGAAAATTCCAACGAATTTTCCAACGAAAATTGTACAATATGAAAAAATTGCTGAAAAATTTAAGTTAGTTGGAAGTTTCGTTGGAAATTTCCAACAAAAAAAAAATTCGTTGGAAATTTCCAACGAATTTTCCAACGAAAATTATACACACTAAAATAATTTCCGGAAATTCAAATTCGTTGAAAAATTCGTTGGAAATTTCCAACGAATTTTTTTTCGTTGGAAATTTCCAACGAATTTTCCAACGAAAATTATACACTATGAAAAAATTGTCGAAAAATTTAAATTCGTTGGAAATTTCGTTGGAAATTTCCAACGAATTTTCCAACGAATTTAAAAAATGCCAAATTAAATCAATTTTTTTAAAATTGTTGGAAAATTCGTTGGAACTTTTTCGTTGGAAATTTCCAACGAATTTTGCCTTTCGTTGGAAAATTTGTCGCAAATTTGCGACGAAAATTTTTCGTTGGAAAATTTTCGTGGCAAAAATCCGTTTTTTTTGTTGTGGAAGGGCTTAAAAAGAGAAGGACTATGAAATTGCCATGGTAGGATTTACCATAGAGGGATTTTGTCTGCTTAATTTTTTTAAATATATTTATTTTTAGATTCTACACAAAGAAAGGAAATTTAAATCTTTACAAACTTACACTTCCTAATTCATGTCCTTCTCAATTCTTTAATAGTAGCTAAGAGCAATTCATGTTAATTTTCTTAAAAAGGTAAGGGGCAATAGTTCTCTAATTTATAACCCGTTAACTCAATTAATCTATTTATGTTGATCGTGCAAAACTGGTCATGTCAGGCGATGGGAATTGTCTTGTGATAAATTCTTACCGTGGATATCTTTTCCACTTGTATCTTTAAATCTTGTCAAGTTGCTTTTTGTGAACAGTGTGCTTCCTTCGACCAAAAACCACGTGCCCAGGGATAAGGAAATTGGACATGACGAGGTTTAGTTTCGAGTGTAGAAAAATATAGAGTAAAAGTCGAGATGCATTGAGGGTTTTTTTGTTTTTTCTATTTTTTTTCTTTCACTTTGTTGTTCTTAGAATATAGTAATACCTAGGGGTGATCAGTTTTAGAGTGGCAAAAGTACACTACGAGTGCCATAACTTGTGTACGGCGCTCACTTTAGTGCCATAACTTTTTTTTGGATCACTTTAGTGCTAAAATTTTTCAAAAACGATCACTTAAGTGCTAAATTTTTTTAAAAATGATCACTTAAGTGCCAACTCCGGTGCCGTACACAATTTTTCGCCGGAAATCTGACGTGGCATTTTTTTTATTAATTTCTGAAGCTGACGTGGCTCGCCGGAGTCTCGCCGGAGATTGGCACTTAAGTGATCGTTTTTCAAAAATTTTAGCACTTAAGTGATCATTTTTCAAAAATTTTAGCACTAAAGTGATCCAAAAAAAAGTTATGACACTTAAGTGATCATTTTTCCTTCGACTTGGCACTAAAGTGATCCAAAAAAAAGTTATGGCACTAAATTGAGCGCCGTACACAAGTTATGGCACTTGTAGTGTACTTTTGCCGTTTTAGAGTGAGTAGGTTCCGGGTTATTTCTCAATATATTTGAATCCGTATAAGTATATTGCCCCGACTTGACAGCAAAGATAAATTCCTTTTTGCCCTAGATATAGAGATTAAATTCTTTCTTCTCACATTAATCTGATATTCGATAATCCTCGTGTCACCTTTTGCCAAAAGCCGCAATTGAATATCTCTCAACTACATATACTTCTTTATTAAAATTTGAGAATTTAATATATGTTTGAAGCGAATGACACCTGCTTTTTGTCGAGGCGTTTTCATGTTTGGCCATTTGATGGACGATGACTCGCAACATGCCAATGCAGGAACGGCGACCATCTTGTTTAGAAAGATGGAGGATGGAAGATTCAAAAATTGATTGCTTAGAAAGAAGGAAAGGAGAAAGGGAGGTTTGGGATAGATAGTTCTCTATAATAGGCGTTTTAGACTTTGTTTGTTTCGCGAAAAATATGATATTTCTAGAAAATATTTTTAAGAAAGTCATTTTTCAATAAAATAACAATATTTTCCAATATTTGATTGAAACTCGAATTGAACTGAAAAATATTTTCTGTCGTTTTGTATTGAAAATCTGATTCAATTTTCCTAAATAGATCTATATTATTTGGGAGCTAATAATTTGAGCATGGATAGTCGGGGAATCGGGTACAGGCGCTAAAGTCTTGGATTCGGTCTTAATGGACCCTAACCCAGGCGCCAGAGATCAGGGCATGGGTACTTAGGTACAAGGCCCAGCCTTGATGGACCGGGACGTGGGAGCCAAGGTACCGAGCCCAGTCTTGTGGACCCGAGCCCAGGTGTTGGGGATCTGAGGTCGGGTACCGAGATCCTGCGCTTAACCTTTGTGTTGGCGCATTAGGTATAGGCACTTGAGCTTTAGGCTAGGCCTTAATGGACTCGAGCGCGGGTGCTGGGAGCCTTGGCTCGAGCAACAAGGTCTCATGCTCAGGCTCGGCCTTAATGGACTCATGTGTAGGCGTTGGGCTCCCGAACCTGGCATTGATGAGCCTGGACTCAGGCGCCAAAGACCTGGTCTTGGATGTTAAGAAACTGGGAACCAGCATTAGGATTTTTGTGCCCAAGCGAAGAGTTTTGAGTTTAAGCGCCGAAATCTATTCATATTTTGGAAAATGATTTTCGATTTTATAAAAAAGAAATCTTTTTTATTAATTTAAGCATAGGTTTTCCGTTGGTTCATTTTCTAAGCAAACCAAACGTTGAAAAATGAGGAAAATATTTTATTTGAAAATGAATAATTTGAAAAATATTTTCTACAAATAATTGTTTATATCATTGGAATAATTAATTAATGAAAAATATTTTCATTATCGACAATAATTTATGTCTAAATATTTTCATGGAAAAAAATATTTTTTGTTTATTCAATTTTATAAATAATAGAAAAATGTTTTCGTTCATTATTAGGAATCATTCCTTTTTTGCAAAACAGATGCACATTTGATCAAGTAAACTCAAAAGGGTGTGAATTAAGCCATTTAACGTTTGGAAATTTTTTTTTTTGTCTATCCTACTTGTTGACACCTGATTTTTGGCCCATTTTTCAAATTTACCTGAAAATCACAAAATTAGGATTAGGAACCTTGGCCATGCTTGGGAATCTATTTATAAACAAAAAATAAAATTTTTAGATTTTTCATTAGTTTCTTTTGGCTAAAATGAGTGAAAAATCAAGAAAAATACTAAATAAAATTCAGAAATTCCAAAAAAATAGCCATTAGTCTTATTTTAATTCCAATTTCAGCACAACAGTCTCAATTATACAAAATTTCAGGTGGGAATGTGTTTTCCCAAAATTGGGTAATTTCATACCCTAATTGAGCCAAAAATCCAATTAAATCATTTTTAGTCATTTTTAGGCTATGGTGTCTTCACAACAATTGATTCTGGAACCTTGAATTTCATATTGGTCAGTCCAATTTCACAATTTGATAAAGGAATGGACAAGCCCTAAAATTAATTGAAAATTAGGGATTTCAAGACCCAAATTGGGGATTACATTCAATTCGAAATTTTCAGCCAAGGTCCATACCTTCTCTAGGGGTAATTGATAATGGGAAATTCAATTTTGGCTTCAATTTATCCTAATTATGTCATTTGGACACTTAATAAAAAAAACCCAGTGAAACTTAATCCAAAATTCCTTACCAAAAAAACTTAATCCAAAATTGGGGATTTTTGACCTAATTAAAATAAAAATTCAAATTGATCTCACATTTCAATGTTAAAAGTGTCAAGGAATTGAAATTTGGGATCAAAATCGTGAAATTGGGTCAAAATGGGGTCGAATTTGCAAAATTGGACCAACTCGGGTCTGTCGAGTTGGTTGAATCGACCTGACTTGACCTGGGTCAGTCATCCACTTCACCCAGCTTAGGTAATGCGCGCGAAGGAGAAAAATATCTATTTCGACCTGTATCTTCACTGACTTACTCCTCCCATTTTAGCATGTGTCAAACGAAATGGACAGCTAGAGAATCTCCAGCTGTCCATCCTTATTCGCTCTACCTAACTGGGGTCAGAACCGTCCTCGCGAAGGCTAGAAAAGGGGCGATAAAACCATTCCCCAAAAAAGAAAAGGTGTTTGATGAGAGAGAGAGAGAGAGAGAGAGAGAGAGAGAAGGAGAGAGTCGAGGTCACTAGACTAAGTGATCAAAGCCACTCTTATCGGATGGGCGCTAGTGAATCAGTCTGGACCGGTGAGAGAGTCGAGGTCACTAGACTAAGTGATCAAAGCCGCTCTTATCGGATGGGCGCTAGTGAATCAGTCTAGACCGGTGATCTCCTCTTCCAGTTCTAGCAAAAGGACTGATCGCGAAGGCTTGGAACGAGGCTTAGCTTCGCAAATTAGGGACTTTCCCGGTGAAGCTGATCCCCGACAGTGATAGTACAAGTGCAAGAGAACCAAACTGAGGTAGACTTGTAATTCGAAAATTCCAATTCGGCCACCATTGATGAAAGTAAAGATCCTTTACAACTGCACTTTAGTTGTTGGATAAATTGCTTAAATGAATGACCGAAATGCTTATTAGCTCTTCCTTCGTGTTTCTAATAATGTGATTTGTTGTTTGGTGCACTTTGGATCAGATTTGTGTGAAAATCGTGAGTCGGCCCCCTGTGATCATCCTCGCTGGAGCTCCCAAACCTTGCCAGAGTACTTCTCAGTGGCCAATGGCTGTTCCAAGTCAGTCATTATTGTTCTTTGATTGTTGTTTGATCGCTAGAAACGGATAGGACGACTTGATTGATGATCTAGATATTAGATAAGCTAGGTTAATTCAGTTTTAGGTTAGTGATTTTAGGCTCGATTTTCACCAGCTAGCGGTGGTCCGGTGGCGATCTGATGAGGGTAGGTGGTCAGAAGGTGATGAGAAGTTGACATAGAACTCAAAGTGGTCATTGGAATGTAATTGGAAGATCGTCGGAGATTGGTCCGAAGTAGCGGCCTTGAAAGCGCCGTTTTAGCACTGTTCTCGTTGGGATACTGGCCAACGTTGGCCAGGTGGATCGGACTTGGTTGGACTGGTCCGAATTGGTCCAGTCCGGTTCACTCTCAGTGGGAAAATAAAAAATTTCAAAAGAAATCCTAAAAAAAATAGAAAAATCATAAAAAATCAGAAAATTCAAAAAATCATTAAAAAAACCAGAAAATTCATAAAAATTAGGAAATTCTAGAAAATCCATAAAAATTGAAAAATAAAAAATTAATAAATTTACTTTTCCATAAAATAAAAAAAATCAGATTTCGGGAAAGTATGAAATTTGGCGAACTTTTCCTAAAAAAAAAATCCAAAATCCAAAATTTCAAAAATTTACAGAATGACTTATAATACCCATGGCCACTTATATTGAGTGAAATTTAAATTTTTTGAGATGCCCAAGTGATATTTTTGAAAACTCCTTAGTTTAGGGATTAAAAGGGGTTTTAACTCCTAACAAAATCCTAAAAGGGGTTTAACCCCAAAAGGGGTCTCTACCTCTAAAAAACCCTAAAACCACATAATTTATTTAATGAACAAGCCTTTAGGGTTTTACTAGAGTTTGAGGCTTTGATTGATTTTTATTTTAGAGACCATTTTAGGATTGCTGTGTTTGATTGAAATTATGTGCGCATTTTCTTATTAGTTGATTGATTTTTCCTGATTAGAATGGATAGAATTAGTGGATAGGCTTTACGAACTCGCATGACATGTTTAGACACTTTGGATCGTTTTAGGTACCGAAAGGGCATTAGAGATCTCGATTCGAGATTATTAGCACAATCAAGTCCCCTTACTCATGTAATCTCTAGTTCGTAGAAATCGAGATGGTTCTCCCCCATCTCAATTAGGTTTCTAGTTGACCAATAAGGACTAGTGGCGACTCCAAAACAAAACTTAGGTTAAATAAAAAAATAAAAAAAATAAATACCTACTATCTCGTGAGGTATGGTCTGGGAGAGACCCTCGTTCTTCGCACGGCGCAACACTATTTTAACTCTCAGCTCACTCTCAAACTTTTGCTCTGCCTCTTTGTAGAGCGTAAGAGTTGCAATTCACATATTAAACTAAACATCCCCATTTCTAACCCTCATGAGAAGGTGGGGAATTGAACTCCCCACCTCTCCCTTCCCAAGTATGAAGGGTAGCCACTGGGGCAAACCCCAGTGGTTAATGTTTGGAATTACCGTCATTCCTTTTTTATTGAAAAGATAATTTCAACATGTTAAGGATATTTTCACACTCATTTTGGCTACAACATAACTTTATATAACCCTCTCTCAACTACAAAACCCATGTGACATAAAGTTTTCTGTAATCCTCGTGTGTATTTCATACATAGAATATTACTAATCTTTCGACTTCTCATCATTTAGATCACAATAGCCATGAAAGATAGAACTGTTATTTTTTAGTATACTTGTGAATTAGCTATTAATTTCCAATTATACGTGAAGAAAGTTCAAGTAATATAATGTTTAATAATTTGAAAAATTAATTTTTATGGACCTAATTGTGAACTTGTTTTTTTTTTGTAACGATAAAATTGTCTCAATTATTAGAGATTGCAAGTATGTAGTGGCGAACCTAGGAGGCTAGTGATGGCTTCCGCACCCAGTTCCAAATGTTTATTGTATTTAGAAAGATTTTTATCTACAGTATTTAAGTAATCTTTACCACTATCAAGGCAATGCCTGAGGTCAAGAGTCCTCAGTTGAAGCAGTTAGTTCAAGAATTAGTGCAAAAGAGGCAAGCAAAAGGTGATAAGTATACTGATGAGTAAATACAAGGAAGAATAAGCTCGAGTTTGGGATTATGTTGGCAAATGTAGGCTTTAGAACTTATTCGGTAGAGGTTGTAAAGAGGCCACTGCCTGATCGTGGGACTAAGTTTGATAGGATTTATGTTTGCTTTGATGTATATAAACAGTGATTTTTGGCTTGCTGTAGAAAAGTGATAGAGTTGGATTGATGTTTCTTATAGGGTTTATGAAAGCGAGAGTTATTGGCTGCTATCGGGGAGAGATGCCAATAACAAGATGTTTCTAATAGCTAGGGCTATTGTCAAGGTAGAGAACAAGGACACTTGGTCCTAATTCCCAAAAATGTAATGGTTGACCTTAGATAAATAATGGGGGAGGATGGGTATTCATAAGCGACTAACAATAGGTAATGTCATTGTTAATTGTTGGCTTTTTAATACTATTCACATATTTTAGCTTATAAGTATTTGTTGGTTTGAATTATTGTAAGAATTTGTTCTTGTGTTCGTTGAGTTTGTGTCATATACTGAACATAGAATGTGTGAGAGACACATATATGCAAACTGGGCAAAGAACTATAAAGGGGATAAATTGCAGAGCAATTTTAGAAGATAGCAAGGAGCATCAACATGGCTGATTTTAGAATACACAAACATGGGTTGTTTGAGTTGACAAAGGAAGGTTTCGAAGCACTAATCTATACTGAGCTTAAACATTGGTATAGGGTCTTCTTTAGTGAAGAATTCAAGTGCGATATCATTAACGACAACCTCAGTGAAGCATTCAATAGAAGAATCATAGAGGCCGGGTGCAAACCAATCATCGGCATGCTTGAAAATATAAGAGTTATAGTCATGACTAAGCTACAAAGACAGAGATGAGGTTGCAAAGTGGATTAGAGGGTGTGGTCTCAGGATTGCGAGGAGATTGGATGAGAATAAAATTGCGAGTAGGTTCTATCTTCCTATTTGGAATGGAGATTATGGATATGAGATCATACGCAATGCTAATAAGTATGTCATCCAACTAGAGATGAGAAAGTGTTCATGTTGAGTTTGGTAATTATTGGCTGTATGCCCTAAAGTAACCATGTAATAGTTACATGTTAGGGATTTTATTTGTATTATTTATTTAATGGCAAAGATATATTAATTCATTGTCCAATTTTTATGAATGATTCTATCATGCCCCGAACCCTACTGATGCACAACATCCCGCTATGGTCGTTATGATGCGATGTCCTATGATTTATTGCCGACCCTTCATTTTATCTTTTAATTACGCATACGAAAGTGATAACAACAATTACCTAGACAACAACAGTAAACAGGAATAGGTAGGAAAACAAATCACAATAGTCAAACCAAAACACCACATTAGTAATTTACTTGATTAACCCCCAGGGAACATTTTTTACAAGCCCACTTCGGCATTCCTCAAAAGCCTACAAAAAGATACCAGACTGGGGTTAATCCACTTGCCAGCTGGTTAGTCCAAAAAGATGGATTACCCTAACCCATCACCAACTCCCATGTGGTCTTGGTAGCGACTCCGGATTAGATACTATGTAATCTAGCTCGGGGTTCGTATCCTCCGAACTCGAATAAGATGGACCAGTGTCCGGATCAATAACCTTGCTATTCGGGGTATCAAGCTCCATGGGATCTCGCAAAACCTCCTCAGATCGCCTCCTGGGAGTCCATCAAAGCCACGGATCGGGCCAAAAATTTCATCACCCTACCGAATATACCACGCTACATACCAGTGAGCCTGCCAAGCACCTAGACCTACATCTACCCAAACGGTAGACACTAGCTTCCGATAAACTCTGTCCGAACCTATTAGATACTATGTATACTTTGAATCTAAGTCCAACAGGGCGCCAAAACGTACGGGCAGGCGATTCATGCTCGAGGGTCTGAAATGGTTAATAAAACAACAATGAGATAAACATCTCAATAAGTTAACAGCCTAAGCCCCGCTTAAAAGGCCAACTCACCTTGGGGTTCCTAGTCAGGCGATCACACATCATATACTGATCAATCACATACCGATTAACAATTACAAGCATCCTTACCTCGCCTTGGCACACATGTCATGCATAACATCAGTCAACAAATGCCATAACAATGCATCCAGCACAACACGAACTCGGAACATATAAAGAGATTTCCCATGCATCATGCATCTATACTCGCGTGTGTTTCGATTATAAGGTAAAACCCACTTGGACACGTCCCATATCATGCCTAGCAGTTTTCACATCATAATCAAGCACTATGCAACAAGCGTGTTCTATTTATCACGACCCCTACGGGCCACTACACATCAAGCGATATGTAGCGAGATGGTAGTTTTTCGGCATGACCGAGCATCGTCCCGCTCCGTCGGGCATGGCAACATCAAGTGATACGCAGCATGATGACATTCCAATACGACAACATCAAACGATACATAATAAGATGGTATCCCGTAAGGAGCATCGAATCTGCCATCTGGCATCGATTCGGCATTCGGAGTATCGGCAATCCAGATAATCTCCAGGCATCCGATAAATCAAGCGTGATAAACAGCAGACCTCGACAAATCGGGCATCGTCAAGCGATACATAGCGAGATGACATGTGATCATATGAGCACATGTGCATTCAAGCTAATTCTTATCTTTTCATTTAGCCAATGGAAACATGGATCGTGGTCGAATCAATGTCACATAACAATTTCGTGTGATCACATATGCAAACAAT
Organism: Syzygium jambos; assembly: GCA_031216235.1. Classification (NCBI taxonomy): domain Eukaryota; kingdom Viridiplantae; phylum Streptophyta; class Magnoliopsida; order Myrtales; family Myrtaceae; genus Syzygium; species Syzygium jambos. The sequence continues at coordinate 11,973,488 of CM062220.1, forward strand.
CGCTTGACTTTGTAAAAACATCATTTCAAGACATACTTTCCTTTTTCAAGGCATCAAATTCATTCTCAAAGATAATTATAAAAATGGTTTATTTTTAAAGATTCAAAACTTTTATTGAAAATAAACATTCAAATCATTCGGCCATATACGCTAGTTTATACGGCGAAATCCAACATTGGTGTCACACTTCAAACATAAACAATCGCAATTCGGTATTAAAAATCATCAGGAATATTAATATTTAATTTTCGGAATTTAAATATTTTATTAATAGATATAATTTTTTGACTAAAATATTATAATTTAATTCCGAAAATTAATTTGTTTGATAAAATAAATAATAATAATAAAATAATTGTTAACTTATCATCAAATCATCCATAGCTTATCACTTAAATCGGAATAGCCTATCGCCCAAACAATCATAACTTATTGAACAATCATCGATAGCCTATCACTGATTTCACCGATAACCGATCGTTAAAATTATCGATAACCTATCAATTAAACACTGATATCCTATCACCACAACCAATGATAACTTGTTACCCGCCGATAATCTATCACCTAAGGTTATCTAATAATTTCCCGATAATCTATCACCCAATCTCGCTTAACTAACTATTAACTAAGACCAAACTAACCTAAGCAAGTTTAACACCCTATATGAGGGATTGTGGGTTAACTTACTCGTTTAATGATGGTGATTACACGAGAACGACGGTGGCGACGCGGGCTGTCCACGGTGGCTTTTGGCTTGGCGCGATGAGCAACGTACGGGTGGCGGATAGAAGCGACGAAGGGAGCGACTGCTAGTGGCTAGTCGGTGGCTGCTCAGGGGTTGCTCCCGGCATGAACGGTAGCTGGTGGCAGCAGCTAGACGGCCTGGCCAATGACGACTAGCAGTTGCAGCGGTAGATACGTCCGGTGAGTATGAACAGCGGTGGACGGGCGCGACGGAGGGGCGGTGGCTGGTGGAAATTTTGTGGTGGTTCGGGAGTTGAGTCGGGCACGGGATGGTGGCTGGGATGGTGGCGGATGAGTAGCTCGATCGGCGGGCATGCACGGTGAGAGGCGATGAGGACAACCGGCTGGAAAACAATCGGCGATGGCCACTGTGATACGGCTAGGGGCGGTGCTGCTTGGCCAGGGAGGAGCTGGGGTGGTGGTGGTTCAGTGATGGGGTGGAGCGGCCCCCGGCGTGGCCATTTTCGGTAGGAAATGGGCTAGTCAGTGGCTGAGGATGGAGAAGTTGAGAAGGAGCAGAAGCACGAAGAAGCAGCAGCAGTGAAGAAGGAAAAAAAAAAGAAGAAGAAGAAGGGAAGAGAAGGAGGAGTCAATGATGGGAGTGGGTGAATTGGTGGGGGAAGGTCAGTGAGAAGTCAGTCGAAGGGGAGGGTGGAGAGAGAGAGAGAGGGTAGGGTGAATGATTATTCCCAACAAAATATCCTCTAACAATTTCTTTTTGAAATTTCTTAAATTTTATCCCCCAAATTACCATTTTGTCCTCGGCCCGAGTACCAAATTACGGGCTGACTTAACCTTATCGGGCCTTGATGGCCGGCCTTTCTTGGGCGCGAGGCCCAAGGGGCTTGGCTTGGCACACTTCTGCTTCTTGCGTCAAATTTCCGATTCTTCGATCCTTTTTCGAAATTGAAATTTTTGATAGCAAACTCGTAAAATTATGAGGCGACGTCCTAAGGCTCAGGTGTGAAATCCTTGAACATTCGACACTCGAAATCGGATCATAATTCGTGGCTGAAATCAATCAATTGCAGTTATAGTACATTTCAAACTAAGGGGTGGCTTTTAGGAACAAATCCTCAGTAGCTTTCCCCCTTTGGTTAGTATTTCCTGAATGATTAGGTCAGGGCAAGAATTTACTAATAGAGCATCGATGAAATCACTATTTCATATATCATCAAAATAGGTCGAATTTTCAAGATATCATAGATTCCATAAAATTAGTTGTGACTAAACCTATTCTTAAGGTGTTAAGAATATATGTGACAGGTTTATAGTTAGACCGAATTATTAAACCGTTCCTGGTTGATGGATCATTAAGACGATATTAATAATCCTATTGAGACTGGTGTTTTCTTAAGCTTTACCGTTAAGTATTGAATACCTAAGGGAATGATGAGTCACAAGTCATTGGATAGTGTGATACCCGAGCTAGAACATAGGTGCTTGTATTGGACAAGTTCATTGAACGTGACAAGCACAGAATGATAAGCAACACAGAACCTTTTAACGTGGTCAATATCTAATTGTTCATGCTCCGGTCTTGTGTAAATAATCCTTAAACCTGAGGCACAATGTTGACTTGTATGTTGGATGGCTATGGTTCACAAATGCGCATATTAACACTTCATTGAACCATCTTTGTACTTGATGGTCATGGTTTGTTCATATACGAAGGCACACGTGTGCGGAATATGTAATCTATCTTCTTATTATAGACAATATACAATAATGATATCTTATGCAATCTAATTGTGACACTGTATTGAAATCCTCGGCCGATGTTGTAATCGAGAGTGAATGGTTCATGCCTCATTAAGAATACATGTCAATTAGGTTTATGAATATAGTCGAATACGTGGCTTGACAAGAAATTTCCATGGTCTTTGTTCAATCGGGACATGGTAAGATAGAATGATTGAATTACTTGGAAGCCAAAGCAGACAGGTTCATTATGTTCTTAAAATATTTACACTGTTTGGGTAACCATGACATATTGCTAGGTGTTACTCATGGTTTATATGGCTTGGAGATTGATCAGGACAATAAGTTCTCTTAGAAGTACTAATGTGTTAGTACAAGTCTTACTGCCAGCTCGATGATGAACCTAGTGAGGTCACACACCATAACTAATTCAGAATGATGTTTGAATGGGAGAGACAATATTGCAAATGTGTTTGTAATTACAACAATCAGATTGGGGGTAAGTACAGCGCAAGTGCCATAACTTTTGTACGGAGGACGCTTAAGTGCCATAACTTTTTTTTGGCTCACTTGAGTGCCATAACTTTCAAAAAAATGATCACTCAAGTGTCACTTATGAGCTGATCGTGAAGGCCCGAAACCGCGGCTTTTCCGGTTGAACGGTGACCTTCTCGGCGAGGCGAGCACCACTAGCTTGAAGAGGGGGTGTCGGTGAATCATTCCATGGCCTCTGTTTGTCTCGAAATTTCCGTTTTAGCCTCCGTTGACGAAGATAAAAATGCTTCGTAGTCGCACAATTTATTGAGCCGATTTGTGTGACTACGAAGCTTTTTTATCTTCGTCAACGGAGGCTAAAACGGAAATTTCGAGACGAACGGAGGCCATGGAATGATTCACCGACACCCCCTCTTCAAGCTGGTGGTGCTCGCCTCGCCGGGAAGGTCACCGTTCGATCGGAAAAGCCGCGGTTTCAAGCCCTCACGATCAGCTTGTCAGAGAGGTTGATCGTGAGGGCTCGAAACCGCGGCTTTTCCAGCTAAACGGTGACCTTTCCGGTAAGGCGAGCACCACCAGATTGAAGAGGGGGTGTCGGTGAATCATTCTATGGCATCGGTTCGTCTTGAAATTTCCGTTTTAGCCTCCGTTGATGAAGGTAAAAATGCTTCGTAGTCACACATTTATCGAGCTGATTTGTGTGACTACGAAGCATTTTTACCTTCGTCAACGAAGGCTAAAATGAAAATTTTGAGACGAACGGAAGCCATGGAATGATTCACTGACACCCTCTCTGCAAGCTGGTGGTGCTCACCTCGCCGAGAAGGTCACCGTTCGACCGGAAAAGCCGCGGTTTTGGGCCTTCACGATCAGCTCATAAGTGGCACTTGAGTGATCATTTTTTTGAAAGTTATGACACTCAAGTGAGCCAAAAAAAAGTTATGGCACTTAAGTGTCCTCCGTACAAAAGTTATGGTACTTGCGTTATACTTATCCCATCAAATCGAGTCGGGCTGAAGACAAATGAAACGGGGTCAAAATCAATGGCCAAATTAATTATATGAAATCGTTTCAAAATCAATGGCTAGATTAATAATCTGAAATGGTTTCAAAATCAATGGTTACTTTAATGTTCTGAAACGGTTTTAGAATTAACGGCCAAATTCATGTTTTGAAATGGTTTCACACTTAATGGCCAAATTAATGCTTTGTAACGGTTACAGAGTTAATGCCGAGAATAACACTCTGTGATGGTTACAGAATTAATGCATAAATTAATACTCTAAGACAATTTCAGAATCAATCTCTAGATTCAGACTCTAAAGCAAGTTCAAAGTCATTGGCTGAATTAATGCTCTAAAATGGTTTCAGAGTTAATGAACGAATTAATTTAAATAAATTGAATCTAAGAACGATGAAATAGAGAGAGTGATCTATCAAATGCTCCGCACACTCACAAGAACAATTGCTCGCACAATTGAAGTGGTGAACTCTATCTATTGTTCAACGTGTGATTGGTGGAGTGTCTAAACTAGAGATCCGACATTTGTGGAGCTGGTACTGAAGAACATATGGATTGGGGGTGCGTCCGAACAAAAGGTCCAACATTTGTGGAGCTAAAACTAGAAATTGTTTTGGGCACGCTACAAGGGTAATCCGATTAGCCCTCATTTTATTTTATTCTCGTCTTTACAAATTTTAATTAAAATGCATGAATAATGCTTTTGAGATACATGTATGGGTTTTGCTTTTTTCTGTAATTTCAATTTGTTTTTACCTATACATGTTTCTCACAAAGTACCAACAAACAAATTGGAATTCCCTATGCACATGCCATTTATGCAGTCCAGCTAAAGCAACAAAATCTAGAGGATTGCCTACTTGATTAGTACAAGAGAAGCACATATCTTGCTTTGTACCAGTTTATGTTGCAGCCTGTTAGAAGTAGCAAATTTTAGGAGCCAACAAATCATGAAGCCCCTCAACATTTGTCAGTAAATAAGCAAGTAGGAAGGCCAAAAGGAAACGGAGAATGCATGATGGGGGGATCACAAGTAAGAGGATGATCAGGATTGGTGTAAAGATGGAGTGCTTCTATTGCCGTAAGGAAGTGCACAATAAGATTGGTTGTGAATTGAAGAAGTAACATCAACAATAACAGCTATCTGCAAGAGCTAATCTAGGGCCAACTGTAGGTCCAGCTGAAGGGCCAACTATAGGGCCAACTGAAGGGCCAACTCAAGGCCCAACTGAAGGGGATGCTGAAAGGCCAAGTGCAGGGCTAGCTTAAGGCCTATCTAAAGGGCTTGCTATAGCCCCAAGTGTAGGACCAACCCTTGAGTCGACTGTTGCACAGATGAAGAGAAAATATCTAGTAAGTTGTACAATTTGTGTTTGTGTTGTTTTGTGGGCTAATCTTGGCAAAGTTTAACTTTGTTATGTCTTTCTCATATGAGAAGAAGATCAACTGCACAGGTTGCTCAAGTTATTGAAAGTGGGGCACCACATTGAACAAGACGGGCTCTTGGCAAAAGAATAAGACAATATGGTTATGCCCTTTATACAGACTTCTATACTAGAATAATTATTTTGAATGTAAGTTTTGTAAGTTTCATGCATTTAATTTATAATATTTGACTTTGTTAATAATATGATTATGTTATTGTAGCCTGAGAGAAGTTTGGAGGCGCTCATCTCTCAAGGTGGCTGAAGTCAAGAGTCAATGGTTACACCCAAAAGAAGAACCCAACCAAGGTCAAGTGGAGCACAATCCAGTAAGAATCAATCAAATGATACTCCAAAATAGACAACACATCATTACCAGGTAGGTCCAAAGATGAGGGGTGACTCCAAAGAAGAGTGCTCCAAAATAGATGACATCGGGTGTAGATCCAAAACAGCCTCCGACAAAGAACCCATCACCAGGTTCATCTCAACCAAAAGATGCTGGCAATTCCAAAACAACCACCAGCATCGTTACCACAGAGTCAATATCATTTACGGAAAGCTCTCATCAGCCAAGTTCGAGTATATGAACGAAGATAGGACGTGAATGATGCCTTGTTCTTCTTGATAAGTCGCCAGAGTGATCTCCGGAAAATCCAAGCCCACATTAGCCAAGAAATGGCCCTCAAAGTGGCATTCAATCTCAAACCATTTGTTGAGATAACAGTTTCTCCAATTCCAAAGGGGAAAGGAATTGCAACGCTTCCGTAGTATTGGGAGCAACCAGGCTTTGTTAGAGACGCCGTGGCTTGTGCCGATGCGTTGTGTAGTTGGAATGCTAGCAAGGGAATAGAGTGGAAAAGCAATGGACCAACATTGCCAGAGGCACACGCGAGTTATTTCTCCAGCAACATCATGTAGAAAGAAGGAACTCCATGTAATACTTGCACAGTTATGAGCTCGAAGATGGGAGTCGGGTGGCAGATGACAAAGTTACGTTACGAGGTTGGGCTAATCAAATCGTTGTTTAACTTTCGCAGCTTGAGCCAGATGTTTCTTGTTGGACTGATGGAAGATTCACAAAGGAATTGCAAGTTGTGGCCGGACGCTGAAGAGTTTCCAGTAGTTGTTCTTCAATATATTAAAAACTTCATGCTCCACTACAAGAGGAAGAGACTTGAATGGATGACTTCCATCGGGCAAGATATAAGATCACCGATATTCAAACTAGCTACTTAATTCTTTTCTAAAGAAATTTGAGAAAGTTCTAAGTAGATGAAGACTGTCGTTCTGTTAATGTATTTTATCTAATTAAGGATGACAAAAAGAAAAAGGCTGAAGTGTTGGAAGAGTCAGAAGGAGAAGCCCATGAACTTCCAATTCAGATTCAATCTACTGTGTTATCCAAAACACCATGAACAACCCAGTGACAATGGCAATTGACCCATGTCGGGCCTTCATGGGAGCTTTTCTCTCCCTTTCATGGGAGCTTCCTCTCTCGATTTCGATCTGAGAGTCTTTCCACCCCACTATTGCGCTTCCAGTCCTCCATCATCTCCACCACCCCACGATTTTGTGCTGCCATTCTTGTCGCAGCTTCTATTTTTCGCTCTCCCATCATGAGAGCTTTTCTTTCCCTTTCATGGGAGCTTCCTCTCTCAATTTCAATCTGAGAGTCTTTCCACCTCCCCTATTGCTCCTCCAGTCCTACATCACCTCCACCACCTCACGTTTCACCTTCGTCGCACCAAAATTGCGTCATTGTCTTATAGTGGTGTTGACCACATGTTCGACAAAATGCCTGTAAGAGAGAGAGGTTAGTATCGCGTCACTGTAGTTTTTGGGTTTTAAGGATCTGTTTTGGTTGCTGCTATGACGTCATTTGGATTGATCAGTGGTTCATAGAAGAGATCAAGTTTTGTTGGTTAGGGTAGTAGTTGACTGGAGAATTGAATAGGAAGTCCAAACGTATTGAGGTGCCTTGAATATAATAGCCTCGAAGTGTCGTGGTAAAAGGGCTTGGGTGGCTAGCCTTAATAAGCCGCCGGCTTACAAGTGAATATCTTAAGTTGGAACTGTCAGGGGTTAGGCACACCCTTGATAGTCAGAGCTTTGAGAGCTCTAGTAGCTCAAGAAAGGCCTAATGTGTTGTTTCTCATGGAGACCAAAAATCACGAAAATGTGGTGCAGCAGATAAAGAGAAGAATGCACTTCCAGAATTGCTTCATTGTGAATCCAGTAGGAATAGCAGGGGATTGGTAGCTATGTGGACGGACTTGGTTACTATAACAGTGGACTCAGCTTCAGAGAGACTAATCAATTTGAGATGCACATGGAATGGCAGTAATAAACCCATGAGAATTACTTTTGTTCATGCGCCATGTGTATTTCAGGAAAGACTAATTATGTGGAAGGAATTGAAAAGCATTCAATTGAGCAATAGCAGGGGATTGGCAGCTATGTGGACGGACTTGGTTACTATAACAGTGGACTCAGCTTCAGAGAGACTAATCAATTTGAGATGCACATGGAATGGCAGTAATAAACCCATGAGAATTACTTTTGTTCATGCGCCATGTGTATTTCAGGAAAGACTAATTATGTGGAAGGAATTGAAAAGCATTCAATTGAGCAATCATCTTCCTTGGATTTGCTTGGGTGATTTCAATGAAATACTCTATCACTAGGAAAAGGTTGGAAGGAGGACGGCTGAACACTATCGATTAACGGCATGTCAAGACTTTTTGGATGAATGTTTATTAATGGAAGTGGAATGTAAGGGGTGCGCGTTCACATGGGCAAACAACAGAGAAGGGGATAATTTTGTGAAAGAACGACTTGATAGAGTCCTTTGTTGTGTGGAGTGGAGAGTTCTTTTCCCAGAAGCTCAAGCCTATGCCTTACCTGCGATAGGGTCAGACCATAGCCCAATTTTACTGTCTCTATCGCCTGAACCTGTGAAAAGGAAAAAAGAACTCAAATTTGAAGCCTATTGGCTTGAAGAGGAAGAGTGCAGCAAGCTAGTAAAAGAAGTGTGGATTTCTCCAGTAGCAGAAAAAGAAGATTTACTGAGAAAGCTAAATAGGGTATCAGGAGCACTTGCTAAATGGAGTAGGAAAAAATTTTCGAATGCTCACGGACAAATCAATGCCTTAAAACAGGAACTTCAGAATATAACGAATATAACCGATACTCAGTATGACAGGAAGAGAGTCCACGAGGTGAAATTACAAATTGACAAACTCTGGAGACAGGAAGAAATGTATTAGGGAATGAGATCTTGGCTTAACTGGATAAAATGGGGAGATAAGAACACTTGGTACTTTCATGCAACAACCATACAAAGAAGACAAAGGAATAATATTTCAATGTTAAAGATTACTGAATATCAATGGATTCGTGACACTAGGCTTCTTAAACAGAAGACTTTGGAGTTCTTCCAGTACCTTTATACCTCCGTGGGACAAAGAAATTTCCAGCCGATCTTAGACCAATGCCCATGCATAGTTACTAGCGATATGAACCAAATCCTAACAGAAACAGTTACTATGAAGGAGGTTAAAGACGTTGTGTTCCAATTAGGAGCTTCTAAAGCACCGGGTCCAGATGGACTTAGTGGACAATTCTACCAACACTACTGGGAGGAGGTTAAGTAAGATGTGTACAACATGGTGAAGGAGTTCTTTGAATCAGGTATGTTTCATCCTCACTTGAACAGAACACACATAACACTCATCCCAAAAGTTCCAAATCTAGAAAGTCTAGATCAATTCTGGCCTATCAGTTTGTGTAATTTCAGCTATAAAATCATCTCAAAGGTAATGGCAAACCGTCTAAAACCTTGGCTGCCAAACTTGATAGCGGAGGAACAAAGCGCCTTTGTCAGTGGAAGGCAAATACATGATAACATTTTGATGGTGCAGGAGGTGCTACATCAACTCAGAACTAGAAAAAGAATGAAGAAATTCCAAGCAGTGCTCAAACTAGACATGAAAAAGGCTTACGATAGAGTGAAGTGGGATTTCTTGGAAGCTTGTTTGCTGCAAATGGGATTTAGTGCAAAATGGGTTTCATGGGTCATGCATTGTGTTACTTCAGTGTCTCTGAGCATAAAGTTTAATGGGGAAGCCCTGACCTATTTCCATCCCTCAAGAGGGATACACCAAGGGGATCCTCTTTCCCCTTATATTTTCATTATTTTGGCCAATGTGTTATCCAACCTACTTAATAAAGTGGTTCAAGATGGAAGCATCACTGGGATCAAGTTGAATAGAAGCTGTCCCACGCTGTCACACTTACTTTTTGCAGATGACTCCATCTTTTTCCTAGATGGGCAGATTATAGAATGCCAAAATGTGGGGGCAGTTTTAAACCAGTATTGCTTTGCAGTAGGACAAGCCATCAATCTCAACAAATCAGGGATTTTTTTCAACAACGAATGTCCAAGGAGTCTTCGCAGGAATATGGCAAATGAATTAAGGGTGCCGGAGATAGAAAAAACAGGAAAATACTTGGGGATTCCATCAGCTTGGGGACAAACGAAAAAGCAAATGTTTGCATGGATCTTGGCAAGAGTCAATATGAAACTCGAAGGATGGAAAGAGAAACTAATAACCAAGGCAGGAAAAGAGATACTGATTAAAGCAATGGTGCAAGCCCTCCATTATGCAATGTCAATTTTTAAAATCCCCATATCCATTTGTCGTTCGATCGAACAAAAAATTGCAACATTTTGGTGGAAAAACAACGAATCCAAGACGGGGCTACATTGGAAGAGATGGATGTTCTGAAAAGAAGAAAGGATAGCGCGGGAATGGGGTTCAAGGATTTGATAACCTTCAACAAGGCCATGCTTGGTAAACAAGCGTGGAGAGTTTTTCAAAACCCATCAAGTTTATGGGTGCAGCTTTTGAAAGGGCTCTACTACCCCAATAACAATTTCTGGAATGCAGGAAAGGGGTCACATTCATTGTGGGGATGGCAAAGCATACTAATGGGTAGAGAGCACATCTCCAAAGTAGTAAAATGGAGTGTGGGTAATGGAGAAGACATAAGCATTAGAAATGATCAGTGGCTTCAGAGAGGAATAATTGGAGGTGAGGCAAGACAGGGGGAACCTCATAAAGTGGCGGATTTAATTAACCAGGAGGACTATAGTTGAGATGAACAGATGATAAAGAGTATGTTCGATGAGCAGATAGTTGAGCAAATATTAGCAATTCCGCTAAGACCTAACGCTGAGAAAGACAAGCTAGTGTGGACCTGCTCCAAGTCAGGACAATATTCAGTGAAAAGTTCCTACAACTATGCAAGAGTGACGGATGAACAACAACAACCACACAGAGCCACATCTTCCTATCAACCATCAAAAGCACTATGGAATCTGATATGGAACCTGAACACCCCTCTGAAAGTCAAGTTGTTTATTTGGAGTATGTGCCAAAACGCTATACCCATGGCAGAGAATTTGCACATAAGGAAAATCATACCTGAGCCCTTATGCCCTTTTTGTCGCAAGCACCCAGAAACTGTAGAACATATCTTTCTTCTCTGTGAATGGACCAAACAAGTTTGGACGCACCCTGATTTAAACATTACATTCACAGATAAAGGCTTGAGACGAATGGAAGAATGGTTTCTGGAGAAAGGAAACAATTTTAACAAAAATCCCTCACCTGAGCTACTAGCTGAGATCCTATGGAACATTTGGAAGTCAAGAAACAATCACGTCTTTCGTCAACAGAACCCAGAGCCGAGGTGGGTCGTGGAGGCTGCCATGGCGTCACGCAAGAACTTCGAGAAGTGGAACCCGGGAAAGAAAAAACACAATCGACCGATCGCTCACTCACCTGCCATATGGAAGCCACCACCGGAAGGTACCCTCAAAATTAACGTTGATGGGTCCTTTGTGGAAGGAGATAACGAAGGTAGTGTCGCCTGTGTATGCCGAGATGCCTCTAGGAAGATCGTTGACGGTTTTGCAAAGAAGGTACGAGCGTCTTCTCTCGCACAAATTGAAACCATAGCCTGTTGGGAAGCATTTCACCACTTTAGTTCGTGCTCTCACTTAAAGTACCAGCTTGAGTCAAACTGTAGCTGACTGATAAATGCTCTCACAGATCAAGATAAGCCATCCTGGGAAATAGACTCACTGATCTCTGCGTGCAAAGCTCTGATGGGCCACTTCAAAAGCTTACAATTGGCCTATCGTCCAAGAGAAGCAAATCAAATAACGGATTAGGTCTCTAAGGCCCACAGACGAAACGAGCTCTCTAGTAATTGGACCTCTAATCCTCCGAAAATCCTATGCGATCTAATGTGTTCTGAGGCTCCTCTTTCATATAATAGTGGTATCACTTAAAGCGATGAATGAAGCAAGTATTTTCTTCGATCTAAAAGAAAGAGACAATGGCAATTGACCCCAAATTCTACCTTAAGAAGCTAGGGATAGAGTGCTATATTAGAGGGGAAAAACAAAAGACATGAGAAAACAGATGTCCTGCAAGAAGGCAAATGCTAGGAATCAATTCTTAAAAATTTTAATTGACAAGAGGGAGAACTAAATAATTCCTCTGATCAAGTACAAGCTGGCCCGCACTTTACAGCACCTAACTTTCACCTTATTAGCCCCGTATAGGACATCCAACTAAAAGAAGATTCCGAATCAATGCAATACATTTGAATTTCTAATTTCGACCAATAATAGAACTTTATTTCTTCCTAAAGCTAACAATGACGACGTTAACGCTGGCAAAAGGACAATATAGGCACGCAGTCCGCGTGCACATTGGTGCGATGATTCCTCAACAAGATTCAATATCTGGAAGTGGATGAACGTCCGGAAATGATATTAGATCCACATCTAGATCTGACCTCATGGGTGTCCAAACACCATCCCAACCGGTGTTGTTACTCGAAATCGCTGTTGTTTTGTACTTTACGGGAAGGATTTCGCAACGTTCTGATCATGTCCAGCTCCATAGCTACTTCCTTCATCAATGGTCGTATCTTCCCCTTGAGGTCTAAGCATCTCAAGGGGTGAATTCGACGATGGCTAAATCCGTGGCGAATAGCGTCGAATTCACCCCGATTTTCTCTCTCTCTGTTCGCTCTCCCTCTCGCCACCCCCAAATTAAACCCCTCAATTCGCCCTGATCTCCAAAATCCAACCTCTAATTTGCTCGCGTCCCCGGCGAATTCGACGCCTCGTCGTCGCAAATTCGCAGGTCCCGATCCCGAATCCGGCGCTGCTTCTTGCGGTCTCCGGCGATGGCCACACACGTCTAGGGTTTTCCCGGCTCCAAACCCGATCGATTCGGCGGCGCTTCTGACGATGGACGGCAACAATATTACCCTCCCCCTTCTCGCATTGTTCTCGCCTCTCGCCGGTGGTTTCCGCCCCCTCGGAGCTCGGAATCTGTGGTTTTTCCGGTTCGTTATCTCTAGTTTCTTCCAGCGGTTCGCCTGAATTCGGCGAGGTGCGATCGAGATTCGCCATGGCTAGCTCCGGCGATGGAGAGAACGGCAAGAACCGCCGGACGCGACCGGACCGCGACGAGCCCGGCGATCCTTCGTAGATCGACGCGTCCTCGGTGGAGTGCGGGCCGAGCTCGAGGGTCTCGAGGGGGGCAGCCGAGGAGATTGGGATGGTGGAGAGGCTGACGGACGTCTTCGTCAGGGGAGGCGACGGAGATCTGTTGATGCAGCGGAGCGATCGGGAGGATAGGGTTCTGCAGGCGCTCGATATGCAAGTGGTTGGGGCCTTTGGCACGGATGAGAGATTGAAGCCGTTGTTGAAGTCGAGTGGGTCGAGCAGCGCAGCTAAGGATCGGTTGTTGGCTCACCTCAGTCGGGTACTTATTGTTTTGATCCGGATTAAGTGTCTATCTGGCTCGTAGCGTTAGGACTAAGACTCTGTTTCATTCACATTTGATATCTCGAGTCCAAAGGGACAAAAGCAGAGTGGGCTGTTTCATGTCTCAGAATGAGATCATGATGACCGTCTTCCCCATGTTCCAACAGCATATCGAGCCCCATCTTGTTCATGCACATGTAAGTGAATCTGGGATTAAAAGGCCGAAATGTTTAATTTTAAGTGAATTTTTCCCAATTTGCTCTATCATTTAGATAATTTACCTTGGAGAAATATGAACGGTTAGATGCTCCTTTGTTCTAATTGTCTTCTTTGAGGGTTAACTTTGGTCCTGCATTGCAGCTCAAAATTCGGAATGACTTTGACCCGGTACTTTCGCCTGAGAGTTCACTGTTTCTTTTGAAGAGCAACAAACAAGTAATAGCACTACAATGGCTCTGTTGCTCCTATCTTGAATATTTATTTGTTTTGTACAATGAAATAAAATGCCCTTCTATACTAGGTGGCTTATCAAGATATTCTAAAAATTCTGGACCATGCAAAGATCTGCAGTTCTGCTCAAAATTTCACTGATATATACTTGCGGCTTCCTGGAATTCCTGCTAATGGACAGTTGCAAGAGAGTGACTACATAAGAGTCAGGATATGTGAGGGCAGATTCGCCGTACTGATACGGGAGGTTTGTGATGAAGTTGCAATTATCATATTTCTACTTCCAATAGCTAACGGAAATACTAGCTTCTCATTCTCTTCTAAACAATATATGTCAGCCTATAAGGGAAGGCAATTTCATTATTCAACCCAAAGTAGATTTTGATATCAGCGTCAGTGCAGTTGCTAGTCTCTTGAACCTTGGGCGAGTTATATAATAGCTGGTCTAATTTACTAACTCCTTTATTTACTGCAGAATTTTATAACAATTGAAATTTAAGTTTTGTAAGATCTTGTAATGTATCCTTATTCTCGTGATCTAATGCTGGTGAGCTTGACATGGTTGTGTTCTCTCAAAGTAGATAGCGGGGACTCTATCTGAGTAATGCTTATTTAAAAGTTTTCTTATATAATAACTTTAGGATCTCTTACTATCAATAGTTCTGGGTACATAGGAAGGTGTTCATTTTTTTGAGTTTGTACTGGATATTGATGCCTTTAGAGTGATAATTGAACAAAAGAATGATCCTTTTAAAGTTTTCATGCCTTATACTGACCTTAGATTAGTGTGTAGAAGCCATCCTTAGTTTTGACTGTTGTGAATTTGCTTGAATTTTTATAACCGTCTGCTCAGGAGCATTTTCTTATATGCGGGAGTGACAGTAGAATTGATGGTTCTTGTTTTCTGGTTATGTGCAAGAATATGCCAAATGCTGAATAGGGTGGTGTCTGCTGTATATTCTCATGCGAGAGAAACCTAGCCTGTAGAAGTTTCTTGATATTGATTTCTGATTCTTGATGAAGAACTGTAGTTTTGTCTCTCGTTGGATGGAACAGTTTGGAATGCCTAAACGAGGAAAAGCTTTGAGGATAGAAAATGATGCTGATTTTAGAGAGATTTGTTAAGTATCCAACATTGTTTGTTTTTGGGTCTTGACTGGGCCTTATGTACACGTTATCTCCTTCCATCTAATAATTTAAGCTTTTGGGTTTAATATCTTAACAAAACATTAATATTTTATTTCACCTATGGTCCTTGTCTGTCTAACCGCTTTCATCATTCCACTTCCCGTTTGCACCTGAAAGGGTATATTTAATGTCCTATATCACTTGTCTACCAGGCTTGTTAAGGCCTTATATATATTTTCCCTAGGCCGTATAGCTTAAGGGCATGTCTACAAGGTATATTTAGGCCTTGTCTCTCTACACCTTATAGCTTACTGTGCACTCATTTGACCATTTTAAACCCAAAACACCTAACACTTTCATAATGACAGAAATGTTGACACATACATCAGTGTTTAGTTTTTTCATTACTTTTTGAAATTTGGATGTTATTTAAATTTTGCCGGGAAAGGAAAAAGGTATTTTTTGCCTATGCTGAAATGGAAGTGAACAAGCTCTAAGTTTTTGGGTTGGATATTCTTACAAAACTTTTCTAGAAATGGACCTGTGAATGTGGTGAAAGCTTTAGTATTTCCTTAGCTAATAAGACTTTCCGTGCTAACAGAAGTATAATTACCAATAGTTCGAGGGCGGTTTCAGGAAAACTTCTCTCATTCTTTGATCACTTACTGAGATTATTGTCTAAGGCAGTTCAAACCTTGCATTGGACCGTCCAAGCTAAGAATTTCAGAGTTATTCATAGGAGTCAGAACTCATGTCTTCTTCTGCAAGGAATAGAAAGGTGAAATGAAGATACCTGCATCTTCTAGCCAGGATACAACTCGATGGAACATAACCTGTCGGGCATACATAAGCCTGTTTATTGATCTTTGATCAGGGGAGAAAGCTTTTCTCTTTTCTGACATTAAGACTTCTAGTAGCTTGATACAGTTTTATAAGAAATTAGATTCAACTTCCATAGTTCCAAGAGAAAATGGTTCTTGGACTTCTTTCCACTTGCTTCAAGAAGTTTACATTAAGGTGTTTGGACAAAGGGAGATGATGATGTACATGTATCTCACAGTAATTTAAGAGGTGCCTTTCCCTCTTCTCCTTCTCCTATTCTTTATGTGGAAACAACTTTTGTGTCTGTGTCCTTGTTCATTATCTTTGAGTATTGAAGCTGTGGTGAGAGCGAGGAGAAAGCCTCTCTGGAGAGATAGAAGAAGACTGATCCCATTTGATTGCCCTCCCCAAACCTCACAAATAGGAGCCTCGGTTGCTGCAAAACTTTTTGGAATTACTAAACAACTATTCTTTCTTTTACATGTCCCACACGTTTGCATTCCTCATTTAAATTTTTACCTTTATCTGCTACTTTGAAGAGCTCTTCATACATGCACAACTGTTATGGATGCACTCTAGCTTCCCTATGTTTTGGGTTCGGTCCACTTGTAGCTAGTGGCTTTGGTTTGGCAATCTGTTAATAAGACTCTCTTTCTCCCTTGTCTTCTCCAGGTATCAAGCTGTGGCATATATCGAAGCTTCGGCCTTCATATATCAAGATGGGAAGGTTATAATAGCTGACAACCTTTTATTTTCCTTTCCTTGCTGGGTACAATAGTTGACAGCTTATTAGTAGGCAAAACTTCTTGCATCTTTTATATGTGCTCAATTTGATATGTTCACTAAGTGGCATTCGATCCATGTGTAACTGGGGTCCTTCCATTTTGCTGACTTTTGGAGCTTGCTTATTTAGTCCTGTTTTCTCTGTATGTGCAAATTCTATGCAGTTAATCTCGCGAACAATCTCTATTTGTTTCACGGAAAAAGAATGATTTGAAAAACATTTTTTGAAAAATGATGGCTTATATCGTTTGAAATAACTAGCCATTGAAAAATATTTTCATTATCGACAATAATTTATGTCTAAACATTTTCGTGAATGATAAAAAAATTTTTGTTCATTCCTTTTGTAAGCTATATATAAACGATTATTTTTAGGAAAATGTTATCATTTAGTTTCAGTGAAAGAAACGGAGTCTTAGTTGCAGCTTTTTTTTTGCCACTTGACTTTTGCGACGTATACAGTTCGTGGCAAATTAGCCACGAATTGTTTTTATAAAAAAATAGAATATTTTTTTTGTATTTTAGGGGGCAAATTAGTGACGAACTTTGCGACAAATACAATTCGTGGCAAATTAGTCACGCATTTTTTTATAAAAAAATAGAATATTTTTTTTTTATTTTTTCGAGGCAAATTAGTTACGAATTTTGTGACAAATACAGTTCGTGGCAAATTAGTCACAAATTTTTTTATAAAAAAATAAAATAGTTTTTTTTTTGTTTTTTCGGGGCATATTAGCGACGAATTTTGCGATGTATACAATTCGTGGCAAATTAGCCACGAATTTTTTTTTTATAAAAATTTTTTTTGGGACAAATTAGCGACGAATACAGTTCGTGGCAAATTAGTCACGAATTTTGCCAAGAATTTTTTTATAAAAAAATAGAATATTTTTTTTGTTTTATCGGAGCAAATTAGCGACGAATACAATTCGTGGCAAATTAGCCACGAATTTTTTTTATAAAAAAATAGAATATTTTTTTTTGTTTTTTAGGGGCAAATTAGTGACGAATTTTGCGACGGATACAGTTCGTGGCAAATTAGCCACGAATTTTTTTATAAAAAAATAGAATATTTTTTTTGTTTTATCGGAGCAAATTAGCGACGAATACAATTCGTGGCAAATTAGCCACGAATTTTTTTTTATAAAAAAATAGAATATTTTTTTTTGATTTTTAGGGGCAAATTAGTGACGAATTTTGCGACGAATACAGTTCGTGGCAAATTAGCCACGAATTTTTTTATAAAAAAAATAGAATTGTTTTTTCGAGGCAAATTAGCGACGAATTTTGCGATGAATATAGTTTGTGGCAAGTTAGCCACGAATTTTTTTTGTTTTTTCGGGGCAAATTAGCGACGAATTTTACGACGAATGCAATTCGTGGCAAATGAGCCACGAATTTTGCCATGAATTTTTTTTATAAAAAATTAGAATATTTTTTTTTTATTTTTCGGGACAAATTAGCGACGAATTTTGCGAAGAATATAGTTCGTTGCAAATTAAACATGAATTTTGCCACGAATTTTTTTTATAAAAAAATAATTTTTTTTTGTTTTTTGGGGGCAAATTAGCGACGAATACAATTTGTAGCAAATTAGACACGAATTTTTTTATAAAAAAATAGAATTTTTTTTTTGTTTTTTAGGAGCAAATTAGCGACGAATTTTGCAATGGATGCAGTTCGTGGCAAATTAGGCACGAATGTTGCCATGAATTTTTTTTATAAAAAATATAGAATTTTTTTTTTGTTTTTTCGAAGCAAATTAGCGACGAATTTTGCGATAAATACAGCTTGTGGCAAATTAGCCACGAATTTTGCCACGAATAATTAGCGACGAATACCACCCGCCTGGGTGGCGCTGCTGGAGCGCGCACTCTTCCTCTCGCAAAAGGTTGAGTGTTCGAATCCCGAGCGCCACATGGTGACTTAACCGGTGGCACGTGTGTGGTGGCTAGCACGTGTCGCCCCCAGGGTTTACTCCCCGCTGTCGACCGTGTGGGGGTTCCCTGGGTTACCAAAAAAATAAATAAATAATTAAAATAATTAGCGACGAATTTTGCCACGAATAATTAGCGACGAATACAATTCGTGGCAAATTAGCAACGAATTTTGCCACGAATTTTTTTTCGTCGCTAAATTTTGCAACGCCGTATTAGTGTCGAAATTTTTTTTGTTGTGAATTCATTTAGCAATGAATTTTGCCAAATTTTTCGTGGCAAAATTCGTGGCTAAAACCTTATTTTTTCTGTAGTGATAGCTACTTCCTTCGTTGATGGTCGTGTCTTCCCCTTGAGGTCTAAACATCTCTTTGCAAGGTAAGCAACTGCCACGATATCGTCTTCCTTACCTTGCTTCGAGACATCACAATCAAGAATATCAACTAAATGGTTATCCTCCATGGAAAGTATAAAGTAAGTTGCCAAACCTCTGTACTCTTCAGGCCTAACTATGGAGATTGGCATTTGACCGGTCAAGAGCTTCGCAAGGACAACACCAAAACTGTAAACATCGCTTTTGTCGGTAAACTGACAGGATTGGAAGTATTCTGGATCAAGGTACCCGAAGGTTCCTCGCACTTGTGTCGTCACATGGGTTTGGTCCACAGCAACAAATTTGGAAATCGCAAAGTCTGCTACTTCGCCCTGTACTTCTCGTCCAACATTATATTGGTTGACTTGATGTCTCGATGGTAAATCGGTGTTGATGCAGAAGAATGCAAGTAAGAAAGAGCCCCGGCAACTTCAGCAGCAATTCTCAAGCGCATATCCCATGAAAGCACGAGCTCGTTTTTGGGGTCATGGAGATAGTGATTGTCTTGTTGGGGATAAATTCATAGACAAGAAGAGGTAGTTGTGTCTCGAGACAATAACCCAATAACTCGACCACATTTCGATGATTAACCTGTGACAGGATGACCAGTTCATTAATGAAATCCTCCACTTTCCCCACATTGGCGACCATTCCACAAGATTTCTAGACGGCAACAATTCTTCCGTCCTCTAGCATTCCCTTGTAGACAGTTCCTTGACCACCTTGTCCAAGTATCCTCTTCTTACTAAAATTGTCGGTAGCCTTCTCTAATTCCTTAGAGTTGAACAGTTTTCCTTTTCCGACACGATTGCTGCCTTCACTGGAAGAAAGTTGCTGTTTCAGTAAAATACCACCATTTCGCTTGAAGAATCTTTCTTTTTGCTTTTGCCTCTTCCTCCTCTTCATCACTCTGCATAACCTCCATAGGAGAAAAAGCAAAGCTATCGCAACAACGCCCACGCCAACGCCTTATTTTGGAGCAAAAAAACCGTTGGTCAGTCAAAGTCCTCACTCGCCCCAAATTTGGCGTGCATTCGCGATAGAAAAGCCTTCTACATTTCATTATTGTCAAAAGTTTCATGATTCACAGGAATGGTTCCTTTTGATCATTTTTTTTTAGTGCTCAACTATTTTATCATTTTTAATAATGCACGGAAATCACGAAAATTTCATCTCTGTCTCAATTTAGTTAGGGTTGATACCACAAAAAACCTCAAATCGGTACAATTGTGACAAATTTTGCCTAAAACTAATTTTTTGACCACCAAAAACTCCAAATTGGTACACCCGTGACAAATTTATCCTCAATTAGTTTTCATTAAATTTTACTATGAAATTGCTAAGATGGATGACACGCGGTAATTAACGGGTGTACTAGTTTGGGATTTTACCCTCCGTTTGTCACATGTGTACCAATTTGTGGTTGTTTGTGGTATTGATCCAATTTAATGAAAACTAATGGAGGGTAAATTTGTCACAATTATACCAGTTTAGGGTTTTTGCTGGTTAGAAACACTAATTTGTCATAGGTGTACCGGTTTGAGGTTCTTGGTGGTCATAAATTAGTTTGGAGTAAATTTGTCATATATGTACCAATTTGAGATTTTTTGTGGTACTAACCTATTTAGTTACAACTCGGAAAAATTTTTCCTATTATTTTTACATTTCTAGAATAACATTTCTTTATATTAAGAGTAAACAATGAAAGAGCCCATGTTTTCCTTGATCTCCTGTTGTCCATTGCAGAGTGTCAGTACTATGTTCTATTTACATGACAAAATACAATGCACCTATTAAAGGGCTACGCAGAACATCCATCTGCATGATGCGCATGCTATTCATTCATCTAGCAGGATTTTAAAAGTTTGTAGTATGAGATGGAATACCGATAGCGACAAATCTAACCATCTAGTGACAGTCGTTATCCACACATTCATAGGACCCTGGCCGATTCTCACACGTCCAAGGGCAATTGTTCAGTGCTGGATCTTCACATTCGTCGACATCTGCACAGGAGACAATGAAAATTCTGATCACTCATCGACATGCCTAGCACTTAACAGGACGACATCATTTTTGCTACAAAAAGTTTACGCCGACAGAGGACCGTTTCTTCTTGAAGTTTAGTTGGCTTTTGCTTTTATTTCGATCCTCTGGCTGACTAATAATACCTTGTGCTGATAATCTATCCTTCTTGTTGTTTTAAGAATTAACTAAGATATCAACTCTTGAAAATGTGTATTGGTTGGGGCAAAAGGTTGACATAGAACATTAGTCAACACCATTCACACAGATTGTTGTTTGCACAACTTTTACACGGCAACCTCCATCCAGTATTTCCACCAGACCATCGAAAAGGACTAAGCTAATCGTTTTAGAAATCATGTAATATCATCACATGACAATTTGAATTTGCATATCTTCTATTTTCACTCGGTTGAAAGACTAAACTCTTCCGAATCCAAGCAAAATCAAAGTCTGGTGATGGAGTCATTGGTCAGATTGCGCGCCACCAGAGACATGTAGATTCAATGATGTGTGATGTATCAACAATCAAAGATGCTTTGCCTTGACAATCTGCAAGGTACGCATTCCCGACGTAACCAGACCTGCAATAACACCTGTATAATTTTGGCAATCGTTCATTCTCCAGTTTGCCATAATACTCGCAACCATACGAATCGCTTCCACTCAATCCGATCTCACTCGCCATCTCTTTTGGAAGCCCCCACTCCAGCACTCCAGGCACGTACTCCATCTCTCTTAGCACCTTCAGATCCTTCCATTCGTTAAACCCTAACCATTGCTTATCTGCCAGGAACGCGAACCTGCACTCCTCTCCAACGGTGACAGCATTGTCATCGCTGATCCGTTTGAACTTGACATCGAACTCCCGGAGCCCCGATGGGATCGAGGTCCTGCAGCAGCCAACACTAGAGCAGTCGCTGGAGTTCCCAAGGACGCCTCCGTCACAGCGGGAGGCGCGCCCAACAACGGCGGAGGCGGGCCTCTGCCATCATAGCAAGGTTGTTGCATCCGACAACGGCAAAGAAGTTGTCGGGCTAGGAGAAGGAGTTAGGGGCTGGAGCACAAGCTCACAGTAGGAGGAGATGACCCAGCGCCACTGCATTGGTGGCGGACGATCGGGAGGTTGACTTTGACTGTGCCTTGGTGTAGGCCGTAGGTGGTCTCCGACGCAGTTGTGGAGTTGGCAGTGTAGGCTCTGTTTAGCAACATTTATGTTCTCAGAAACAATTTCTGATCAGAAATTATTTTTTCTATTTCTATTTCCTTGAACAGTTTCTGAGAAAAAAATGCGTTTAGTAACTGTACAAAATTTCTGTTCCTGAAATAGAAAAAGAATAGAAACACGTTTAGGGCACGAATGATCTATTTCTATTATATGGACGAGTTTCTGAGTAAAAAAGCGCGTTTAATGACGACACAATATTTCTATTTTCGAAATAGAAATTCATTTGATAATGACATAAAATTTCTCCTTTGTAGGTGACCGACGGAGGACGGTGGTTGGCGGTGGGAGGTGGCCGGCTGGCGGCGGAGGATGGCAGCCAACGTCGGGTGGTGGAGCATGGCGGTCAGTGGCGGAGCACGGCAGCGGGAGGCAGCGGTTAGCGTCGGGCGGTAGAGCACGACAGTCAACGACGGAGCACGGCAGCTAACGACGAATCACGGCTGCGACAGGTGGCGGTGACCGGCAGTGGGGGCGACGGTGGGAGGTGGCCGGCGGTGGAGGGTGGCCAGCGTCGAGCAGTGGAGCATGGTAGCCAGCAGTAGAGGACGGCGGTCGGTGCTGGGTGGCCGCCGGCGTCGGGCAATCAGTGACGGAGGGCTGTCGGTGCTGGGTGGCGGCCAACGTTGGGCGGTGGAGCACGACGACAGCGGTAGAGGACAACGGCCGGTGGTGGGTGGCCGCCAGCGTCTAGTGACCGGCGGTGGGAGGCGATCGGTGCCAGGTGGCTCCCACCTTCGGGCGGTGGAGCACGGAGGCCGGCGATGGAGGACGGCAGCCTGTGGAGGGCGACAGCAGCATCGGGCGACGGAGGACAGCAGCCGGTGGCGGGTGGTGGCAGCGTCGAGTGGCGGAGGATAGTGGTCAGCGACAAGAGGTGGCCAATCGTGGACGGCGGTCGACGGGTAGGAGGCGGCCGACGGGCGGCGGCAGAAGTCGACTGGTAGGTGGCGGCGAAGGATGGCGAGAGGCGGTAGTGGGCGGGCTGCGGCCGGCAGATTGTTTCTTGTTTTTGGAGAGTTCCAGAAAAAAATTATTTCTTGTTTTTGTTCCAGAAACAAAGAAGCAGATTTTTTTTACTTCTTGTTTTTGTTCCAAATCTATTTCATATTATTGTAAATCTGATACTTATTCTGAACTATTTTATTCCAGGTATATATATTCTGGAAGCTTAGAAGGAAGTTTTTCAGACTTTACAAGCTGTCAAAATAAGAAGTTCAGACTCAAAACGAGAAAGTTCAAAATGAGAAGTTCAAAATTTACCAAAGACCCACACTAATCTAAGTTCTGAAACAGAAGTAGAAGTTATGCAGACGCAGATGTAGATGCAAATGCAGAAATTATGCAGACACAGAAATAGATGCAGAAGTTATGCAGACACAGACATAGGCACAGACGCAGAAGTTATGCAAACGCAGACGCAGAGGCAAAACTCATTCAGAACAAAACATAACAGCTAGTGATCTGGTATATATTTCACGGAAGGAAAGTTTTGATTATCTCAATCTCAGTCTAATTGATTGATAATCAAACATTACGACAAGTATGCATTACAACGGATAAAGCTCTACTTATGGAAACCAAGATTCTGATTGTATGGGCGACCAGAATTAGCGAGATTCAGAATCTGTCATCTAACGGCTACTCAATCCTTTTTATACAAATTTGTCCAAGGTGAAGATTGGAAGATGATCCTCTAAAAGCTGTTCAACGGCTAGTTTGAAAGTGAAGGAGTAAATCAATGAGCAGCAGAAGGAAGTACAGAATCAAGAATCAACAAGTCCAAAGTTTGAGCATACTCCGATCATTTTTTTTTGTCTTTCTTGAGCCAAACATTAAGATCTTGAGGGATACTTTGCAAGAGTGATTATGTGAGATAGAAAATCCTATCATACACAAGAGTGCTGTCACTCAGAATCTGTAATTCCTCTTGATTACATAGTGAAATCCAGCCGGTAGGCTGTCAGGATGGGAGAGTGGACGTAGGCTTGCTATAAGCCAAACCACTATAAATTTGTGTGTAGTTTTTCTATCATTTATCTTTTACTTTACATACTGCATATCAAGAGCACTGTTTATATAAACTGTTTTGAATTTGAATTTTATTTAGACTCAGTTATGTTCATTCATTTCCGCTTAAATTATTAAAAATTGTTTAATATCACCTATTCACTCCCCTCTAGGTGATCCTTGCTAGCTATTTCAATTGGTATCAGAGCAGGTTGCTCGTTTATTGAAGTGTTTTATTTCTGAGCTAACGATTTATATGGCTAGCTTGAGTGCTCCAGGTCTCATTGAAGGACAAAGCAACAACATACCACCATATTTTGATGGCAATGGATATAGTGTCCGGAAGAATAAGATGAAAGCATTCATAAAGTCAATTGATCACATGTAATGAGATGTCATCATCAGAGGAGTCAAATCAAAATCTTCTGATTCAAAAGAAAAGACAGATGGAAGCATACCAGTAGATCCTCCATTATCTCAACTGAGATATCAAAAAGAGAAGTCTTAGATTCTAAAGCAATTTATTCTTTTTATTGTGCCTTAGCACCTATTGAATATAAAAAAATTACTTCTTGTGAATCAGTTAAGGATATCTAAGCTACTCTCTACACTACTTATGAAGGAACAGATCAAGCCAAGGAAACTCAAATCAATCTATTACTTGGTCAATATGAAGCCTTCAAAATGAAGCCTGAAGAATCAATTGCTGATATGTATGATAGGTTTGCTGATATAGTAAACAGTCTTGCATACTAAGGACAACCAGTCTCAGATGTGATGAAAGTCAACAAACTACTGAGAGGACTGTCAAAGCAGTAGGATAATATCAAAACATCTCTTCGAGAGACACAAAAGATCATGCCTCTATTAGTGAATGAGTTAATTGGAACTCTTCAATCATATGAGACTGAGCAACGGAATGATGAGAATGAATCCAGAGGTAAAAAGTCAATTGCATTAAAACTAACATTGATTCTGATGCAGATTCTAAAGATAAAGATGTTGATGATGAAGAGCTGGCCCTCTTCATAAAGAAGTATAAGAAGATGAAAATCAAAGAAGAAACCTCAAAGGGAAGAAGCCTTTTGAGAAGAAGAAGGCTCTCAATGAAACAGAAAAATCAAAGGAGGTAATCTGCTTTCACTGTAGGAAACGTGGACATATCAAGCCAAATTGTCCACTTCTGAAAAAGAAGACCAAATTTGAGAAAGTAAAGAAGGCCTTAAAAGCAGAAACCTAGAGTGATACAGAGTGTGAAGACAGTGACAAAGATATCTCAAACTTCTGTCTGATGGCTAAGTCAGACTCAGACTCAGATTCAGATTCTGATGCTAAAGTTGAGATTGAGGTAAAGCATTCTGAAATGCCTATTGAAGTGTTAAATTACATTGATGAATTATGCTTTGAATTTAAGACTGCTCTTAAAAGAATCTCTTCTTTAAAAAAAGGAAAATTCATCATTGAGGCAACATGATGTTTCACAAAAACAAAAAATTGATTTCCTTCAAAAAGAATTTCATCAAGTCAAGGAAAGTTGAAATTTTCTTTCCAAAGAAAATGCTGTTTTGAAAAAGGAAGTTTCAGAAATTACTTTCAAGTTTTCAAAAGGCTCATAAACCTTGAAGCATATTCTTTCTATACAAATTCTTTACTACAACAAATCTGGTCTCGAATTTGTGAAAGAAAGTGATAGCTTAATTGATTTTTTCCAAAACTCAAGGAGAGATTAAGACAAAGACCTCCTCGACAAGTTTATAAAAATCATTTCAAAAGGAATTTTGTCAAACCTATTGGCCGAAGTGCACTCAAGTACTCAAAATGTGGAGATCCACAACATTTTGAGAATAAATGTCCTAAGGTCTAGAGACTTATTTGAAGAGACTTTGTTAAGACAGCCTATACTAATGCTCAAGGACCTAAACAAATTTGGGTACCAAAGAAAACTTGAGATGTTGTAATTTTTGCAGGTTACCACAAAAAGAAAAAGAATGTGGTACCTAGACAGTGGATATTTTAGACACATGACAGGAAATCCAAGCATATTTATTGAACTACAAAGCCTAAATGGTGGAAAAGTTTCTTTTGGAGGAAATAACAAAGGAAAAATAGTTGGCAAAGGAACGGTTGAAATTAGAGGACTCACAATCAATGATGTGTCATTGGTAAAGGGATTCAACTACAACCTGATAAGCATAAGCCAATTATGTGATACAGGTTTTAGAATCAAGTTTCAAGATTCACAGGAAGAAGACATGGCAATATTTATCTTCTAGATGTTAATCCAAACTCCACTCATTGTTTGATTTCAATCAAAGAGGATGAAGATCTATGGCACAGAAGATTGGAGCATATCAACATGAAACAAATCTCAAAAATCTCAAACAAGAAATTGATTTGAGGCCTGCCAGATTTGAAATACAAGAAAACGGAGTTATGCAATGCCTGCACTCTAGGAAAACAAGTAAGAAGCTCTTTTGAGTCTATACATCATGTTTTCACTAATCGTGCTTTGCAGCTTCTTCATATGGATCTATTTGGACCAACCAGAACGCAAAGTATTGGTTGTAAGAAATATTGTTTAGTTATTATTGACGACTTTACTAGATTTACTTGGGTATTCTTCATTGCTCATAAAAATGAAGCATTTTCATATTTTTCAAAATTTGCAAAAAGATTTCAGAATGAAAAGGGCTATATCATTTCCTGCATTAAAACTGATTATGGGGTGGAATTTGAAAATTAAAATTTTTCAAATTTTTGTGAGGAAAATGGCTTTCAAAATAATTTTTCTACTCCCTATACCCCAGAACAAAATGGTGTTGTAGAGAGGAAAAATCGTTCTTTTCAAGAAATGGCAAGAACTCTATTGATTGAAAGCAAGATTCCTTTTCATTTTAGGGCATATGCAGTTTTTACAGCATGTTATATCATCAACAGAGTTTTTCTCAGACCCATTCTTGAGAAAACCCCTATGAGCTTTACAAAGGTAGAAAGCCAATATTTCATATTTTTGTGTGTTTGGTTGTAAATGTTTTATACTCAAAAATCCAAATGACCGCTCTGGTAAGTTTGATGAGAAAGCAGATGAAGGATTTTTCCTTGGATATTCTATTACAAGTAAAGCATACAAAGTCTTTAACAAGAATTCTCAGACTGTGGAAGAAATAATGAATGTAAGGTTTGATGAAAATATTCAGACTTACAAAAATGAATCTGAGCCATCTTCCAATATTCAAGAGTTATCCGAAGATCAACAAGAATTTCCAAAGATCATTGAATTTGTAGAAGAAGGAAAAGAAGATTCAATCTAGACTCAATCAGAACTTTCAGAGTCTGATGATATTCAGAAGGAAAGATTTGATAGAAATTGGAAAAATAAATCCAGTCATTCGAAGAACCTTATTATTGGAGAAATAGAAGATAGCATCAAGACTAGATCTATACACAAAGAGAACATCAGCAACTTGGCGTTGATATCAGAAATAGAACCAAAAGAAGTTGGAGAAGCATTATTAGATGAAAAGCTGGATCGAAGCTATGCAGGAGTAACTTCAGTAGTTCAGAATCAATAAAGTATGGGAACTTGTATCAAGACCCAAAAATCATCCAGTAATTGAAATAAAATGGGTATTCAGAAACAAACTGGATGACAAAGGGAAAGTCACAAGAAACAAAGCAAGACTGATAGCAAAAGGCTATTCTTAAGAAGAAGGTATAGATTATGATGAAACCTATGCACCAGTTGCCATGTTAGAAGCCATTAGACTACTATTAGCTTATGCTTATTTCCATGATTTTAAATTATTTCAGATGGACGTGAAAAGTGCATTCCTAAATGGTTACATCAAAGAAGAAATATATGTGGAACAACCACCTGATTTTGAAGAACCAAGAAAGATTGATTATGTCTATAAACTTAAAAAGGCTCTTTATGGTCTAAAACAAGCACCTCGTGCTTGGTATGAGAGGTTAAGTAAATTTTTTCTGCAAAATGATTTCACCAAAGGTAAGGTTGATACAACGTTATTCATTAAGAGAAATGGTAAGGATGTTTTACTTGTTCAAATTTATGTTGATGATATCATCTTTGGATCCTTTAACAAACTACTTTGCAAAGAATTTTCTAAGGATATGCAGAATGAATTCGAGATAAGTATAATGGGCGAATTGACATTCTTTCTCGGCCTACAAGTGAAACAAACGAAAGGTGGTACATTCATTTGCCAAGAGAAGTATGCAAAGGAGATTGTAAAGAAGTTTGGATTTCAGAATAGCAAGAAAATAGACATTCCAATGTCCCATACATCCAAATTAGACAAGGATGAACATGGTAAAAAGGTTAATCATAAGGTATATAGAAGCATGATAGGCATTATTATATCTCACTGCATCTCGACCTGACATATTATTCAGTGTCTGTATATGCACAGGATTTCAATCAGACCCAAAGGAATCACATCTTCTGCAATAAAGAGGATAATCAAATACATTGGAACTCATCCGATGCTAGGTCTTTGGTATTCTAAAGGATCAGATTTCACTCTAACTGGTTATTCTGATACGGATTTAGCTGGTTGCAAAATGGACAGGAAAAGAACTTCAGGAACATGTCAACTATTAGGAAATATGTTAGTGTCCTGGTACTCAAAGAAGCAAAACACAGTTGTATTTTCAACAGCAGAAGCAGAATATGTGGCATTGGGAAGTTGTTGTGCACAAATCTTATGGATGAAACAGCAATTGAGAGATTTTGATATTGAAGAATCAAGTACTGCAATCAAATGTGACGACACAAGTGCTATCAATCTGACCAAGAAGCCAATTCTTCATTCACGTGCTAAGCATATTGAAATCAAGCATCACTTCATTCGACATCATATTCAAAATAGTGATGTGAATATTCAATTCATTGATTCTAAGAATCAATTAGCTGACATATTCACAAAACCTTTTGATAAGTCTTCATTTGAGTATATTAGAAATAAACTTATCCACTTTCTTGAAGTATTTGTTAGACAGGAATTTTTCAGACTCAAATGTTCTTAGTCTGAATGTCTATTTCAGACTCACAAAGAAAGTGTAGAAAAAGGAAAGTCTATTCAGCAGTCAGAAGCAAAAACTGTGGATAGGATAGAAGAAACTGGGAGAGAAGAAAGAAAGAGAGCGGGATCAGCAAGAGCAAGCAAGCAAAGTGCTTCTTCAACTCCTTTGAAGGTGTATCGTAAAAAGAGAAAACTTCTTCTAAGAGATGAGGATGAAGAGTCTGAACACCTTGAAACAGGACATGATGTTGGTCTAGATCATATCTCAGCATCTGCTGCACATGTTTTAGAACCAACACCTACTGCCAAACTTTCAGAACCAGTATCTATTGCATAAATTCAAGCCCAAGCACCTGTTATAAGATCTTCAGAACCAACACCTCAAGACTCTAATCTGCTTCAGATGGCACAATACATTGCTCCACTGAGGACAAATGTAAGTCAGTCTTCCCTTAACACCGAAGAACATGCTTCTGCAGACCATGCACCTTTTTAGGGGGAGATTCCAACAGAAGCAGACACCGGGTTCGATCAAACTGAACAAGCCAATGTCCAGGAAAAGGACCTCAGAAAATCATACCATTCTAACCCTTCTGCTTGAAATCAAAGACAAACAAGCTGCACTTGAACAAGACGTGAAGAATCTACAGAAAATTATTGAGGAAAATAATCAGACTCAATGTCTTCAGGTAGCAAAAGAAAAAACAGAACTTGAGGAAGCTATTGCTCTGTACTCAACAAACATGGAGAAAGCTATGGGTTAATGTTCTTCGAAGATTGAGGAAGCTATCTCCATCTTGGAAAATTTTCAAACTTGTTCGAACCTCATCTAAGAAATAGCCCGCTTTTTACTTTTTTTTTTTAAAATACCATCTCTTTCAAAATTGGTCCTGTAATATTCTAACAATTCCTTTTGTTAAACTGTTTGGATGGTTTATATCAATGCTTTATTCTATCTATTATTATTTTTTGCTGATGACAAAAAGGAGGAGAAATTATATGCAGATAAATTGCCATACTAACATTAAATACGCAGATCATATGCAGGTTATATACAAAGGAGGAAAAAAACACAGATCTCAATAGAGTTGCTCTTTCAATCTCAATCTGTGCCTCATGTGCTTAATATGATTATTTATTTCAAATTAATTTCAAATTGATTCAATTTGCAAGGAAGTTTTATCACCATCAAAAAGGGGAGACTGTTGAGGAAAACTCCTAATGATTTTGAAGTTGACAAAACTTTTCATGTTATTATAAATCTGATACTTATTCTGAACTATTTTATTCCAGGTATATATATTCTGGAAGCTTAGAATGAAGTTTTTCAGACTTTACAAGCTGTCAAAATAAGAAGTTCAGACTCAAAACGAGAAAGTTCAAAATGAGAAGTTCAGAATTTACCAAACACCCACACTAATCTAAGTTCTGAAACAGAAGCAGAAGTTATGCAGATGCAGATGCAAAAATAGACGCAGAAGTTATGCAGACGCAGACGCAGAAGCAAAACTCATTTAGAACGAAACATAATGGCTAGTGATCTAGTATAGATTTTACAGAAGGAAAGTTTTGATTGTCTCAATCTCAGTCGAATTGATTGACAATCAAACATTACGACAAGTATGCATTACAACGGATAAAGCTCTACTTATGAAAATCAAGATTCTGATTGTATGTGCGATCAGAATCAACGGGATTTAGAATCTGTCATTCAACGGCTACTCAATCCTTTTTATACAAATCTATCCAAGGTGAAGATTGGAAGATGATCCTCTGAAAGCTGTCCAATAGCTAGTTTGAAAGTGGAGGAGTATGTAAGGAGATCAACGAGCAGCAGAAGGAAGTACAGAATCAAGAATCAACAAGTCCAAAGTCTGAGCATACTCCGATCATTTCTCTTGTTTTTCTTGAGCCAAACATTAAGATCTTGAGGGATACTTTGTAAGAGTAATTGTGTAAGATAGAGAGTCATATCATACATAAGAGTGCTGTCACTCAGAATCAATAATTCTTCTTGATTACATAGTGAAATCCAGCCAGTAGGCTGTCAGCGTGGGAGAGTGGACGTAGGCTTGCTATAAGCCGAACCACTATAAATTTGTGTGCAGTTTTTCTATTATTTATCTCTTACTTTACATACTGCACATCAAGAGCACTGTCTATATAAACTGTTTTGAATCTGAATTTTATTCAGACTCAACTGTGTTCATTCATTTCCGCTTAAATTATCAAAAATTGTTTAAGATCACCTATTCACCCCCCTCTAGATGACCATTGCTAGCTATTTCACGGCCAACCCTGACGTGGCAATTTTTAAATATTTTTTTTCTAATTTTTAATCTTTTTTTTTCAATTTTTTAATCTTTTTTTTGTTCTGATTTCTTCCCTCTAGCCGATCCGGCGACCGGCGGCCGGCTAGAGTGGAGGGCCGGCGAGGTCAACCTCGTTGGCCTCTTGCGAAGCTTGCCTCGCTGGCCACCAGCGAGGCGACCTCACCCAACAATGGTGAGGCCGACCTTGTCGTCGCCTGGGTCGTGACGACGAGGTCGACCTCGCTGGATCTGGGCAAGGATTGACCTCACTGTCGCCTGGGTCGCGACGGCAAGGTCGAGCCTCACTAGAGCAAAGGCGAGGCCGACCTTGCCGTGGCTTGGGTCGCGACTGTGAGGTCGAGCCTCGCCATTGCTGGGCGAGGTCGCCTCGCCCAACTAGGAGCCGGAGAGGCTCGCCCTTGCCGGTGGCCGGCGGGGCAAGCTTTGCCAAAGGCCAGCGAGGTCTACCTCGTTGGCCCTCCCCTCTGGCTGGCTGTCAGACTGGCCAGCGGGAAGAAATCAGAAAAAAAAAAGATTAAAAAATTGCCACGTCAACATTGGCCGGACAGCCGGCGGCCACGTCAGCGCCGGCTGGCCAAAATTGACCGGAAGGACTCAATTGACAAGAATTAAAAATATTTAGGATTGAATTGGCAAACTTAAAAGGTTTAAGACTGAATTGGCCGCCGTACAATAGGTTTAGGACTTTTTTGACAATTTTCCCAATTATCTTGAATACAGTCTATCCATGATGAATCTAATATGGATCGGGATTGATCTACTGTAAATGCAAGGTACAAATACAATATTATGTCTCTTGGACTTGTATATAGTTCATGACCCAATATGAAGTAAGATAAATCATGAATGAGCCCATTAATATATATAGACACACACACACTTTGCCTTTTCTATGAACCCATTAAATATAACTGATATCTGATTGGCGTCTATAAAATTTAATCCCAAGCAAAAGAATTTAGGAAACCAATTCGATCTTATATCAGTGGGGATAAAAAAAACTCGTAATAAACTTGTCTATTAATAAGCATAACATAATACATATTACAAGACGGATAGAATTGAGTTTGGGAGTGGCAAAATACAAGAAGTATACGAAAGAAATCAGTTGCACTAGTATGAAGTACAATTGTTCTAATAATCAAATTAATGAATAATTTTGTGAGAGCCGTATAAACAAATCTCATATGCTCATTGATTGTTATAGACCAGCAAAAGTGCACCCATTCGTTTATATAATAATCCACATTTAAAATAGTTTTTGTAAAACCTCCTTATTGAGATTTGGATTATTAATCAATGGAAAGTAATTATTGATATAAAGAAAATGCACAATGCAAACACGTATATGTGGAAAAGGAACAAAATTTCAAGATTGGAATTATTTTGGGTAAGGTTGTGTATACAAATTGGAAGAAAATTTCACTCGAAGAGATCTAATAAAATTTTACCACTTGTTATAAATTTTACTTGATGGACTTTAAAGGGCCAAAGCAGTTTTGTGAAGCGTTCCAACGCCTCGATAAGTATAACATAATGTGCAATCAAAAAGATTGGAATCGGAAAGTTAAGGTTTGCTTTGTAACGTTTCTGCTCGCGGAAATAATTTCTGTTCATAAATAGTTTTTTTCTATTTCTATTTCATAGACAAGTTTCTGAGCAGAAGAACGTGTTTGGTAACTGTACAGAAATGCATTTAGTATGATCCTAAAAATTTCTATTCCCAGTTTTTTCATTTGATTATAAAAATGTTAGTGGAGACTTAACAATTCATGTTTGGATAAAATTGGACTGGAAATAGAATCTGAATATAGTACGATATAGAATCGAATGATCTTAATACAATCATAAAGAAAATTACTTCTTATAGACAAAGCAAATACTGGATGGTGGTCGAGGAAATTACAGTATAGGGTTTAGGGTTTTGGTTTTAGGATTTCGGGTTTGGCTTTTGGGTTATGGGTTTTAGGGATTCGAGTTTTGGGATTTGGGGTATAGAGTTTAGAGTTTAGGGTTTTGGGTTGAAGTTTATGGTTTAGGGTTTCGGGTTTTGCGGTTTAGGATTTGATGTGGCATATGGAAAATTCCCATGTTTGTCAATATTATTTAGGACGAATTTCTGCGACCGAACCGCCAGGAGTATGAGGCGTTAGAATTAAGTTGATAGATTTCGATGTGCACGTTAGTGGTGTAGAATGACGATGCTTATTTTGCCGCCAATCTATTGACAAAATAGGGCGATATGTTCCGAAAGTCATATTTGCTTTTCTTACTTTTGATCTCTTTCATTTATAATTTTAGTTGGTTCAAAGTATTTTTAGACTTACCAAGGTTTAGAATCAAATGTTCAAAACGAAAATATTTTCAAATACACGAATGCTCAGAACCAGATGTTGAGAACAAAAATCAGCTTCTTAAATCTCTATTTCTCCTCAATTGACAAGCCACTTCTCTTTTCCTATCAAGATTTTTTTTTAAATCCATGCTTTAATGTGATACATTGAACTTGGGAGCTTGACATCATGCCTTACATCATATACTTTGGCCTAAGTTGTGATACATTTTACGGGTGATTAGTAGTCCTCGGGGTACAAGATTGTTCCTTTGGAGTTAAGGGAAAGTTTTACGTTTTGACATAGATTGACGGAGACCCGATTGGAGTACCAATGGTCAGCATCTTTCAAAGACCGGTACTCGATAGATTAATGCTGAAGACTTGTACTACTATAAGGCATAGTCAAGCCAGCTTAGAACAGTCCTAGGCACTTCAAAACCTATTTGAGGAAAGGTGCCGAGAAAGAAAGGACCTAACACTTGCATTCATATACGACAGGATAACCAGACAGATAGTTAAATTGACATGTAAATTAGAGGTTTCAATGTAGCTTTTGTCGAGCCGACACGTGACGAATCATTGACCCACCGAGGGATCGGTTATGGTCTGATCTTTCGACACGTTTTGATCTTTTTTTTCAACATAAGGGAAGTTGCGTTTTCCTGCAATCTACCTTTTTTCATTCTTGTTACATTTTGCACTTAAAAAAAATGCATACATATTTGTTTCGGAGATCTAATATGGAATTACAGTTTAAAATTTTTGAAAAACAAACTTTTATCGAACACAATCTGCCCATGACGAGCTAGTATGATAACAATAGATCCGTTGTAATGCAAGGTGCGGACATTTTGCACTTAAATAATGTTGAGACCTAATATGAAACAGTCCAGAATTTTTGAAAAAATTATGTTGAATACAATTTTTCCATGATGAATGTAATATGGATTAGGATCAATCTATTGCAATGCAGGGAAAAAATACAATATGTCTCTCAAACTTATTTATATAGTTCATGACCCAATATAAAGTAAGATAAATCATGAATGAGCCCATAAAATATAATTAATATCTAATTGCCGTCTACAAAATTTAACCCCATGGAAAAGAATGTAGGAAACCAGTTCGATCTTATACCAGCGGGGATCAGAAATTTGAAAGACACTTATCTGTTAATAAGCATAACATAATACATATTACAAGACCGATAGGATTGAGTTCGGCAGTGGAAAAATACAAGTAGTATGCGAAAGAAATTAGTTGAAGTAGTATGAAGCACAAATTTTGTAATAATCAAATTAATGTATTTTTTCGTAAGAGCCATATAAACAAATCTCATATGCTCATTGATTTATATGTAATGCACACACTTTGTGATGCGAGAGCATCGGGTTTTGTCGATCGATTCAAGTTGAAGATGTCAATTATGCAAGAGAGTTGTCGATTCAATAGATAAGTTGTCGATTTTATGATTGCCGATTGGCTACTAAAATATCGATATACAAGTTTATTGTCTATTTGGAGACTTCCTATCAACTACCTAATGACTAGAGGTTGTTCTCATCGATTTCTATCGTTGTTTGGAGATCTCCTACGATGACTATTTGGCTTCCATGGATGGTGCATGAATTTGAGATAGTCAAGCTTCCATGTCTTTAAATGCATTTCTGGTTTCTAGGTGTTTTAATGCATTTTCTATGTTATAGGACTTTATTGTGTTTTCTAGTTCCTATTAATTTAATTACTTAGGCAGTTCACATGTCTTTAATGTTTGTTTTAATTCCTATGTATTAGTTCCTCTATAAAGAGAGGTGAAATCTCAAATGTAAGATAGAAGATTTTGAATATTGAAAATATATGTGATTTTTCTCTATGTGATCAAATATCTATCCCCAATTTCTATATCCTTATAAGGTGGATTCTTCCGTGGTGGTGAGCCAAGAAAAATTATATCCTCAGCTAGTGATTATCTGTAGGCCTTGGTGATGAGTTTCTCCTTTGTCGAAGTCTTGAATCATTGGTGGGTGGTTCATTCTGTAAGCCTTAGTGGTGAACTTCCTGAAATCCCAATCTTGATCCTTGGTTGGTGGCTCGTCCTGTATGCTTTGGTTTTGATTGCAATCTATCCTCAAAACATATTCTATCCCCTTATCACTCAAAATGCATTCCCCCGCCCCCGCAACTGCATCACTTTGCGTTTATATAAAACTGACATTAAAAATATTCTTTTGTAAAACCGCCTTATTGCAAAAGACTTGGATTATTAATCAATGGAAAGTAATTATTGATACAATATAAAGAAAGTGCAAACGCATATGTGTGGAAAGGGTTTCAAGATTGGAATTTTTTCGGTAAAGTTGTTTGTACAAGTTGAAAAAAAAATTACTCAAAGAGATATTTTACAATTTTGCCACTCGTTATAACTTTCATCCAAGGGACTTTAATGGCCCAAAGCAACTCCGTGAAGCGTTCAGACACTTCGATAAGTATATCATAACATGAAATCAAAAAGATCGGAAATCGGAAAGTTACTTTTTCATCTCCTGTGTGCGCAACAAAAGACAGGTAGTTGGCTAAAACTGATGAAATATCCCCAATAGTAAACCCCTGTGAAAAGCTAAAGCAGACTAACAAGAACTCAAGAAGAGACACTACAGTCTTCAATGATACTCGACATACAAAGAGTACATCAACAGGGAGCGTGAATTTTTCTAAGCACTTCTTAGGGTTATCAACATTATTCTGCAACTGACGTGTAAAGGCACATAAAGAGATTGCGATGTCTCATATCACAGATAGTTGGACAGAGACAACCAAATGTATCTTCATCTCAGCAATAGGAGTGACTGATCCTCCTCCACACGTATAAAGGCAAATAAAGAGATTGCAATGTCTCATATCACAGAAAATTGGACGGAGACAACCAAAATGCATCTTCATCTCGGCAATAGGAGTGACTGATCCTCCTCCATTGAAGTCAGCTCCACTTCTGCTTCCAGTTGCATCAACGCAGGGATCGCACCCGAAGCACGAATAGATCCAGTTCTAATGCAATTGATCTCTTCATCATTTTTCTGGACAGCCGTGAGATTTCGTAGTGATTGTACTCGCTCTAATTCCGTAGCCACTTCCTTCATTGTAGGCCTGTACCTCCCATTGAGGCTTAAGCATCTTTTCGCCAAATAAGACACCGCAATAATTTCTTCTTTCTTGCCATGGTCTAATACCTCCTTATCAAGAACATCGAACAAGCGATCCTCCTCCATTGAAATGATGAAGTATGAGGCAAGATTTCTGCCCTCTTCTGCCCTTGTTTGAGAAATTGGCTTTTCTCCGGTTAGTAGCTCGACAAGGACAACCCCAAAACTATACACATCACTTTTGTCCGTGAATTGACTTGTTTGGAAGTACTCCGGGTCCAAGTATCCAAAGGTTCCTTGCACTATTGTGGTCAAGTGAGTTTGGTCTATGGTTATTGATCTAGAAGCTCCAAAATCTGCCACTTTGGCTTGATGTTTTTCGTCCAAAAGTATATTTGACGACTTGATATCCCGATGATAAACCGGTATGGCTGCAGCAAAGTGCAAATACGAAAGAGCTCCAGCAACTTCATTGGCAATTCTTAACCGCGTCTCCCACGAGATAGGAAATTCTTTGTCTGGATCATGAAGATATTGGTAGAGAGTTCCATTGGGGATAAATTCATATACCAAAAGAGGGACTTCACTCTCCAGACAAAATCCTAATATCTTGACAACATTTCTGTGATTAATTTCAGAGAGAATAACGACTTCGTTGACGAACTGTTCGACTTGTCCTGCATCAACAACTTTTGATTTCTTGACCGCAATAATTGTTCCATCTATCAACATTCCTTTATAAACAGTTCCTTGACCACCTTGACCCAGTATTCGATTCTCGTTAAAGTGGTCTGTAGCCATGTCTAACTCCGTGGAGGCAAACAACTTGCCTTTCTTCATGTGATTGTCTTCAATAGAAGATAGGCGTTGTTGCAACAGAAGTCCCCCATTACGTTTGAAGAATTTTTGCTTGAGCTTTGTCTCATGTCTTCTTTTGAAGAATTTATACAACAACCAAGATAGCAAAAGTAACAGTATGGCTCCGATACTCGTGCCCATACCTGTGTAAAAGAAAGTCAGACCACAATTGCTTTAGGAACAGAATACATATTTTTCTGAGAGTTTTTCTGCACTCTTTGATTTAAGTTACAAGCATTGTTGAGTGCACTAATTACGAAAGTACATTTACATTGAGCAGAAATGGTAGTTTTTTTTTTTTTTAACTTCATGCAAATGAAATTGGTGTATTATATAGACGGTCACATTCTGTGATCACGGCAAAAAAGGAGCGGGGAGTAACGTACCTATCATGGCGATGATCTTATTGTCTACGCAGTCATATGATCCCGGTCGATTCACACACTTCCCTTTGCAGTTGAGGTCTGGATATTCTTTGCACTCATCGATATCTGATCGATATTAAATGATGAATGAGATAAAAGAAAGAATTAAAAATGAAGAAGAAGCTGTTTCAATATATATGATATCAGATTGAATATTCAGCAGTCAAGTTCTCTTTGGATTCTCCTGTTTTACCAGTTTGGGAGCATCCATCTTCTTTATAATTGTTTCAGCTATATCTTCTAATCTCACCTTGGCATCCATGAGGAAGATAAAAATTCCCTCTGTAACCCTGACTGCAAGAGCAATATGTTAGACTAGGAACCCCAGGCGTCGAGTACGTAGTGCAGGAGGCCGAGTTGTCATACAGCATGTCATACTCATAATTAGTGATCGCCCATTCAAGCACCACCGGAACGTCTGGCGGTAAACTGTGCAAATTAGCTCGATACCAAGATGTTCTCTTGACCAAGAAGGCATACCTGCATTCTTCATCCCTTGGTGCTATGGTTTCACCATCGAGAGTTTTGAATTCCACATTGTATTCGCCGATTCCATCGGGGATCGAAGTCATACAGCAACCACTACCACTAGAGCACTGGTTGAATCCGAGAGTCCCATTTTTGCGGCAGGAAGACTTGCATCCTACGACCGACCATGGGGTATCAGAGCCAGCCATCAAGGCAAGGCTATCGCAACCTCCGGCAACAAAATAGTTATGAATTTGGGAGTACTTGAAAACGCTGTTACTGGCCCTTAAGTTCACTGGGGCGTCGTTTTGTTGTGTACAATTAGGATGGGAGTACGATATCGGCTGCCTGACCGTAACGAGACCTGGAGTATTTGTATTACTCGGTAGAGAGATATCCAACACCACCACACTCAAATTCTTAAGTACTGGAGTAGAGATGCCATGGGCTCTTTGGCAATCGATCTCGTACCGGGGATCCAAGAAGCAATTGTGTCCGATTCCGAAAGGATATGGAATGTCAGTGAGATCGCCACATGTATTTGGACAGCCTGGCCAGGCCAGACTCCGAGGAGATGATTCTGCTGCAGCTGCGAAAACAAACAAAAGAACAACGAAGGCCATATGAGATAACAGTGTCAGCATCGCCGGGATCATCTTCTCCCGATTCGTGGTCCGCAGTCTGCTACTCCAGTTTGCTATTGCTAGAAAAGAAGAGGCTGATGAAAACGATTTGATGCGCGCCACCGCTATTTAACTGTCAAACACGTCTCCATGTAACGACAAACGATGACTTATGGTGGACTTGGTAGAAGCCAAATTTGCCTTCTTCAACATTGGCAGCTCCCCCTTGAAGTTTGAGTCCAAGGTTCCCCAGTCTGCACTCTGCACGTGTTTTGAATGTAATATTTCTAATTGTAATACAAAGTTTTCTTCTGCCATCGATTATATTAGAAAGCTGATTATATTTCATTTATTGATATATATACCCCATGTATCCGGCCAAAATATGTGTGATTTTAGTCGACAAAGATATATTCAATTGCCATGTTTCTCTATAATTAATGACAAGCATGATTAATTTACTTACAATGACAAAGTTAATTAACTTATCAGAATATATATATATATATATATATATATATATATATATGTATATGGTGGACTCGGTAGAAACCACCGCTATTTAATTGTCAAACACGTCTCCAACAAACGATGACTTATGGTGTACTTGGTAGAAGCCAAATTTTCCTTCTTCAACATTGGCAGCTCCCCCTTGAAGTTTGAGTCCAAGGTTCCCCACTCTGCACTCTGCACGTGTTTTGAATGTAATATTTCTAATTGTAATACAAAGTTTTCTTCTGCCATCGATTATATTAAAAAGCTGATTATATTTCATTTATTGATATATATACCCCATGTATCCGGCCAAAATATATATACCATATGTGTGATTTTAGTCGACAAAGATATATTCAATTGCCATGTTTCTCTATAATTAATGACAAGCATGATTAATTTACTTACAATGACAAAGTTAATTAACTTATCAGAATATATATATGTATATGTATATGGTGGACTCGGTAGAAACCACCGCTATTTAATTGTCAAACACGTCTCCAACAAACGATGACTTATGGTGTACTTGGTAGAAGCCAAAATTTCCTTCTTCAACATTGGCAGCTCCCCCTTGAAGTTTGAGTCCAAGGTTCCCGAGTCTGCGCTCCGCACGTGTTTTGAATGTAATATTTCTAATTGTAATACAAAGTTTTCTTCCGCCATCGATTATATTAAAAAACTGATTATATTTCATTTATTGATATATATACCCCATGTATCCGGCCAAAATATATATACCATATGTGTGATTTTAGTCGACAAAGATATATTCAATTGCCATGTTTCTCTATAATCAATGACAAGCATGATTAATTTACTTACAATGACAAAGTTAATTAACTTATTAGAATATATATAGTGTAAAGAAATGTTTCAAGCTCATAATCAACTTCCACGCACCAGTTGGGACTTATTTGATAGCCAATAAATAAACAACAAAGAGAATGAAAGGAATAAAAGAGAATCAACAGACGATGATAGTCTCTTCAAAAAACAAAACTCAAATATAAATGGTCAAGAGGCATGTCCTTTCGCCAAAATAGAAATAATAAAAAGTTAACAGTTTATTACACTTACAAAATAATCCAACAAGTGATGTCTATATTGTAATTCACCAATCAAAATACTAGTTGAAGAAGTTTGCTCCAATCAAAATATTACATTCTAAATTGAAAATATTTAGGTACTTCCCTTCAAGACTTGGCTAGCATAACACCACCGTCAAAGGAAAGAAGGATCACGCATTCCAGGGCACACACATAAATCTTGTGGTGGGGCGCACATTCATGGGAAAATATGTGGTGCCGACTGCGGTGCATGCATCATGGGTCTTGAATTGACTTGACTGTGGATCAACCTGACTGGGTACATTTTATCCTAAAACTGAAATGATCAATGGTTCAAATGAATTTAATCTACCCGATTTATAAATTATGTAACAATTCTTGGTATAAGCCTAGCCACCTCTACATAGAAATTCCATATCACTCATCAAAATATTAGCCCACTTAATTTTATTAGGAAAATTGGCCAAAAAGTCATAAACCTACTGTACTTTTACTAATTCAATATTAAACTTCTTAACTGTATTAATTGAGTGTTAAACATTTTCATGTTTCGCTAATTGAGTCTATTCGGTCAATTTTGGCTTGAAATCACTGGTGTAGATGCAAGCCATTCTACGTGACAAGACACTGACTTGAAAAATTTGTAATATATTAAAAATAAAAAATTAATAAAAAAAATTTAAAAATATATATTATTAAAAATTATCCATGCAATCCAGAACCCATTGTAGCTGTAGTTGTAGTTGTAGCTGTGGCTGTAATTGTAGTCGTTGCCATGGCAATGGCATCACAGCCCTCGAAGCTGCCATTGCATGTCTGCCCACAACCTGCGTCTCTCTCTCTCTCTTTGATTAAAGCCCAAATCATCAATATATCAATTGAACTTGGTTTATATTAGTCTATAAATTATAAATATTATTGGTATGACTATTCCTTGCTAAATATGGTGGCAAATTTAGGTCCCATTTTTCCATCGAACATACGTCAGGCATGAGATCATAGCCTATTTTACAAGTGATACAGATGAAATCATAGAAATGTCCCAATAACTTCATGAGACCAAGAATAATTGCCGCCAAGATGTTTCTGGAAAGTCATCATCCTAAAAATGCCAAAGCTCTTGTATTATTGTATTTGTATGGATAAAATAATATCAAATCAGTTAAAGTGATTGGACATATGGATGAATCACAATGTATTGGCCATTATCGGTGCGTTTGGTAATATTTTTGTTCCTGAAAATAACTTTTTTTTCAAAAATAGTTTTTTCTATTTATATTCCTTAGACGATTTCTGAGCAGGAGAACGCGTTAGGTAACTGCATAAAATTTCTATTTTCGAAATAAAAAAAGAACATAAAAGCATTTGATACGACCCTAATTTTTTTTATGACGAGAATTATTTGTTTTAGTTTTTAAGTAATTTTCTGAGATTTTTCTTTTCTTTTCTTTTTTTCCTCCCTTCTTCTTCCTCCTCTAGCAGGTCACCGGGCCTCGGCGATGGCTAGCAACCAACCAGAGACAAGGGCCAGCGAGGCTCAACCTCGCCTAGCCACCGCAAGGTCGGCCTTGCCATGGCCAGGCAAGGCCGGCCTAGCCACTATGAGGCCGAGCCTCGCCGACCCTCGTCTCTAGCCAGTTGTCGGTCATTGCCGAGGCCCGGCAACTGGCTAGAGGAGGAAGAAGAAGGAAGGAAAAAAAGAAAAGAAAATGATTTGTTTAAAAAATTGTTCCGTAGAATAAAGAAGTAGGTTTTTTTTTACTTCTTATTTCTTTTCCAAATCTATTCCTTTACAATTTTTCTATTTCGAGAAATAGAAAAATTAGCTAACGTTATCAAATGGATTTCTATTTTTTTTTTTCCTGTTCCGAAGAACAAAAGAACAGAAAAATAGAAAAACAGGATGGTTATCAAATATGCCATAAATATTACTTGTTCTTCATGAATCATTGAATTTCAAGTTGCCTCTTGACTTAACTTTTATTATCCCTCTCAAAGAATTTCCATTGATTTTCTAATTTCAAAATATTAAAATTACCCCACCACTGTACAAAAAATATTAAGAAAACAAGAAGAAAAAATTACCCATTAACTTTGCTTTAGTTTATTTCAAGAATCTTGTGTTGGTCCATTGTTATAGAGAAACAAATAGTTTAGCGGGCTAGATTGTAAAAGCCACTAGGTGTAAGGCCCTTCCATAATACTGGGTTTATAACCCCTCTGTTACCCTTTAGAAGCTTTTGTATTTTGATGCTCCTTACTCTTGTTATTGGGCTTGAATTTAATGAACGGCAAGTATCTTTCAAACTAAAAATAAGAAAGAAAAGAAAAGAAGATATGCTTAATACAATAATCAACACAAATTAGTTCTTCCCTTGAATATATTGATCTTCTTCTATGTCATATATAATTTAAATATGAAGAACGAGTCACACGTATAGGACCACACAACAATAACTTTATTGTATATGATTAAGCGCATGACAGAGATAAAGAAGCTACCCTTTTTCATGGAAGTGCCAGATTATTTCTTTCTCAATTTTACATCTTTGTGTTCGATTAAATTTATTATGAATTTTACTCAGTCTTC
Organism: Syzygium jambos; assembly: GCA_031216235.1. NCBI lineage: Eukaryota > Viridiplantae > Streptophyta > Magnoliopsida > Myrtales > Myrtaceae > Syzygium > Syzygium jambos. The sequence continues at coordinate 12,016,863 of CM062220.1, forward strand.
CATTTTTCTTTTCATTTTCCGTTATCATTCTATTTTATCCATACATTCTCGTTATGCCAATATTTTTTATTGTCTTTTCGGATCCTTTTTTACTATAGAATTAAACATTTTATTTTTTATTTTCTTCTTTTCCCATCGATCATTAGGAATTTTTTTTGCGTTCCTACTTTCCATTTTACTTTAATTTTTATATGATTGTTCATTTAAATTTAATACAAAATAGAATTGAATCATGGATTTTTCCCCATATTGAATTATTTTTAGAAATTTAAATTTAGGCTACAATTTTCGTATGCTTTGCCTAATTATTTTCAAATGTTATATTAAAATTAAAAATTCTAATATGGAGTATTAGCCGGTGAACACAAACTAAATTGACCTCATAACACGTAAGGGAGGATATATATTGTTTTTCCCAACTTTCAAAGCCTAAATTTTCAACACAAACCTTTCTCTTCTTAAAAAGAACCCATAAGATGAACTGATGTAATTTATCCATGTCATATGTAAAGAGTTCATAAATAATTACTCGATTATATCTTATGCCACGTCCCTAAAAATAAATGCATTGTGAACAATCCTCTGCATTATTTAATTCGGAAACAACTTGATATAAGAGACAATAACAAGCTCAATTCCTTATTGAGTTGCTTTTTTTTTATATTTTTCATTTATTAGTCATGTAAAGAGATAGATCAGATAAATATTTTTTTTTATCAATTACCGAATAACCATGTGGCAATGAGAAAACAAATGTCTTGCAAAATGGGAAATACTAGTAATCAATTCTTAAAAGGGTTAATATCACCAAAAACCCCAAATTGATACATTTAGGATAAATTTACCTCAAACTAATTTTTTGATTATAAAAAACTCTAAACTGGTACACCTGTGACAAATTTATCTTCCGTTAGTTTTCGTTAAATTTTATCGTCAAATTGTTGAGTTGGATAACATGTGGCAGTTAATGAGTGTACCGGTTTGAAGTTTTACCTCTCCGTTTGTCACAGGTCTACTAGTCCGTGATTTTTTGTGGTATCAATCCAAATTTAAAGGGGGTAAATTTGTCACAAGTGTATCAGTTTAGGGTTTTTTTTGATCAAAAAATTAATTTTGAGTAAATTTATCACACGCTTACCAGTTTGGGATTTTTCGTAATATTAACCCTTCTTAAAAATCTTCACTGACAATAGGGAGATCTAAATAATTGCTTTGATCAAGTACAAGGTGGCCCTCGCTTTTCAGCACCTAACTTTCACCTAAATTGCTCTGATCAACCACCACTAGAGAGGGAGCTTCCCTTGATTGAGCATATAATGACCAAGTTCGGGAGAATAATACTAGAAGTGCCAAAAGTTGTGTACAACGCTCACTTTAGTGCTAAATTTTTTTTTTTCAGATCACTTAAATGCCAATTTCAACCAAATTGATTACGTGATATTTATAATTAAAATTTTAATATGACTTGGCATATTTTTTAAACAATCCAGTCCATGTGGACATCCAAAATAACGTCGCACAATCCAATTGGCATTAAAGTGTTCGTTTTTTAACAATGACCGGTACTAAAGTGATTATTTTAAACAAAATTTTGGCACTCAAAACAATCAATATTTACAACTTTTAGAAAACATTGTTTAACGGTTATATGCTAACTAGGTATGCCGGCGAGCCATGTCGGATTGAGAAATTAATAAAATATGATCACATCGGATATCTGGTGATCTAGATTGGAGTTAGCACTTAATTGATTTTTTTTTGTTTTAAAAGTAGGATTTAAATGATCCGAAAAAAACTTTTGGCACTAAAGTGAACGCCGTACACAATTTTTAGCATTTCGAGTGCGTTCGTTTCACAAAAAATGAGTGATTTGAAAAATATTCTCCAAAAAATAATCACTTATATCTCTTAGAAAAATAAATGAATAGAAATTTTTTTCATCGCCCACGAAAATAGATAGGCATGAATTGTTATCGATAATGAAAATATTTTCCGTTGACTAATATCTAAATGATATAAATAATCATTTTTCGAGAAATATTTTTTTTAAAATTACTCATTTTCCGTGAAACAAAGGCACCCTTCTAGTGTCCTTCTCCCGATCAAGTTGAGACCCTTTGTGCGGACCTCCTTAGAGGAAGCTAGTGAAATGTTAGAGATGTACATATACACACAATGGGTGATCCATCGTACGCCCATGACCCAATCTCAACATTTTGGCCCATTAAGCTCGAACGAAATTAGCCCATATTAATTCGAGGAAAGAAAAACCCAAGTGAGCCTAGCAAGAACAAAAAGCCCAGTCAGAGCACAAATCAAATGAGCCCAAGAAGGAATCCCTCCGTTCCGTTTTAGCTCCCGTGCCGATAGTGAATGGCTCGCCCGATTCCTTCTCTAGAAGTTGCTGAGCTGGGATTGTGCATTAAGTTTTTGATCGGCACGCAGCAGAACCGACGGCGAAATTCTCTCTAGGTAGTAGGAAGGGAGCGATTCTCTTGGGATTTTCTGTTTCTGGCGTCTCTGTTCACCGCCGCTTTTTATTCATTTCTAGCGCCGTGCATCGGAGAGCTCGGCTCTGCTTTGTTACTCTGGCCGGGAACGCCGAAGTGGCTCTGCTCCTGCTCGAGATTCCTTCGCCGGCGCGCATCTTCATTGCCGGCACGCTGTAGCTGCGAGTCGCAAAGTCTTCGTCGGCCAGCGTCCATCATCAACCTCAAGAGGGGGCGCAGAACTGAAGGAAGGAAGTTATTTTTGTTCCGGTTCGCGGCGGAGAGAGAGAGGGCACGAGAGAGGAACGCTCGAACGCGAAATTTTCTCTCGTCGAACCAAGTGCGAGAGGCTTCGAGAGCACGCTGATCGACGCTGAAATCTGCCATTTACGGTCACTAGCATTTGCCGACGATCGCATTCCACCGGTCGCCGCCGGAGTTACTGGGAAGACGTTACGTACACATCTGTCATAGAAGCGAGAGCCGAAAATCTTCTGGATTGAAAATTTCCTTCGTCATTTAAGCTTTCTCCATCGTTTCTGAAGGCTGTCCGGGGCACTGAAGACGCAGTTGCAATGCTCTGTTTTGGCTCTGTTACCGCAGCCAAAAAGCCTTGAAGTAATTGGACTTTGCTTGATCTTCTGCAGCATCAACCACCGGCGAAGACATCTTGGAAATTCTAGTACTCAGTTCAATCGGTGTTCCTGGTCATTGGATCTACAGGTAAGAATATTCTTAATCTAATGTGGCTAATCGAGTATGAGAAATGTGGTCGAGGCTCATGGGAAATTCGTCTATGGTAAAACCTTTATCAATGTTTTATATGTGTATTGATGCTGTAGTGATGGTGATAGGGATTCTTTGCCTTATTGTGAGTAGAAGTTCATTAATCAAAGTGCATGCCACCTATTCGAGAAAATATTTGAGTGAAATCAGAATGCATGTTCTCTAAAGGAAACAAGTTCCATTAGCCATTTCGTTCGGTGTTTTACTTCTCGACATATGATTGTAGCATCCTCATGTATGTATATGTCCTTTTTCATAATTAAACCGAGAGCCATATGTTGTCAACCCATATTCCTTTCTATCATGCATGAATCGATTCATGTTGTTTGTCGATTTAAGGATTTTCGTGGAAACTGTATTTCATAGCTCTCAAATTATCATGAATAGGATCGACCAATCGAGTTGTTGCTCATATGGTTCATTCTGAACATCCTTTATAAAAGGGCTGAGCACTCGTTGATGCAATACAATCGATCCGCCCTAATTCAACTGGGAAAAACAGCTTGCTAAAAAACAAGCCTTGAAATTCAGAATGGAACAATCGAGTCACTCATTAAACGTTAGGGAGTACATCGATGATGTTGTTTGGCTGTTAGATATGAGGGAAAGGGAGGAAATTATACACTATGTAGAAGCGCCGGACCAACCACTCATAGTAAATGAAAGTAACACCAATGATGAGATTCAAAAAGCTTCCGAGTTTGTTTTTCTCGTCCTCTTTTATAGCTAGATTTTAACGCGGGTTTCTCTTGCAGCTATACAACCACTAATTGAATGCCAATTGACTTATTTCGTAGGTATTATTTAAAAACACATGCAATGATCCTGAGGTCGACCTCGGGTGGCGCATCATGCTTAGCGTGGAGCAATCTCCTTGGTCTTGCTCGTCATCGGTTACTCATCATGCTGGAATTTCCCGGGGCTCATCATGTAGGGCCGTCTAGGTGATGGGAAGCGCATCCTTGCCAAGTCAAAAGCACATCCTTGCCAGGACCTCTGACTCATTGCCGAGGTCGATGTTGGAAGCCATAGCGAAAGGATTTGCGATGCGCAGCAATGTAACAGTGGTCCTCTATTAGATGAAACCATGCAAGCTTTCATTCGAAAGCGCTCTCTCCAGACACAGAACACTTCCTTGCGGGGAGAGAGATAGAGCAAGGAGGAGATCATATGGGGATGCTCTATGAATTAGCAAAAGAACTCTTCTCATCAAACAATTATATCACACGAATCCTTCAGCAATTTTTTTGACATCTTCCTCTTTTGTCGCTTGATTCTCAACCTCGAGTGGCGTGTCATGCTTAGCATGGAGCAATCTCCTTGGTCCTGCTCGTCATCGGGGTACTCGTCATGCTGGAATTTCCCGAGGCTCATCATGTAGGGCCATCTAAGCAATGCGAAGCGCATCCTTGCCAGGACCTCTGACTCCAAGGAGGAGGTAGTGCCGACATTAAGGAGGCTGCCGATATCCCTAAGAAGTGCAATGAGGACTTTGTCAAGATCACCAAGCAAAGCACTGGAGAGGGCATGTGGTGGGATCTCCTCCTCCACCTAATCCCGTCTGCCCATCACAGGCTCATCGGAGAGCATTTGTGAGGATTAATCGACTTAAATATATTATATTCGATTTATAGTATATATCAATATACAGTTTTTGTAAGGTACTTTTTATTTTTCTTTATTGTTTGTCTATCTCATATTTAGAATTTCACAATGATTGTCATTAGTATAATTTCAAGAAAATAAAATATTTTCGTACAAGCCAAACGCACAAAATTAGGATAGGAACCAAGTCAATACGAATCTACTAAAATTTTAAAAGATAAAATTCATGGAAAGCATGGCTTACACAATACATTCCATAGGCATGTGATGGCATTTCCATAATCCATGAATTATCAAAAGGTCTTTCATTTTAAAATAGACAACGCGTAATAGAAGTTCTTGCATTTCAATTAGTAAGGTAAGCTTTGCATTGTCGATAGAGTATGAATCCTCTACAGTAAAGGGATAATATGCATAACAAACTTGCAGCCCCATGTTGGCTGCTTCCTGCCATCATCATATCCTCTTTCGCCTGTCTCTCTCTCAACAAAAATTAGGGGACATGATTTCATGTTGTCAAAAAGTAAGGATCGATGCTTAATGAACGACAAATAAAGAGGGAGGCCCAATAATCGACAAATAAGGAGTCTCACCCTTATTTGATTTACTAGAGATTACCCGATTCAAATCAAATGACCAAAATTGCTCTATCTAGAGTTTCTTTTGTTTGTGAAAAAAAAAAAAAAAACCAAAGGAGGGTTTCTCTTGTCCAACAAGGCAACCCTGTACACAACGACTAGCTCTGCCGATGCTGCAATGATGGAGAACTTGCCTTTGTGGGAGCAACTTTGGCAAAAGGAATGGTACACAAACTCGGACAGTCTCTCTTCTTGCTTCTTTCTCATTTGTTGGCCAAGCCCCAATCCTTTTTCTTTCTTTTTTCCTTTATGGCTTTTTTTTGTGCTTGACTTTTCACCACTAATTTCTTGTAAAGGTATCCGTGAGTTTGTTTTCCTTGCTGTTAGAATATTCAATCCACTAGTGCAACCAAAGGAATATCTGTTCATCTAACTAATAATTTTTTATCGTTTTTAATGCGATTGGGGATATAGATGGTATCGAATAAATTTATCCCGGAAATTACAATTGTATCAAACAATAAAAACAAAAGAGATATAATTAGAACAAACCTTATAACTTTCCATTTCATTCACTTCCTTACAAAACTATCCATTTGCTTTCCTTTTCTTTCCATAGACAACCACTAAACTTTACGCCTATGCGCATCGCTTTCACCGACATAAAAAATATATAAATTTATAAGCTCTCTATAGTGTTTAGCAAATTGATCATCACTTTCAGCCTCAAATTCTGTTCTAACAAATTTCAATAATATGAAAGTTGCTATCCGAAGAATAATAACCACCAAACACATGGTAATTTTAAAGTACCCACCTAGCAGCCACATATCAAATACTTTTTCATAGAATTTAAACTTGATTAAATCATCCCCATTCTCAACAATCGCTGTTTATTTCTTAAATTAAGTCAAATCACTATTTTTTCTTGGGGTTAATACTACGAAAATCTCAAACTGATACATTTATAACAAATTTACCTCACATTAATTTTTTGATCACTAAAAACCTTAAATTGATACATTTGTGATAATATCCTCCGTTTAATTAGATTAATATCACAAAATATTATAAATTGATACATCTATGACAAACAGATGATAAAATCCCAAACTGGTATATCCGTGAACTGTCATGTGTCATCCAACTCAGAAATTTGAGGGTAAAATTAAACGGAAACTAACTGAGGGTAAAATTGTTACATGTGTATCAGTTTGGGGTTTTTGGTGGTCAAAAAATTAGTTTGGAATAAATTTATCACAGGTGTACCAATTTTAGATTTTTCGTGGTATTAATCCTTTTTGCTTGCCATTCATCTATTAGTTTTTGGCCCAGTTTGCACTGACATACATGAGGAATTTTCTTTTTCCTATATAATTTGATAAATTTGACTTATCATTTGCCAATGCCAATTTTTAGCTTTATATGTCAATGTGGAACAGGAAAAAACAAAATGAGGTTTTGAATTAACGTTGTTGGCATATTAAGACAAATAATTTTAAGTACTATACTCAATTTGAGAAGTTGATGATGTAAACAGATCTTTCCATTGTATTTATTAAATTATATTATGAGGGAATTATCCAAAATAAATTGTATCGTTTCGCATTTAGAAGGCTTCAAGTAGTGCCGGCCTTATTAGAGATTAATTTGAGTTTTATCTATCTATATCTATTTTCTATGTATACATTTAAGTCAAAAGTGAGCTTGGTGTCACCGTTAAATTTTCCATCGAGCCTAAATTTGCAGATTGTTTTTAATATTGCAATGAGATTTTACTTCAAATAAAAAAGAAAAAATACTATCAAGTTTTATCTCTCTATATTTGTCTTCTTCGTCGTTGAAAGAGTAACAAGATGTCCATCTAAAATTTACTTTCAAATAAGATTTCGTACAGTGTTATGACAATGAACATACTATTAAGTACTTTATGTCTCCATATGATGAAAAATAATAGTGAGCGTGTGTATGAAAGAAAACCAATAGATTAATAACAGCAACTCATTCTAAGACTTTGTGGAACAATTCCGTTATAATCTCAATACCATTGTAATTTCAACTTCTCATCAAAAACTCATTATATCAATCTTACTTTTATTTTCGTCTAGCGTATGGATAATTATTATTCTCTATATTCTTGTCACCCGATGCTCAAACTCTTATCTTTTTATTTCTAATTGATCAGTGAAAATTTTATCTAATATTTAAATTTTCCATACTTATCATTTAATGTTGATGGTACCTTTTTTTTTTCCTCGAGTGCTATCCTGATTTTTCTGGATCTTTTCCTTCCGACGATTTAATGGATGACGTCACCTTGACCTTTTCTTCCCTCCCGATGACGTCACCGCGACTTGAGTCGGCGCCTCTTCTCCTATTTGAACACTCCCTCCTCGTCATCGGCTTCAGAAATCAATCTCCTCTGTTTCAAATTCCTCTGTTTTTCCAAGTCTCTCTCTCGGTTCTTCGTCGTCGTCGTCGTCAAGCCCCTGAAGAAGAAGATGCAGATCTTCGTGAAGACCCTGACCGGGAAGACGATCACGCTGGAGGTGGAGAGCTCCGACACCATCGACAACGTCAAGGCCAAGATCCAGGACAAGGAGGGGATCCCGCCCGACCAGCAGCGGCTCATCTTCGCCGGGAAGCAGCTGGAGGACGGCCGCACCCTCGCCGACTACAATATCCAGAAGGAGTCCACCCTGCACCTTGTTCTCCGCCTCCGTGGTGGCAATTTCTGAAGAGACGGGCATGTTCTATTTATGATAAAAGTTAGGGAGTTCTCATGCGATTTCATCTTGGTTTCATGGAGCTTGAAAGTAGCCATCTTTAGGCAGGATAAGCCTGTAGGTCATTGCTGGTTCTGGTGTAGTTTTTCTTTTACGTGAATAAATGAATGAGTGAACTTTTTGAACAAGTACAACTTGATTTATTTTTTCTCTTGTGCGTTCTATATCTCGAGAATAATATTTCATAAAACATGTTCTATACCTTCACATGATGTAAAAATTTTCTATTTTCCGGCTTCAATCCTGCTCCTAAACAATTCCAGTAAGCGCGAGAGTTTTCTAACGCTCCTAAACAATTCTTGTCTTGTGCTGCTGGAATACTTTAAGATCTCTCGGGGTTTCCTGTTATGAGATGGTGCAATTTTACGGGGTACTGTAGTTGTTTTCTTGATAATGTCTTTGTCCGTGAGTAAATGATTATGAAGTATCTGTCTGTTCACCTCATGGATTGGTCGGATAGATTGTAAGATGGCGGGGTGGGATAGAAGAGGAGGAAAATGATACAGTGAGAATTCGTGCTTGTCTCCTGCTGTGGAATTATTAGACAACTTGATTAAGCTATGTGCTCCCTTCAGTCTGGAATTGATAACCAATGGCTAAGATTTCTCAAGTTGTTGGGATATCAAAATTGATGGACAGAATAAGTTTGGGTTTAAATCAGCTTTTGCCTTTTGCGTGCGGCGAGTGCATCTTGTTGCTAGATTCTAACAATGAAACCACTGCTTTAAGGCTTCATTGTGATTTCGCCATATATATGTTGACTGTGGGGGTGAGCAAAGAACCAGAACTGTGATTTTTTGCTTGTACAAGTGGTTTTGTGGTAAGTAAGTTGTCTGCCTGGATTTGTTGGATTCATAGTTAAGTTGCTGAGTAATGTGGCATGACCAAGCACATCCTAAACTTACAAATTCTGAACATTCTGCAATTTGCCGACACGGCTCCTACAATGCATTGGTGTTTTATTGATTGAGGACTCTGAAAGTTTAAAATGCAAATGAAGGCGATACCGTGAAACCCAGAGGTCTGTGAATCCGGATCCAAACCAATGCATCATATAGATACAAATAAGAGGATCGAAACTTTTCTCTCTTTTTCAAATTCTATAAATGTGGGTTGATCTTATATTTTATTACGGTTGTATGATTCAGAGTATGATTTCCTGTATGATCCTTTCATATTCCATATTTGAAGTTGAGATCTGATCCATTCATTGAAAAAATCGACTCCATACATTTCTTATGTACCCATAGGTTATACTGGAGTTGAATCAGACGTCAGATCCATCTATATTAGTTGACATCCATTCTTTGGTTGGTGCACTTTGTTTTCCTCTGCCTCGCGGCGGCAATTTCCAAAGACACAAAGTTACCAGGTTTCATGCTGTTTCATCTGGTTTCGTGGTGCCTGAGAGCAGTAAGCTCCATCATAGCAGTAAAAAACCTTTCGCACGAAGTTTGTGAAGTTTTGTTGGTTTTCTGTACGGAGAAACGGACCTTATTGCCTTATGGCTCTGTCTTTTACGTGCTTCCCTGCGTTTGCATGAAGTCACCTCAATTTCCTAACATTATGACTTATGAGGATTAAATTCTTCTGCTTGACTACTGCTGCGAGTTGCTCTATTAAACCAGAAAAATTCCTTTAAATTCTCCCAAACAATTTGTTTCACTGCTTGAGAGATCTCAGAAGTCTCCTGTAGTTAAGGGATAATGCAATTTAGTGGAAATTAAATATGTTGTTGCCATTTGATGTTTATTATTAACATTGAAAAACAGAATGGATGCGTATCCAGCTCCATGCAGGCAGCCAATATCTTGTTTGAAGACGAAAAATAGTAGAAAATAGAAAGGCAGCTCCAGTTCTGCAGCTTATTGAGAGTGTCCAGGTAAGCAGCCATTCTGGTGTTGATGTGGTTTGGCTCGTAAACAGCTCGACCTGGATTGATCATCTGTTGCATTTCCAGAAACGTGTCTGTGATCTTTATTCATTGCTGATATCTGGTTCTAGCATATTGAGTGTTGGCATTTTGTATTTGCACTTAAAACCTGTTGCTTTAGATGTTTTAAGATGCTGATTCCAAATCGCAATTTTCAGTAATGATACTGAGAATGCTCAAAATAGCTGATTAGCGAAGCATTTGCTTGTAGTTAACTCTGGTATGACCGGCATATCTTAAACAGTCAAGACTGATTTTTGCCGAAGTAAGGTTCCTGACATGTGTCAGTTGTCTTTTAAGCAAAGAAGAAAAGTATAAAGTGACGGAACTCCATAGTTTGAGTTTGCAAGCTCGTACTTGAGATTTGGGAGTGAGTTAATTCTGGTGTAGAACATGACTTGAAGTTAACATGTCTGCTGGATAGATACAGAATTACAGAGTATTTTCATCTCTGGAATTGGTTCATAAATAACCAGGTTAATTTGTTCCTATTCATGCATTGTTCCCTTAAAGTCTATGTAGGGTTTTCTGATGGAGATTTTCTCTTTTACTGTAGATTGGCCATAAAACAAGTTAGAAGAATTTGTGATGTCTCTTCTTGTTTGTGTTCTCACAGGGTTGCCACTTCTCTATGGCCTTGCTGTTATCATTGCAATCTGTACAGACAAGTTAAAGGGACTTCTTTTTTATTTTTTTATTAAAAAAATAAAAATCCTTCATCGGCTCCAATGAGCCAAATCTGGTGCCAACTGCCATTGCCTGAGATAGCACAACCTCAGGTGGCCTAGCCAAGGGCTGCTTGGGATCATATGAACCTCCCAACGGCTGTGACTGAGGTCGTGCAACCCCAGAGAGGGTTGCTTAGGGTTGTGCGACCATTGTGACCCTTCAACCCCAGGCGGCCCCTCACCAAGGTCGTCAGTGATCGTCGGTTAGCCTCCGCAATTCTCGACGGATCCTCACCACGTGGAGAAGATGAATGGTTACTTATGAGGGCAAAATTGGAAAAAGAAAAAATTGGTGACGGTAGTTTTGAAATAATTTTCAACTCCCGAACTTCTTCGTAGTGGCTTCGTTGCATTGCCTCGTTCCACGGGGAACCTCAAAGTGGCTCTATGACCTACCGAAAATAGTGAAAAACCCAAAGCAAATGGGGACTTGGACTTTCAGTTTTGCCGACATTAGCATTTGTCCAGAGAGATCCAAAACAATTTGGTTAAATCTCAACCCAGCTTAGGATGTCGATCAATTTTTCTCAAGGTAACTAACTAACTAAAAATTAAAATTATTGAAAATGATATAAAATAAATAATTTAGTTCTACAATTATGCAAAGCGCAAGATTTAACCTAGTTTTTTTTTGGGGGGTCAAAACATGATTTTAAACTAGTTTAGGAAGTGGTTAGCCGAGGGGGGTAAAAATTGCAATTTCATTTTCTAAGGGGGCCTAAATATTGTTGGGATTTTAGTATACAAAATCCATAAATTGTGAATGAGAAGTGTGGATGAAAATAGTCCCGCATTGGATAGAAGTTGTGAAGGTAGATGGTTTATTTAGATGAGCCTCTCAGATGGGTTTGGGCCCCAAGGGATACTCCATTTTTGTGGAAGGGAGAGGACCTACACCTAGCTAGGTCGGTTTCCTCGCCGCCGCCCGTCCGACCGGCTCGGATCGGGTTGGGTCATCGGTTTTGTTTTCCCGAACGAACATGTTCGGTTCTTTGAAGTTAATTTTTTCTTTGGACATACATGTCCATTCGTGACCGATAACCGTCTGTCAAATGAACGAATTTGTTTAGTTTTTGGTCACTGTTCAATCCCATATATAACTAAACAGGCTCTTCGTGACTATTCATTTTTTCGAACATATATTTTCACCATTTATATAACCGAATAGTTTAAGTTCGGTCTGGTGACTCTTCGTGGCATTTTTACTCCTGCAAGCCTTTTTTCTCGACACACTCTAGACATTTTCATTTTTTTCCATTTCTTCATCATTGTCATTTGTGTGATTATTCTGTAAAGTTGTGTTCGAATATTTCCTTTGAAGAAGTACCGCTTCTTTGGAAAGTTGATCCGTTTTATCCTGGGAGACAATTGTTCAACAACCTTGGGTACCGGTAGAGAGGACAAATTGTCTTAAGGACACAATGTAAATTCGTTGGGCTCGGATCATTTGTCAACATTCGGATTACTCGTCAGAACGTGATTTCAGGTTTGTCGAGCAACTTTGTTTTGCATATAAAAGCACTATTACGTGACAACAATCTTAAGACAATTTTTATCGTGTTTGTATAATTGCATTTCTCAATCATTTCTGTCTACGTGATTTCAGAAATGGCTACAACATCACTGACGCCTATTGTATCTGTTCCGACTCATGGAGAGAAGCTAGAAAAGTTCAATGGGGCGGACTTCAAGAGATGGCAACAGAAGATGTTCTATCTCACCACTTTGAACTTGGCAAGGTTCCTCATGGAGGATGCTCCGAAGTTAGATGAAGGAGAGACAAACAAAGAAAAGGTTACTGCTGTAGATGCATGGAAGCATTCTGACTTCCTACGTTGCAACTATATCCTCAATGGTTTGGACAATTCCCTCTACAACGTTTATAGTCTGTTGAAAGTGGCTAAGGAGTTATGGGAAAGTTTGGACAAGAAATGCAAAATGGAAGATGCTGGATTGAAGAAATTCATCATTGGCAAATTTCTGAACTTCAAGATGGTAGATTCTAAAATCGTCTTAAGTCAAGTTTAAGAACTTCAAGTGATCATGCATGACATTCATGCTGAAGGTATGATGATTAGTGAATCATTTCAAGTGGCTGCTTTCATTGAAAAGTTACCACCGTTTTGGAAAGATTTCAAGAATTATCTCAAACACAAGAGAAATAAATTATCACTTGAAGATTTAATTATTCAATTGAGGATAGAGGAAGAGAATAGGAATTCTAAGAAGAAAGTTAGCAGCAATCTGGCGGTCTCAAGGGCCAATGTCGTTGAAGAAGGATAAAAAACTAACAAGAAGAGGAAAAACTATAGACAAGGATCCAACTAAGGCTTGAAAAAATTCATTGGCAAATGCTACAATTGTGGAAAGTTTGGACATCGTGCTAAAGACCGTAGAGCCAAGAAAAGAAAGGTGACTCAGGCGAATATGGTGGAATAAATTTCCAATGGTATAGATGATATCAATCTTACTACTATGATATTTGAGTACAACATGGTGGAAAACCCCAAAGAATGAAGGATTGATACTGGAGCAACTTATCATATATTTGCCAATAAATCTATGTTCTCATCATACATACCTATGGAAGGTGATGAAAAACTCTACATGGGTAATTCATCAACCTCTAAGGTTGAAGGTGTTAAAAAGGTAGCTTTGAAGATGACATTTGGGAAAGTTGTGACATCAAATAATGTGCTACATGTGCCAGACATACGCAAGAATTTAGTGTCCGGATCTCTTCTTAATAAGAATGGATTCAAGTTGGTATTTATATCTGATAAGTTTATACTCTCCAAAAAATGAGATGTACGTAGGAAAGGGTTACCTTAGTGATGGTCCATACAAGTTGAATGTAATAACTATTGTATCTAATGATGTTATGAATAAAGTTGTTTCTACTTATGTGCTTGAGTCTCCTAATTTATGGCATGCTAGACTTGGACATGTTAATTATAAGTCAATAAAGAAATTAATGAACATGGGGTTAATGCCAAAATTCGACTATCTAAGTGAAAAATGCCAAATATGTGTTGAATCAAAATTTTCTAAGCCTCATTTTCATTCTATAGATAATAGAATCACATAACCTTTAGATTTAATACACACAGACATTTGTGATTTGAAAGTAATACTGTCAAGAGGTGGTCAGAAGTATTTTATAACGTTTATAGATGACTGCTCGAGGTATTGTTATGTTTATTTGTTTAGTAGCAAAGATGAGGCTGTGAATGCTTTTAGAACTTATAAGTTTGAAGTTGAAACTCAGTTAAATAAGAAAATTAAGATGATAATAAGTGACAGAGGAGGTAAATATGAATTTCCTTTTGAAGAAATTTGTTCTGAGTTTGGTATTATTCATCAAATTACTCTTCCTTCTGCGCCACAAGTTAATAGAGTGGCGGAAAGGAAAAACCGGTCTTTAAAGGAAATAATGAATGCATTGTTGAATAGTTTCGGTTTACCACAGAATTTGTGGAGGGAAGCTGTTTTGACGACGAATTTTATTTTGAATAGAGTACCTCACAGAAAGACATAACAAACTCTCTATGAGAAGTGAAAAGGCAGAATACCTAATTTGAAATATCTCAAAGTGTGGGGGTGCTTAGCTAAGGTTGCGATTTCCAAACCTAAAAAGGTTAAAATAGGACCGAAAATAGTTGATTGTGTCTTTATTGGATATGTTATTAATAGTAATGCATATTGATTTCTTGTTCATAAGTCTGAGGTCCCCGATATACATGTTAATACAATCATTGAGTCAAGCGACGCTTCGTTCTTTGAAAATATATTTCCGTATAACATAGTATATGAGCCAATTAGCAATGATAAGAGGCATCAGAATACTACACCTAAAAGCGATTCTATAGAAGATGAACCTAGACGTAGTAAAAGACGAAGAACTTCTAAGTCCTTTGGAAATGATTTTCTAACATATTTGTTAGATAATGAGCCTCAGACCTTTAAAGAGGCTGTGACATCCCCAAAAACGCCGTTCTGGAAAGAAGCTATTAATAGTGAAGTTGAATCCATCTTGTCAAACCAATCATGAGAATTGGTTAACCTTCCTCTTGGTAATAAACCACTACAATGTAAGTGAATTTCTAAGAGGAAAATAAAAGCGTATAGTACTATTGATAAGTATAAAGTTAAGCTTGTGGTAAAAGAATACAAGCAATGAGAAGGCCTTGATTATTTTGACACTTATTCACCTGTTACTAGAATTACATCTATAAGGATGCTAATTATCATAGTAGCAGTGTATAGGCTTGAAATCCATCAAATGGATGTTAAAACGGCTTTTTTAAATGAGGATTTAGAAGAAAAAATATATTTGGAACAACCTAAAGGGTTCATTGCTCCAGGACAAGAAAAGAAAGTATATCGGCTTATCAAGTCACTTTATGGATTGAAACAAGCACCAAAACAATAATATGCTAAATTCGACCAAATCATGTTGTCGAATGGTTTTAAGATTAATGAGTGTGATAAATGTGTATATGTTAAGAACACTCATAATGGTTTTGCTATTTTGTGCTTGTATGGAGATGACATGCTTATAATGGGTAGTGATAGTGAGGTTGTCAATATGACCAAACGAATGCTCACAAGTAAATTTAATATGAAAGATATGGGGGTTGCAAATGTTATTTTAGGAATTAAAATCCATAAGACATCTAGAGGATTAGCTCTATCACAGTCCCATTATATTGAGACGATTCTTGGAAAGTGCAAGAATTTAGACATTGTACCAATAAAGACTCTGATAGATGTTAATTTATATCTTTTAAAGAATACTGGTGAAAGCAAAGCTCAAAATGAGTATGCTAATATACTAGGCAGTCTAATGTATGCCATGAACTGTACTAGGCCAGACATAGCTTATGCTATGAGCAAGTTAAGTCGATTTACAATTAGTCCAAATAAAAATCATTGGAAAGCAATCGTGTTTAGATGACAAAGTTTTCTTTTGCCATAGATTATGCTAAAATATTGATTATATTTCATTTAATGATATATACCCCGTGTATCCAGCCAAAATTTATATACCCCATGTATGATTTTGGTCGACAAAAAATATATTTTGTCACAACCTATGTTATATAGCAATTGCCATGTTTCTCTATAATTAATGACAAGCATGATTAATTTACTTACAATGACACTTATCAGAATATATGTGTGTGTGTAAAGAAATGTTTCAACCTCATAATCCACTTCCACGCTCCAGTTGGGACTTATTTGATAGCCAATAAATAAACAACAAAGAGAATGAAAGGAATAAAAAGAGAATCAACAGACAATGATTTTGTTTTTTTGATAACCCAGGGAACCCCCGCACGGCCGACAGCCGGGACTTATTTGATAGCCAATAAATAAACAACAAAGAGAATGAAAGGAATAAAAAGAGAATCAACAGACAATGATTTTGTTTTTTTGATAACCCAGGGAACCCCCGCACGGCCGACAGCCGGGGAGTAAACCCTGGGGGCGACACGTGCTAGCCATCACACACGTGCCATCGATTAAGTCACCCTGCGGCGCCCGGGATTCGAACACTCAATCTTTTACGAGAGGAAGAGTGCGCGCTCTAGCAGCGCCATCAACAGACAATGATAGTCTCTTCAAAACACAAAACTCAAATATAAAATGGTCAATAGGCATGTCCATTAAAGGGACACGACCTTTAGCCAAAATAGAAATAATAATGAGTTAACAGTTTATTAGACTTATAAAATAATCCAACAAGTCATGTCTATCTTGTAATTCACCAATGAAAATACCGTTTGAAGAAGTTCGCTCCAATCAAAATATTACATTCTAAATTGAAAATATTTAGGTACTTTCCTTCGAGACTTGGCTAGCATAACACCACCGTCAAAGGAAAGAAGGATCACGCATTCCAGGGCAGACACATAAATCTCGCAGTGGGGCGCACATTCCTGGGAAAATATGTGGTGCCAATTGCGGTGCGTGCATCATGGGTCTTGAATTGACTTGATTGCGGATCAACGTGGTGGCGTACATTTTATCCTAAAACTGAAATAATCAATGGTTCAAATGAATTTAATCTAACCAATTTATAAATTATATAACAATTCTTGATATGAGCCTACCCAACTCTACATAGAAATTCCATATCACTCACCAAAAAATCACCCCACTTAATTTTGTTAGGAAAATTATCGAAAAAGTCTTAAACTTATAGTCTTAAACTTTTTAACTATGTTAATTGAGTCATAAACATTTTCACGTTTCGCTAATTGAGTCCATCCGGCTAATTTTGATTGGAAATTTCTAGTGTGGACGCCGACCGTCCTACGTGACATGGCCAGTGCTAAATTGGATAATTTTTAATACATTAAAAATAAAAAATTAACAAAAAAATCAAAAAAAATTATTAAAAATCTTCAATGTCAGCATCGACCGTGCCACGTAGGAAGGCCAGTGTCCACATCAGCAATTTTTCTGCCAAAATTGACCAGATAAACTCAATTGATAAAACGTGAAAATATTTACGATTCAATTGGCATAATGAAAATGTTTAGGATTAAATCATCAAAAGTGCAACAAGTTTAAGACTTTTTGAACAATTTTTCCTAATTTTATTATACAGCATACCATGCCCAATCTCACCAAACCTTAAACTACCTCTCTTTTTCCCATTCTCTCACCACGCAATCCAGAACCCATTGTAGCTGTAGCTGTAATTGTTGCCATGGCGATGGCATCACAGCCCTCAAAGCTGCCATTGCGTGTCTGCCCGCAACCGACATCTCTCTCTCTCTCTTTGATTAAAGCCCAAATCATCAATATATCAACTGAACTTGGTTTATGTAGTCTATAAATTGTAAATATTATTGGTATGACTATTCCTTGCTAAATATGGTGGCAAATTTAGGTCATAGTTTTCCATCGAACATACGTCAGGCAATAGGCAAATTTAGCTGTAGTTGTAGCTGTTGCCATGGCAATGGCATCGCAGCCCTCGAAGCTGCCATTGCGTATCTGCCCACAACCTACGTCTCTCTCTCTCTCTCTCTCTCTCTCTCTCTCTCTCTCTCTCTCTCTCTCTCACATTAAAGCCCAAATCATCAATACATCAACTGAACTTGGTTTATTTAGTCTATAAATTATAAATATTATTGGTATGACTGTTCCTTGCTAAATATGGTGGCAAATTTAGGTCATATTTTTCCATCGAACATACGTCAGGCTTGAGATCATAGCCTATTTTACAAGTGACGCAGATGAAATCATGAAAATTTCCCAATACCTTCATGAGCCCAAGAAAAATTGCCGTCAAGATGTTTATAGAAAGTCATCATCCTAAAAATGCCAAAGCTCTCGTATTATTGTATTAGTATCGATAAAACAAATATCAAATCAGTTAAAGTGATTGGACATATGGATGAATCACAATGTATTGGCGTGAAAGATAATCATTTTGTTTCAAAAAGTAATTTTTGGTGTTTTATTATTTTTATTCCTTGGATGAGTTTTTGAAAAAAAAAATATGCGTTTGATAACGATACAAAACTTCTCCCTCCCAAGCGGCCTTGGGTGGACGGCAAGCGGCACCGAAGGATGGAGACGGCGGCGGGAGGCGGGCGGCAAGCAGTGGTTGATGGCGAGAGGCGACCAGCTAGTAACGAGTGTGAGCAATGAAAATAGTTTTTATTTCTCATTTCTATTTCAGAAATAGAAAGGTAGAAAATTTTTACTCCTCACTTATGTTCCAAATCTATTTCTAAAATCAAAATTTGTTCCAAAAATTGAAAAATGAAATTACGTTACCAAATGAATTTCTATTCTAAACATGTTTCCAGGAATAGAAAAATAGAAAAACAAAGAAACAAAATGGTTATCGTGTGTGCCTAGTGCATTTGGTAACATTTCTATTCCCAAAAAAAAAAATTTAGAAAAAGTTTTTCAATTTATATTTCGTGGACGAGTTTCTGAGTAGAAGAACACGTTTGGTAACTATATAAAATTTCTATTTTTGGAATAGAAAAAGAACATAAACGCGTTTGATACGACCCTAAATTTTTTCTGTGATGTGGAATTTTTTTAGTTTTTAATAATTTTCTAAGATTTTTCCTTTTTTCCTCCTCTAGTCAGTCGTTGGGCCACGGCAATGGCCAGCAACTAGCCAGAGACAAGGGCTAGCGAGGCTCGACCTTGTCATGTTTGAGCAAGACTCGCCTGGCCACCATGAGGTCGAGCGTCATTGACCCTCATCTTTGGCCAGTCACCAGCCATCACCAATGCCCGACGACTAGCTAGAGGAGGAAGAAAAAGGAAGGAAAAAAAGAAAAAAAAAAGTATATGACTTGTTTTCAGAAATTGTTCCCAGGAATAAAGAAGTAGGTTTTTTTTTTACTTATTTTTGTTCCAAATATATTTCTTAGCCACTTTTCTATTCCGGAGAATAGAAAAATTAGCTGACTTTACCAATCAGATTTGTGTTCTTTTTCTATTCTCAGAAACAAAAACCAAAAAAATAGAGAAATGGGATGATTACCAAACATAACATAAATATTACTTGTTCTTCGTGAAATCAGAGAATTTTCAGGTTGCCTCTCAACTCAACTTTTATTATCCCTCTGTTGCGACCTCTCCGAACGGACCCCGCTGCCTAAGGGGTTTGGCTAATGGATTACTAAGTTAAATCTAGCTCGAGCTCTCCCAAATCCATATTAATTCGCGACTTAATTTTAAGTTATTAACATGCAAATCAATTTTATCTAGGAGTTGCCACTAATCAATTTTTGGTGGGTCAATTAGACACCCAAGTGAAGCACGAGAGATATATTTCACTTCTACGAACCAGAGATTCAATGGGTACGGGGACTCGGTTACACTAATTGACAAACTAGTGTCCTTTCGGTACTTAACTTTGTTCAATTATCGCCTAACGTGTTCACACTAATCAAGAGTTTCAAAATTCGATTTCTAACCAAACTAGGGTAAGCAACAATCAACACATGAACCTAACGTGCAAAATTGACTTCATGCGAGTTAGATTAAACACGCGATTCAAAGTGTGTAAACCAAACAACTTGCGATCAAATATAACACTAATCACACAATACGGTAGGAAAAACCAATTCCAAAGTCCAAATGAAAACTTTTTTATTTTTTGTAATATTTTTAAATTTTTTAAAAAATATTTTTTAATATTAAAATAATATAAAACAGATTCGCGTCGGATCTCCACATCCGACCCAGATCAAGACTGACTCGGGCATGCCGGCCTGGGTCCACCGCGACGTGAGCTCCGCGAAGGCCCACCTCGAAAAATCCTAAAACCCAAAATAAATAAATAAAAAACGCCTCAACTTAGCCCACTAGAAATAAAAACTTAAATAACAATTCGGCCCAATTTCCAAACTCGGCATATTCACGAAAGCCCAACACCTACAAAACCCACTCTAATAACTAAAAGGCCCAAAACAAATAACATCAAATAAACATAAAATCGGCCCAAGCACTAACAAAACTCTACCCGGTTTCGACTTGTTCGCCCGACCCGGTTTGCGGCCGCGGACCCAAATCACCGGAAAACCCTTACGGCCGCGACCCAACTCGCCCGACCCGAGGTGCTCTATTTTATTTATATTTTTTTTCTCTCTTTTCTGATTTTTTTTCTCTTTTCTCTATCTTTTTCTTTTCCTCACGTGGTCTTTCCTTCTTCCCCTTCTGAACACTTCTCTTTGACTCTTCTTCCCTTTTTTTTCCTTCTATCCAGGACATCTCCTCCCCTAGAGCTTCCAGAATACTCAACATCACTCAACGCCAGCACTTCAACGACAATCCAAATCCATTCTATCTCGAGTCCAATAATGATACATTTCACCATCAGCTCTCTCGCCACCGAACCACCTCGGTCACCACTCCAATTGCCAATCCTCCAACATTTGCGTACACAACCAAAACATGATCGAAACAAGCAAATAGCAGGAGACCAGTAACAAACCAACGGAACAGATTAATGTTCACATCATAGGTTTAGGGTCACCACCTCAGAGATGAATGCAACCGGATGAAATGCCAACACAAAAATAAAAATGAACAATAGAAATATAGACAGACTTAATCGCAATGGTAGAGGAGTCCAACTACTGAGAAATCAAAGGAATCCCTTTAACAAACCACCCTCGTTTGTATACACTCAGAATAGTGTGAAACCGAAGACACATTTGTATAAACTCAGTTCAAAACTTTTGTCGAACACACAACACGCATCGACTGAGGTGAATCACAATAGACATTTGGGGCGTGCGCCCAAGCCAAAATCCGCCCATAATCAACAAACGACACTCAACATCAACAATAGAAAGCACGAGAAGCTCAGCGTACGCAAAAACCGAAGCCAGGGAGGGTACGTAAATAAGGCATAATAGAGGCGTTGGAACCACGCCCGCAGGGTCCCTACCTGGCTCGGAGACGGCGACTAAAGGATGCGCTCGACACGAGTCGTGCCATGGCCGACCGCCTTGATGCCTCCAACCCAAGATCCTCGGGTAGTCAACTAGACCCAAGAGAGAACAAAAGGGAAAACCAAGACCTACCATAGGTTTTGGGCACAGAGAGAGGGGAACGTCGGTGGACGTCGTTGGCCAGGGCTCAAACGCGGCCGAGTTACCCGAGCGCGCCTTCTCACTTGCAACCTCACTCTTGTTACCTCCTCTCACTCTCTGTTCCCTCTCCGCCTCCCCATCTCTCTCTTTCAAATTTCCTCCGGAACTCTCTTCTCTTCCTCTCTGTTTTTTTTTTCGGTCCCCGTCTGTCTCCTCTGGTCTCTCTTCTCTTGCTCTTTTTCTCCTCTTTTTTTTTGAACTCCCCCCTCTCTTCCTTTGTTTTTCTTCCCCCATTCCTCCTTGCTCTCTTGTTGACCTTTAAGAGCCATCACCTTCACCTATGTTTTCCTATATCTCGTCCCCTTTCAGACGACTTTCGCCAGTCAACAACGCCAGTGCCCTTCCCCCTCTATTTTCAGCTCAAAGATCCCGTTGATCAGCGTGCTTTCCCCATTTTGAACTACGCCAGCAGCCGGTCCTCTCCTTGGGGATTGAATCACATCCGTTTCTTTGCTAAAACGGCTGCGGGATCTCTTGGGTCCTTGCGCCGTCAGGATGCAGCACTGCGCCACTGCTTCTCGATTCTGGAATCGCAGCTATCAGCCTCCTCGTGCAAAGCACACCTTTGCTTTGTCGTTTCTGTTCGTCTTCATCTTGTCCGAGCGTAAGGGGAAGGAGCGCCTAAAGGGCTGGACTAAATGGTCAGAAGAAAGACCAGAGTGGGCCGGCCCTCAGAAGCATTGAATAACATTTTTTTAAAATTAATTAATTGATTTTTTTAAATAAATAAAATAAAATAAAATAAAAGGAAAATATGTTTCACCAAATCTATTAATGCAAATGCACCAAATATCTATGTGCCATGTAATTTAATGAAAATATTTTTTTAGGGGTTAAAAATCAATCCCTAATTTTTTTATGCGATAAAACCCTAAATGATTGAGCAAAATTTAAGTGTCAACAGCTGCCCCTCTTTGAAGAGGAGCTCGAAGAGGTTCATTTCAAAGACAAAAGACACTTAAATTTTGTTCATAGAGGGCATGGAAAGATGCATGCGATATGATTTGACTTGGATTTTTTTTTATATCTATCATACCGTGTAAGAACAGGCTTTTAGCTAAATAAAGTCTCACCATATAAAGAGATAAACTCTGGGCTATGAAAGCTCACCAGGTTGATAAGGTATTATGGGCTGCAAAAGCACAACGTGAAAAGAAAGGGACTCTGGGCTGCGAAAGCTTGCTAGGTCGAAGGGATGCTCTGGGCTGCAAAAGCTCACTGTGCAAAGAAAAAGACTCTGGGTTACGAAAGCTCGTCGGTTCGAAGGGGTGCTCCGAGCTGCAGAAACTCACTGTGCAAGGAAAAAGACTCTGGGCTGCGAAAGCTCGCCAAGTCAAAGGGGTGCTCCGGGCTGCAAAAGCTCACCGTGCAAGAAACGAGACTCTGGGCTACTAAAGCTCAACAGGTCGATGGGGTGTTTCGGGCTGCGAAAGCTCACCGGGTAAGGAAAAAGATAGATTATGGGCTGCAAAAACTCGCCAGGTCAATAGGGTGTTTTGGGCTGTGAAAGCTCATCGGGCAAGAAAAAGATAGACTCTGTGCTGCGAAAGCTTGCCAGGTCGATGGGGTTTTTCGGGCTATGAAAGCTCACTAGGCAATGAAAAAGACAGACTCTGGACTGCGAAAGCTCGCCAAGTCGATGGGGTGTTTCGGGCTACGAAAGCTCACCGGACAAGGAAAAAGACAAACCTTGGGCTGCGAAAGCTCGCCAGGTCGATGGGGGTGTTCCGGGCTGTAAAAGCTCATCGGGCAAGGAAAAAAACAGATTCTGGGCTGCGAAAGTTCTCCATGTCGATAGGGTGTTCCAGGCTGCGAAAGCTTATCGGGCAAGAAAAAGATAGACTCTGGGCTGCGAAAGCTCGCCAGGTTGAATGGGTGTTCTGGGCTGCCGAAGCTTACCGTGCAAAGAAAAAGACTCTGTAATGACATTTAGGGACTAAAACCCTGTAAACGTCGGAAATTCCACCTAGGGATTAAAACCCTATGAGTAGCTAAGATCCCGCCTAAGGATTAAAACCCTATGAACAGCCATAGAAATAACACCTTGAAGGAACGCCTAGGGACTAAAACCCCATGAACGTCTAAGATTCTGCCTAGGGGCTAAAATCCTATTGAACCGCAAAGGGAATAAAACCTAGAAGGAACGCCTAGGGACTAAAACCCTATAAATGTTGAAGATTCTATTTAGGGACTGAAACCTTATGAGCAGCTAAGATCCCGCCTAGAGGCTAAAACCCTATGAATGACAATAGAAACAATAGCTCGAAGGAACAACTAGGGGCTAAAATTCTAAAAGTACGCCTAAGGACTAAAACCCTATGAACGGCAAATTGCACTCAAGATTTTGAAATACCTAATGTTTTTCACTTAGGATTTTAATGCCTAAGGTTTTCACTTAGGACTGTATGTGCTGAAGGTTTTTCACTCAGGACTTTATGTTGTAGAAAACATGGTTTAAAGATGGACCTGTGAACCTTTTGAAATCAGGATTTCGAAAAAGACCCATAACCTTTTGAAATCGGGGTTTAAGGGGAGACCCAAAACCTTTTGAAATCATGGTTTCAGGAAAAAACCCAGAATCTTTTGAAATCGGGGTTAAGGGAAAACTCAGAACCTTTTGAAATTAGGGTTTCAGGAAAGACCCATAACCTTTTGAAATCGAGGTTTAAGGAAAGACCCAAAACCTTTTGAAATCGGGGTTTAAGGAAAGACTCAGAACCTTTTGAAATCGGAGTTTAAGGAAAGACCCGGAACCTTTTGAAATTGGGGTTTAACAAAGACCCAGAATCTTGTAAAATCAGGGTTTCAGGAAAGACCTAGAACCTTTTGAAATCGAGATTTAAGGAAGACCCAGAACATTATGAAATCGGGATTTTTAGAAAGACTCAGAACCTTTTGAAATCGAGGTTCAAGGTAAGACCCGAAACCTTTTGAAATCAAGGTTTTAGGAAAAAATCCAGAACCTTTTGAAATCGGGATTTAAGGGAAGATCCAGAACTTTTTGAAATCAGGGTTTCAAGAAAGACCCAGAACCTTTTGAAATCAGAGTGTTATGCAATAAATGCATAAACTTTTGCATTACGTGGTAAACGCATAAACCTTTAGAAAGCATGATCTCACATGGAGAAGACTTCTCATGTAAGAATGGTTTCGGGATGTTAGAGCTCAACATATCTGTCGAATATTGAGGAAATTCCGAGGAGGCATTTGTACATCTAACAGAACGTGTTATAACAAGTGCTCTAGTAGCAAAAGCGTACCAGGTAAGATAACATCACGAGAGGCCATATCAAAATGGTATCATCAATGAAAAAGCATTGATTGCATGAGCAATTCAAGCTAGTTTCGATTGTTTGGAAAATATTTTGCATCATTCAACATAACAAAATTGCCATCAGGCTTAGAAGTGTCATTAACCATCAAATTCTCTTGGGAGAAAGTCTTTTGTCAAAATGATCTTAACTCACGAAAAGGGCTTGCTAAACATGCGAAACAAGAGCTCTATAATCGAAAAAGGGCTTCTCACATACTCTTAAGAAGGCTGCTTGATCCCATCTATTAGTGTGGGAAATAATCTAATCACTCAATATACCTCACAAGACCGCTGCCAAGGGTTTTGAGAATCATTCACAATAAGTACATATTGACCGAGCTAAGAGGTCTTTTAAAGGACCATAATGTAAGTTTGGTCACGGTTTCAACAATGGATGAGCATTATCGGCTAAGGAATGAAATAATTATCCATCAGCATCTCTATCAGGTTTACAAGTCAAGAAACCTTAAGATGAGATAAGATAACTTTGCAGCTACTTCTTCAAGTGATAGCTTGTTTAGGAATCTAAACTTCTGCTTAGACCATCCCAATCCGAAGAGACTTTGGAGAAGGTTATAACATTGGTTTGGGTAAAGGCTCAAAAGGCTTAGAAATTTTCAAAAGGGATTTAAAGGTTGGTGATCACCATGGCATCATTACCATATCATCCAATCTTTTCGAGGACACTTGCCTTTTGAAATCCAATTTGTCTCGAAAGTCCATTGACTAATTATTTTAATACATGAGCTTCGCTCTTTTCTCTAATGACTTTTGCATTGCAATGATTTTCTTTTCATGCATGCATTTTGCTTTTGACACTTTTTCTTCACAAAAGAATTCTTCTCTTGATTCTACTTTTTCTCACTCTTTTTTTTATGGGCATTGGCCTTGATTTTACTAGGCACACTATTTTTTTATGCTCTCTAACTTTCATTTGACTTTTGATTTTTTTTTTTAGCTTTTAGGACTTTCGAGATATTTTTCACATTATCTCACAAGTATCCATTGTCTTGATAAATCACATGCTTTGTCTCAGTACAGGAAGATCATCAACACTTGGACTTTAGAAATGAATATTCAGGCTCAATTTAGCTGAACAAAGGGTATGAGTGTTTGGGTAGAGAAATGAATGCCCTTCTTCATTTTGGGATGTTTTGAGTTTCCACAAGGATTCACCTGAAGTTACTACAAAAAGATTGATACCAATGAGAGGAAAGAAATCTTTCTCATCTTTTCACCAAAATCTCCAAATTTGCCCTAATTGTGGGGTGGTTCTTGACAGGGGTATTTTGAGAATTCTTCACATTTAAAGGCTCAAATGGGCTTAACTATGATCACTTGTAGTGTATAGGATATAAGAAGGAAATGCCTCTTTTTATTTCTATTTGTGTACTATTTGCGAATGAATCTCTCATCCTTAAACAACATGAATTTCTCTTTTTCGCTCCTCTCAAAGTATTTACAAGACGTGCTTGGAAATGGTTTGTCTTTCCTCATCTTAAGCGCTTCTCACTTGGCATAATTAACATCTTCCTTTCATTTCGTTGAGATCATCAAGAATTAATCAATCTCCCTAAGGAATTTTGATTCAAAATGAATGATTCGTCAAGCATAAAGGCAATTTTTGGATGAAACGACATTCCAAACTTTTGCGCAAATTTTCTCTTTTAATTCCCACTTCGGCGCTTGTTGTTTCTAAAAAACATCAAAGATTTTTTATACTATGAAAATTCTCCATTTGACTTCCCTTTGATTTTAGGAAGAAGGATACTTACCTGTGGTACGATGATCTGGTAACTTGTAAAGAATAAGAAGGAATGTGTTAGTTAAAGACCTTTTAAGGATTGAAAAATTGGGAACAATACAACATTACTCCTCGTTTGCATTTGTCCTTTTGATGTTTCCCTTCATTTGAATTTGCATTCTTAAGTGTTTGACAACTCCTTTTATTTGAATTCACTTCCGTGTATGTTTGGCAACTCCCTTCATCCGCTTTCTTCATCTTGACTTTTCGGCACTGTTTCGATATTTAATGGTATTGTTCTTTGGATGCTTTGCCCCATCTATTGCATGTTTCCTTGGTAGGAGGTGTCGCCTTCGCGATCAATGTACACCTTTGTCTATGAGAGATGAGAAATGTTAGTTTGATCCTAAAATTAAATTGAACTAATTTAGGAACGATACACCCTTTTTATGTTGAATCGAATGACTCTGCTTTATCATGCATCATAGGTGAGGGTTACCGCCCTTTCAGTGACCTGCCCTGTTTATCACCCTGCAAAAAGGAAACGGAACATATTATCTCCATTCTCGATTGAACTTAATTCACGAAGGATATATCCTTTTGTGCTAAATTGGATGGTTTTGTCATGATTTGTTGACGGGAGACGTGATCCCTATGTTAGATACACTCCCCTTCAATGTGTATTGCCTCATCATGCTTTCTTGGAAGAAGTTGTTGTCGCCATGGCCCAACACATTATTTCATCTGCAAAACAAGATATGGCACAAGTCATTTCCATTTTCAGTTGAACTAATTTGGGAACGATATACACCATTTTCCTTTTGGGACGACGCAGTTTTGGACTAAGTTGTCCTCACTGTGCAATCCTGTTGATTCTTGGGAATTTGCCTTACATCAACTCTTTTTTGTTCTCACGAATTCTGCACAAGGGGAGGAACAAGTCATTCTTTAAATAAATCGAATTTAACTTGGAATGATTATAACCTTTTACTCAGGGGCACCATTTGATGACTGATTCTTGCTCATGTACATCCATGCCTTGAAGGATCATTTTGCGAACCACCAATAATCATCTCCACGCTGGATTAAATGCCGAGAAGCTATTTGAAGGTGCAAAAATTGTAGCTACTAATGCTCGGCAATTCCAAATGGATCATAGCTCAACTCTTCTTGTCTTTTGCCAATATCGTTTGAATAGTCCGCATCCATATATGTGGACCCGTCAAAGAGCTTCTCATGAGTTATAGATGTCACCAACCCAGGAAGTAGCCTTGGTGCCGAGGAATCTTCACACATTTCTTCTTTTGAGAAGGTTGTCAAATTGATATGAGATTCTCCAAGATGAGAAATTTCTGTGGACTTTGCTATGAGAACAATAGGGATTACTTGAAGTACAAATTTTAAGAGCATTTCTTCATCCACGTTGACTATTAAAGAAAGAAGCGGATTCACAAATGTGACCCTAAGGTCAAATTTTAAATTTAGGAATGTTCAGATGTCATCCCTCCTCGGTCTCATTTCCCAAAAATGGTGAAGCATAAAGGCTTAGTGGATTCTTGAAATGGAGCTCTTTATGAACACTAGGGTATCATCGTCTATGCCAAGAGCCGCAAGTCCTTCCGTCCTTCATCAGTGGGAGACTAGCTTTTTCCATATTGCTTCAAGGCAAGCATGAGAGATCGTGATAATCTCTTACCATTAATCAAATTTGCGATCTCCTTTTTTAAGCTCTCAACCATTGGCTCGAATTCTAGAAATATAATCAAGTAAAGCTGGTCTTCACTTGTGTCGGGGATCCCTATCGGGCACAATGTCGTGGAACGTATCAGACCTTCACACCCGAGAAGTCTTCTTCTAATGTCCACAATTGCTAGTAGCGGAAAGTTTCGTCGGTTTACAATGTCCAAAGAGACCTTAACAATGAAAATTATTCCTCCAATCTCGTGGTTCTTTGGAGCAACAAAATGAGAAACTTTCTTATGAAACCATTGTGGAATCTCGCTCCCAACGATATTCAAGTTGTCCAAATGCTTTGGAGCAACCTTTTCAATTCTTCTTTTCATTGTTAGGATGCATGCCTTGCAATCAACCATGAATAAAATGCCTTAGACGCTTCATGGAGACCAGGGACATCAACTAAATTGCTGCAATTAGTAAAGTCCAGCTCCATCTAAACCATCCACATTTGTCAAGTCGTACATGCGCTCCAACGCATTACAGTTCACCATATTTGACTCAAGCAAGCTCGTGAGAAGTGGAGGTAGATACAATGAGATAAATCGAGTTTTTTTTAGAAGTACAAGGCTCCCTCAAACTGGATGGAAAGCTGGAAAAATCATTACGACCCAAATCCAAATCCTGCAAGGAGGCAGTCCTTTCAAAATTATCGGGGATTCTTCCCAAAAATCCCCAAGCATGAGCACCGATTTCCTAAAGCCTTAGTTGCTTTGAATCCAGAAGCCGCCTCTATTCCAGTTTAAAATCTCAAGGATGCGAGCAGACTTCATCATGCAAATGTTTGCATGAATCAAACGCCAATCCAATGTATTTTCCAAGAGATTACTTATGGAGTTTAAGAAGACCGACGGTATACTTTGAAACTTCAAGAAATTATGTCTTCTAGACTTGCCAACTTCATTGCTAACCCATTGTGAGTAATGATTCTTTTCTTCTGTTATCCGTCTGGCAAGTACAATGAGAATCACTTTGTACTCTCTATGACGCAATTCCTTCGACGCTCATGCCTTGCTGCATACACCTTGAGTTCAAATGGCCCACACTTTGGTTTTGTAGGGAAAGTGAATGTCAATCTCGAACAACCCTTTCATTTTACCTGTTTTCATGAAAGAAAATGGAAAACAAGTCAATTACTACATGAGAAGTTCTTATTGGAATGACGACATTTTACCATCCCAAAATGTTTCTCCCGAGTCTCCATGGAAATTCAATCCATATGGGTAGCTTGTAGCATCTCCAATTGGACCCAAAGCAAAAAGCTACTTAAATTTGAGTTGCATGATTTACAAAATCATTCAATTAGGTTCACAATCAATGCCCAAAACGCAAAACATGATTCCTATTAAGAATAAAGACGATGACAAAGTACAAATAACTCTTGCATAGAAGAGTGCAATAAACAAATCTCGTCCTAGCTTCGAAGTCCACTTCTTGGCGTGGTCGAGCGAGAAGATTCCAAAGAAGGGCCGTTGCGTATAACTTTCAAAAGGAAGACAATGTAAGTACGTGAATGAAAAAAGTGATCTCTCAATAAAGCCGCCTCTTATAACAAAAGCAAGGCGACGATATGTGCCCCATTGTCCCTATTTGCGAGGATTTAACATTTCGCCAAGATTTCGTAGTAAGAGGAGACATCATAAAAAAATCAAATCGCGGCTATCAATCGAACGCCCATTCTATTCCCAAAGTTTTATGCGCAAGATGTGGCATCAATTGTGAAAGACTAATTTGTGATTTCAGTTTTTGGAAAGACAGAGACAATTCTTGTTTTAAGAAAAATACACAAAATGTGATTTGAATTCCGATTCCGAAATGTGGACAAGAAAGAATTTTGTTGAAAATGTGATTTCAATTTTATGCCCAAAAATACAATCTTGACTTGGAAGAATTTCTATACAAAATGTGATTTTAAGCCCATTATTGAAAATTTAGACAAGATCATCTGTTTTGTAAGGCCAAATCGGAGATGTTTGCGATTCATGCTCCAAGCTCACTGTCAAGAGTGATTACCCGAAATTTTCAATTATAAGCTTAGATCACCTAGGGCATTCAATTGATTTCCACGAATTTAAAAAATGAAAGTTTCAATCAAAAGTGAACAAGTAAAGAGAGAAACCATACTTACAGTGGATAACAAACTTTCAATCCCATAAACATGCGAATGTAACGTGTGGTTGATTCCTACTCTAGACGACTTAACAAAGTGAAGCTAAGAGGATGATCTAACCGTCGTAGTCTCGCATTGGTGTCAGGTCCTCTTAACTCCGGCTCAGTCGAAAGAGATATCCTACAGTCACGCAGTCTCACGGACAAAGATAAACACTTACGACACCAAGAAAGAACTTTAGGGGAGAAGAAAGGCAACATCTAAGTTGCAGTCTCGTGTTCGAGATTGTATCTTTCTTAACACCATCCTAAAGCTTCCTATCGCGGCCCAAGTCCGGCAGCATGGTTGTGTGTGTAACAGTATAGTGCTAAAACATCTAAAGCATGCACCACAGTTTATAAGCAAACAATGCTTCAAGCATCCAAAAAAATAAACATTCATTCCCCAAATCCCAAACCTACAAAATAAAGGGTCAATGGCAAAAACATTCACGCTAAGAATGTATTTGAACAAGATAAGCGGCCTAAGTCCACTAAGAATTCTATTCAAGTCCCCAGTGGAGTCGCCAAGCTGTCGCGACCTCCCCGAACTGGCCCCATCGCCTAAGGGGTTTAGCTAATGAATTATTAAGTTAAACTTAGCTCGAGCTCTTCCAAACCCATATCAATTCGCGTCTTAATTTTAAGTTATTAACATGAAAATCAATTTTATCTAGGAGTCGCCACTAATCAATTTTTGATGGGTCGATTAGACACCCAAGTGAAGCACGGGAGAAATACTTTACTTCTACGAGCTAGAGATTCAATGGGTACGAGGACTTGGTTACACTAATTAACAAACTAGTGTCCTTTCGATACCTAATCTTGTTCAATTACCGCCTAACGTGTTCACACTAATCAAGAGTTTCAAAATTCGATTTCTAACCAAACTAGGGTAAGCAACAATCAACACATGAACTTAACGTGCAAAATTGACTTCATGCGAGTTAGATTAAACACGCAATTTAAAGTGTGTGAACCAAGTAACGTGCAATCAAATATGACACTAATCACACAATACGGCAGGAAAAACCAATTCCAAAGTCTAAATGATTTTTTTTTTATTTTTCGTAATTTTTTTTATTTTTTTTAAAAAAATATTTTTTAAATATTAAAATAATAATAATATAATATTACAATAATATAAAACGGATCCGGGTCAGATCTCCACATCCGACCCGGATTGAGACTGACCCGGGTGAGCCAGCCCAGGTCCACTGCGACATGGGCTCCGCGAAGGCCCAACTCAAAAAAACCTAAAACCCAAAATAAATAAATAAATAACGCCTCAACTTAGCCCACTAGAAATAAAAACTTAAATAACAATTCGGCCCAATTTTCAAACTCGGCCCACTCGCGAAAGCCCAACACCTACAAAACCCACTCTAATAACTAAAAGGCCCAAAACAAATAGCACCAAATAAACATAAAATTGGCCCAAACACTAACAAAACCCTACCCGGTTTCAACCCGTCCGCCCGACCCATTTTGCGGCCACAGACCCAAATCGTCGGAAAACCCTAACGCCCGTGACCCGACTCACCCCACCCGAGGTGCTCTATTTTTATTTATATTTTTTCTCTCTTTTCTGATTTTTTTATTTTTATTTTTTCTCTTTTCTTTATTTTTTTCTTTTTCTCGTGTAGTCTTTCCTTCTTCCCCTTCTGAACACTCCTCTTTGACTTTTCTTCCCCTTTTTTTTTCTATCTAGGACATCTCCTCCCCTAGAGCTTCCAGAATACTTAAGATCACTCAACGCCGGCACTTCAACGACAATCCAAATCCATTCTATCTCGAGTCTAATAAGGATACATTTCACCATCAGCTCTCTCGCCACCGGACCACCTTGGTCACCACTCCGATTGCCAATCCTCCAACATTTGCATGCACAACCAAAACATAATCGAAATAAGCAAATAGCAAGAGACCAGTAGCAAACCAACGGAAGAGATTAATGTTCACATCACAGGTTTAGGGTCACCACCTCACAGACAAACGCAACTGGATGAAATGCCGACACAAAACTAAAAATGAACAACAGGAATATAGACAGACTTAATCGCTATGGTAGAGGAGTCCAATTACTGAGAAATCAAAGGAATCCCTTTAACATACCACCCTCGTTTGTCAATCAATAGGGAAAGCTCATATGGCATAGATTAGTGCATGGAAGAAAGAGAGAATGTGCTTTGACATCCTCCCACCCAGTCTCGCTAGTGAATAGAAGTACCAGGATTGAACATGACTGCCTCCGCTATGATAACCCAGAACTCATTCCCAGATCAACAAGTCTATCGATTAGATCAGTCTACCGGGCAGTTATCAAGTAAAGAGAGCTAGGCCATGCAAGGATTGAAAAGCGGCATAGAAAGGCAAAGACAATACACTCAGAATAGTGCGAAACCGGAGACACAATTGTATGAACTCAGTTCAAAACTTTTGTCGAACACACGGCGGGCATCGACTGAGGTGAATCACAACAGACATTTGGGGTGTGCGCCTAGGCCAAAATTCGCCCATAATCAACAAACGACACTCAACATCAATAATAGAAAGCACGAGAAGCTCAGCGTACGCAAAAACCGAAGCCAGGGAGGGTCCGTAGATAAGGCATAATAGAGGCATTGGAACCATGCTCGCGGGGTCCCAACCTGGCTCGGAGACAGCAGCTAAAGGATGCGCTCGACACGAGTCGTGCCATGGCCAATCGCCTTGATGCCTCCGACCCGAGATCCTCAGATTGCCAACCAGACCCGAGATCCTCGGGTAGTACAAAAGGGAAAACCAAGACCTACCATAGGTTTTGGGCACAGAGAGAGGGGAACGTCGGCGGACGTCGTTTGCCAGGGCTCAAACGCGGCCGAGTTACCCGAGCACGCCTTTTCACTCGCGACCTCACTCTTGTTACCTCCTCTCACTCTCTGTTCCCTCTCCACCTCCCCATCCCTCTCTTTCAGATCTCCTCCAGAACTCTCTTCTCTTCCTTTCTTTTTTTTTTTCGATCCCCCTCTGTCTCCTCTGGTCTCTCTTCTCTCGCTCTTTTTCTCCTCTTTTTTTTTTGAACTCCCCCTCTCTTCCTTTGTTTTTCTTCCCCCATTCCTCCTTGCTCTCTTGCTGACCTTTAAGAGCCATCACCTTCACCTGCGTTTCCTATCTCTCATCCCCTTTCAAACGACTTTCGCCAGTCAACGACGCCAGCCCCCTTCCCCTTCTATTTTCAGCTCAAAGATCCCGTTAATCAGCGTGCTTTCCCCATTTTGATCTATGCCAGCGGCCGGTTCTCTCTCTTTGGGGGTTGAATCACATCCGTTTCTTTGCTAAAACGGCTGCGGGATCTCTTGGGTCCTTGCGCCGTCAGGATGTAGCACTGCGCCACTGCTTCCCGCTTCTGGAATCGTATCTATCAGCCTCCTCGTGCATAGCACACCTCTGCTTTGTCGTCTCTATTCGTTTTCATCCTGTCCGAGCGTAAGGGGAAGGAGTGCCTGAAGGGCTGGACTGAATGGCCAGAAGAAAGACCAGAGTGGGCTGGCCCTCAGAAGCATTGAATAACGTTTTTTTTATAAATTAATTAATTGATTTTTTTAATAATAAATAAATAAAATAAAATAAAAATATGTTTCACTAAATTTGTTAATGCAAATGCACCAAATATCTATGTTCCATGTAATTTAATGAAAATAGTTTTGTTTAGAGGTTAAAAATCAATCTCTAATTTTTTTATGCTATAAAACCCTAAATGATTGAGCAAAATTTAGGTGTCAACATCCTCTAAAGAATTTCCATTGATTTTTTAATTTCAAAATATTAAAATTACCCCACTACCTCTAGCATTAATGTACAAAAAATATGAAGAAAACAAGAAAAAAAAATTAGCCATTAACTCTTGCTTTAGTTTTGACAAAAAAAAAACTCTTGCTAAATCTTGAGTTCATCCACTGTTCTAGAGAAACAAATAGTTTAGCGGATTGGGTTGTAAAAGCCTCTAAATGTAAGGCCCTTCCACAATACTAGGTTTTTATCCCCTCTAGTAACCACTCTGCTAACCTTCGGGAGTTTTTGTATTTTGATGCCCGTTACTTTTGTAATTGGGCTTGGATTTAATGAATTGCAAGTATTTTTTTAAACTAGAAGAAGAAGAAGAAGATGATGATGATGATGATGATGATGATGATGATGATGATGATGATGATGATATGCTTGATACAATAATCAGCACAAATCAGTTCTTCCATTGAATATATTGATTTTCTTGTATGTCATATATAATTTAAATATAAGAACGAGCCACACACGTATAGGACCACACAACAATAACTTTATCATATATGATTAAGCGCATGATAGAGATAAAGAAGCCACCGTTTATCATGGAAGTGCCATATTCCAATTGCGCCTCCACAATTTAAATTTTTCTTTCTCAATTTTACATCTTTGTATTCAATTAAATTTATTAGGCCTTTTTACTTAGTCTTCCATTTTTTTTTCTTTTTCCCCGTTATCATATTATTTTATCCGTACATTATCTTCATGCCAATATTCTTTTTATTGCCTTCTCTACCCTTTTTTATCATAGAATTAAACATTTTATATTTTATTTTCTTCTTTTCCCATCTATCATTAGGAATTTTTTTGGGTTCCTACTTTCCATTTTACTTTAATTTTTATATGATCGTTTATTTAAATTTAATACAAAATAGAATTCAATCACGGATTTTTTTTTCCCATATCGAATTATTTTAAAAAATTTAAATTTAGGCTGCAATTTTCGCATGCTTTGACTAATTATTTTCAAATGCCGTATTGAAATTATGGAGCAATAGCCTGTGAACACGAACTAAATTGACCTCATATACACACACAATGGGTGATTGATGGTACGCCCATGCCCCAATCTCAACATTTTGGCCCATTAAGCTTGAACGAAATTAGCCCATATTAATTCGAGGAAAGAAAAAATCCAAGCGAACCCAAGAAGGAATCCCTTCGCTCCTTTTAAGCTCCCGCGTCAATAGCGCTTTCGATCCACACGCAGCAGAACCGACGGAGAAATTCTCTCTCTGGGGAGCGATTCTCTTGGGCATTTTCTGTTTCTGACCGCCGCTATTTACTCGTTTCTGACGCCGGGCATCGGAGAGCTCGACTCTGCTTTGTTACTCTGGCCGGGAACGTGGAAGTGGCTCTGCTCCTGCTCGAGATTCCTTTGCCGGCACCGATCTTCATCGCTGGTGCGCTGAGGCCAAGAGTTGTAGAGTTTTCGCCGGTCAGCGTCAATCTCAAGAGGGTGCAGAACTGAAGGAAGGAAATTACTTTTGTTCCGGTTCGTGGCTGAGAGAGAGAGAATGCGAGAGAGGAACAGCCCGAAGGCAAAATTTCTCTAGTCGAACCAAGTGCGAGAGGCTTGGTGAACACGATGCTGAAATCCGCCATTTACGGTCACTAGCATTCGCCGACGATCGCCTTCCCCTGGTTGCCGCCGGAGTTACGGATTTGGGAAGACGTTTCGTACACATCTGTCATACAAGCGAGAGCCAAAAATCCAGTGGAATGAAAATTTGCTTCGTCTTTAAGCTTTCTCCATCGTTTCTGAACGCTGCCCGAGGCACTGAAGACGCAGTTGCAATGCTCTGTTTTGGCTCTGTTACCGCAGCTAAAAAGCCTTGGAAGTAATTGGACTTTGCTTGATCCTACTTCTTCAGCATCAACCACCGGCGAAGACATCTTGGAAATTCTAGTTCTCATTCTCAGTTCAGTCGGTGTTCCTGGCCATTGGATCTACAGGTAAGAATATTCTTAATCTAATGTGGCTAATCGAGTATGAGAAATGTGGTCGAGGCTCATGGGAAATTCGTCCCTGGTAAAAGCTTTATCAATGTTTTAAATGTGTATTGACGCAGTAGTGATGCTGATAGTGATTCTTTGCCTTATTGTGTGTAGAAGTTCATTAATCAAAGCGCATGCCACCTATTCGAGGAAATATTTGAGTGAAATCAGAATGCATGTTCTCTAAAGGAAACAAGTTCCATTAGCTATTTCGTTCAGTGTTTTACTTCTCGCCATATAATCGTAGCATCCTCATGTATGTATATGTCCTTTTTCATAATTAAACCGAGAGCCATATCTTGTCAACCCATATTCCTTTTTATCATGCATGAATCGATTCATGTTGTTTGTCGATTTAAGGATTTACGTGGAAACTGTATTTTATAGCTCTCAAATTACCATGAACAAGATCGATCAATCGAGTTGTTGCTCATATGGTTCATTCTGAACATCCTTTATAAAAGGGGCTGAGCACATACAATCGATCACCCCTGATTCAACTAGGAAAAGCAGCTTGCTAAAAAACAAGCCTTGGAAAGCATCGGACCAACCACTCATAGTAAATGAAAGTAACACTAATGATGAGATTCAAAAAGCTTTCGAGTTTGTTTTTCTCGTCCTCTTTTATAGCTAGATTTTAACACGGGTTTCTCTTGCGGCTATACAACCACTAATTGAATGCCAATTGACTTACTTTGCAGGTATTATTTAAAAACACATGCAATGATCCTGAGGTCAACCTCGAGTGCCGCGTCATGCTTAGCGTGGAGCAATCTCCTTGGTCTTGCTAATCATCAGGTACTCGTCATGCTGGAATTTCCTGAGGCTCATCATGCAGGGCTGTCTAAGTGACGCGAAGCACATCCTTGCCAAGAACTCTAACTCATTGCCGAGGTCGATATTGGAAGCCATAGTGGAAGGATCTGTGATGAGCAGCAATGTCACAGTGGTCCTCTGTTAGATGAACCCAAGCAAGCGTTCACTAGAAAGCTCTCTCTCCAGACACAGAACACTTCCTTGTGGGAGAGAGATAGAGCAAGGAGGATGCTCTATGAATTAGCAAAAGAACTCTTCTCATCAAACAATTATATCACACGAATCCTTCAGCAATTTTTTTGACATTTTCCTCTTTTGTCCCTTGATTCTCAACCTCGAGTGGCGCGTCATGCTTAGCGTGGAGCAATCTTCTTGGTCCTGCTCATCATCAGGGCACTCGTCATGCTGGAATTTTCAGGGCTCATCATGCAAGGCCGTCTAGGCAACGCGAAGCGCATCCTCGCCAGGAGGAGGCCGTGCCGACATTAAGTCTGCTGCCGGTATCCCTAAGAAGTGCAATGAGGACTTTGTCAAGATCACCAAGCAAAGCACCGGAGAGGGCATGTGGTGGGATCTCCTCCTCCACCTGATCCCATCCATAGGCTCATCGGAGAGCATTTGTGAGGATTAATCGACTTAAAGATATTATATACAATTTATAGTATATATCAATATATAGTTTTTGTAAAGTACTTTTTATTTTTCTTTATTGTTCGGCTATCTCATATTTAGAATTTCACAATGATTGTCATTAGTATAATTTCAAGAAAATAAAATATTTTCGTACAAGCCGAACACACAAAATTAGGATAGGAACCTTAGTCAATACGAATCTACTAAAATTTTAAAAGATAAAATTCATGCAAAGCATGGCTTACACTGATGGGTTTTCTTTGTGAATAATGGGCCGCCCATGATGGGCTAACCCAGCCCATGAAAGAAAAATAACTGCACTTGGCAGTTATTGTCTAGACACAAAAGGTGTGAACACACGTAAGAGTGTATGTGTGTCTCCATTTTTTTCAATCATCAGAAAAACATTCTCAAAAGAAGACAAAGTAAAAGGGACTTTGTTCAACATTTCAAGGATTGTTCTCTCTCTCGAGACTGCGATAAGTGCATTTAATCTGTGGCATAGAGGTATGTTCGTTTACGTGATATACTTCGAACGATCAGTGATTCAAGTTATAGAATGGGCACGTTTTTTCGCAATTTTTGTATTATGTAGAGGAATATGTTCCCATCATTGGTATCAGAGCAAGTGTTCTTATTTCCTGATGGTTGTAAGTGTGCATAACACGGAATATTGGCCGGAATTCGTGAAACGGCGCCGACAAACGCTCGGGTACGAAATACCAACACCCGACCGTACTGGTCCGCATTGTTTTTTTAAAATTCCGTGTGGTATTATTATTTTTTGAAACTGTAGGGTCGTAGTACTCGTCGAAACGAGAATTTTGATGGGTGGCACGCCGCCGGGAGGCGCCGCACGCGCCTACACGCGCCGTCGCAAGTGGCGGTCTCGCCGGCACGTGCGTGGAGCGTGCATGGCGGTTTCTCCCCGCGCGCGTGCACCGCACGCGCCATGAGGGCGTGTGCGGCATGGCTGACGTCAGCCATGCGGTTGCCCAACAGGTTCAGACCCGGCCCGGAACTTGACCCGATCCGACCCGTTTTGACCCGTGACCCAACCCTGCTGACCCGTTGACCTGACCCGGTCATCCGTGACCGTTGACCACCGTTGACCATCGTTGACCGGTGTTGATCGAAAAAAAAAAAATTCGTACCTTAGATTATGAGTAATCCTTTTATTTTTTCTGCATTTGTTGCAGGAATAATGGTACGAAGATATCAAACCCCTATTATCCCTAGAACGACGGCTCAAAAGAAGAAGCTTGAGAATCTAAGAATCAAGCTGGCTCTTTACCGGTGGGATGCTGATGATGACATGATGACACACATCATCAAGGTCAACCAAATGATACAAGATATCATTTGGAACAGTTTCGTAATGCCAGAGTATGTGATGGTCGGAGCCCTCAAATGCACCATTCCTGATGAGTTGGAAAGAATGATTGATAGGGTTTGGGACACCTTAGAAGGTCCGAGTTATAAGATAATTGTGGAGCAATTCATGATAGAGTACATACGGGTCGGGGCAAGATGGACGTCAACCCATGCATTGAATCGATCTCGGCGCAATACGTTGCCCGAATCTAGGGGTTTTCCGGGTGCCTCCATTTGGATGCCAAAGAAAATAGAATTTCCTGAGGATTTTCATGAGTCATTTCCAGTTTATAGAAAGAGGATCACCACCTGATTGTGTTTATCTATTTTTTAGTAAGCTCTTATGGATATGTTCACTATAGGTTGGTGTTAGATATCTTGGTTGGATAGTTCTTTTTATGTTGGTGTTTATGTTTATTTTCTTTGATGGATTCATTCCTTATGTACATAATGTTAGATAAATGAATATTGATGGATATTCATGTTGTGAATAGTTTATAGTACTATTATGTTTTAATATTTATCTTCTTAGTATCATATGGAGTTGAGTGGGAGTTCTAAAAGTTTTAGTAACTTTAAAGAACGTAATTTTACCTTAATGATTACATTAACGGTAATTTCACATTAGGATTTTTTGATGATGATTGGGAACATAGTGAACTTTCGAATCTAAAGCCTATGTGAAATTATTCATTAACATAATCAATTTGTGTAAAATTGATGCATAAATAAGTGACATTAACAATTCGTGCTTGTCTGTCTGATATGTTCAGATTCAATGGCTTCAGCATCAAAGAATATAGTTGTTGAACTGAACAAAGGAGAGAAGCTTAACGGTGATAATTATGAAATTTGGCATATGAAAATCCAATATGTGCTGGAAGAGCAAGAGGCTCTTGAAGCTCTTAACCTGGTTATGGTAGAGCCTGAAGACGGAAACACTGCACAACATAAGAGAGATAAGGATGCATTTGCTGTATGGAAAAGGAAGAACTCCCTTGCTCGCATCACGTTGCTGAGTAGCATGGAAAATGATGTCATGCGAGAATTTAGGCGTTTTGAAAATGCTAAGGAGATGTGGGGAGCATTGACAGCAAGGTTTGGTCATACATCTATAACCAAGCTTAGACAGCTCACTATAAGATTTGATTCATATAAGAAGCCACATGGTCAGTCCATGAAACAACATTTAAGGAAAATGTCAAACATGATTAATGAGCTGAAGGATGCTGGCCATGTTCTGACTGATGAGCAGCAAGTGCAAGCAGTGATTCGTTCTTTGCCTCAAAGTTGGAAGCATATGAAGTTGCACTTAACTCACAATGAGAACATCAAAACCTTTGAGGATGTAGTGCGCCACTTAGAGCTAGAGGAGGACCGTCTCCTGGCGGATAAGCCGGTAATTGACATTTACTATGCAGGTTCTAGCTCACAAGGGCCTTCGAACTCTAAGCGCAAGCATCCTGATTCGTTCAGAAGGTGGAGAGGTAAGAGAGCGAGTTCTTCGGGGAAGAAACCAAAAGATGATCAACACCAAAGAGGAAAGCGTCCTCATGTTAAAAAGATGTCAAGGGTGAAATGCTACAACTGTAGCAAGAAGGGCTACTTCGCTCGCGATTGCAGCGAGCCAAAGAAGGTAAACTCCCCTTGCATTATTGAGAACTTTGTCTATGTGTCAAGTTCTGTATTTTTAACTGAGTCTAATCCTTTGTGGACTGTAGATTCGGGAGCAACAGACCATATAGCGAAGGACAGAGATGCCTTCGTAGAATTCCGACGAGTTCCAACGGGAACTAAATGGATTTATGTAGGGAACAACTCCAGAGCTGAGGTTAAAGGAATTGGCACCTGCCAGTTAATTATGCGTGGTGGACGCACTTTGTTCCTACATGATGTATTATATGCTCCGGAAATTCGTCGGAACTTAGTGTCTGTTTTAGTGTTGATTCGACTTGGTTTTATTTTGAACTTTCATAACAGTGGTGTTGATTTGTATCTAGGTACGAATTATTATGGTTGTGGATACTTTCTGAATGGTTTTATTGTACTAGATGTTAACTGCAGTGATGTTAACGTTTGTTATTCCCTGTTTACATCTTCCAACTCATATGAAAATGATGTGAATGTGTGGCATGCTAGACTTGGTCATATTGGCCAACACCGAATGCAAAGATTAGCCAAAGAGGGCTTATTAGGCAATATTGAAAAAGTTGATTTGCCTATTTGCGAGCATTGCCTGGCTGGGAAAACAACAAGGAAACCATTTGGAAAGGGTACAAGAGCTGAGTTTCCTTTGCAACTAATCCATTCTGACATCTGTGGTCCAATGAATGTAAGAGCAAGGCATGGGGCTATGTATTTCATCACATTCATAGATGATTGTACTCGATTTGGATATATCTATTTGATTTCTCATAAATCTGAGGCATTAAGTTACTTTAAGAAATTTATGAACTTGGTAGAAAATCAATTAGATAAGAAAATAAAAACGCTCAGATCCGATCGAGGTCGAGAATATTTATCTGATGAGTTCAGAAATTTATGTGATGAAAAAGGAATAGAAAGACAGTTGTCTATTCCATATACTCCTCAACAAAATGGTGTTGCCGAGAGGAGAAACAGAACCCTATTGGAAATGGTTAGGTCTATGATGGCACAAGCTAACTTACCTATCACTTTTTGGGGTGATGTTTTGTTAACTGCTGCCTATGTATTTAACCATGTGCCTTCTAAATTAGTTACTTCCACTCCGTATGAGTTATGGACGGGT
Source organism: Syzygium jambos (assembly GCA_031216235.1). NCBI lineage: Eukaryota > Viridiplantae > Streptophyta > Magnoliopsida > Myrtales > Myrtaceae > Syzygium > Syzygium jambos. The sequence goes on from CM062220.1 coordinate 12,058,766, forward strand.
AGAAAACCTTATTTAAGTTTTCTTAAACCTTGGGGTTGTGCTGCTTATACTCACGAGCCCTCTCATAAATATGAGAAACTAAGTCCCAGAGGCAAAAAGAGTATTTTCATAAGATACTCAGATCACTCAAAAGGGTATGTGTTTATAGGTGAACAAGAAAGTGGAAGTATAACTGAATTTGAATCACGAGATGTCACATTCTTAGAGAATGAGTTTCCTACTAAGGGCGAGATAGGTGAGGACTACTCACTATTTGAAACTTTGGATCCTGATAATAAAATTGATGAAGTTCGTCCAAATGGGAGCAATATGAGAAGTGAGGAATTAAATTCGACTCAATCTTAATTGCAATCGTTTAATGAGACGATACCGTCATTATCTAATCCAAGTGGGAGCAAAATGGAGAATAATGTGCCATGTGTACAATCTCCCGTACGGCGAACAAGTCGCAAAAGTATTCCCCGACGACGTTTTGACATTGAAGGGGAAACTTTCATTGTCGCTCCACAAGATGAAGATGAGCCAAGGAATATAAATGAGGCTCTAAGTTGCCCTAATAACGAAAAATGGATAGATGCAATGGAAGAAGAAATGGAGTCAATAAAGTCAAACCATGTTTGGGAACTGGTTGATCTTCCAAAAGGACGCAAAGCTATTGGGAATAAAATGGGTTCTTAAAATAAAGCGAAAAGTTGATGACTCAATAGAAAGATATAAAGCTCGCCTCGTGGCGAAATGGTATAATCAACAGGAAGGAATTGATTATGAGGAAACTTTTTCTCCTGTAGTGAGATTTACCTCAATTCGCCTTATTCTGGCAATAGTGGTAAGTATGGATCTTGAATTACATCAAATGGATGTAAATACTGCTTTTCTAAATGGAGAACTAGAAGAAGAAATTTACATGAAGAAACCAGTTGGCTTCATTATGAAAGGCCAAGAACAAAAGGTATGTCGACTTTTGAGATCGATATATGGCCTTAAGCAGTCTTCAAGACAATGGTATACGCGTTTTCATAATGTCATAGTGGCCTATGATTTTACAATGATTGATGACGATCATTGCGTATATATCAAAAGATCCAAAGATCAATTTGTGATCTTATCATTATATGTTGATGACATACTGATTGCCGGAAGCAATAAGGAGTCGGTTAATACTGTTAAGAGTTGGTTATCATCCAATTTTGAGATGAAAGATATGGGTGAAGCTGCATATATTCTTGGAGTTAAGATTTCAAGAAATCGTTCCAAGAGATTATTGTCTCTTTCGCAAGAAACTTATATCAATAAAGTTCTTGAACGATTTTGCATGCATGACTGTAAACCCATAGATACTCCTATTGTAAAAGGTGAAGGATTGAGCCATAAGTTGTGTCCTAAGACTCCACAAGAGAAGGAACAAATGAAACGTGTTCCTTATGCTAGTGCTGTTGGGAGTTTAATGTACGCTATGATATGCACAAGACCTGACATATGTTTTGCAGTTGGAATGGTAAGTAGATACCAATCCAATCCAGGTCAAGTACATTGGAAAGCCATCAAAAGAATCATGAGGTATCTAAAGGGTACTGCTGATTATTCTTTGAGTTATCAAGGAAAGGATCTGCGACTTGAAGGCTACTCAGATGCTGACTGGGGAGGAGATTTATACGAAAGGAAATCTACCTCTGGATTTGCATTCTTACTGAATAATGGTGCCATATCTTGAAGCAGTAAGAAACAGACATGTATAGCATTATCCACCATGGAAGCCGAGTTCGTGGCATTGTCAGCAACAGTACAAGAGGGAGTTTGGCTTAAGAGATTTTTGGATCATTTGGGTGTTATTGAGCATGCTGCAAGCTCATTGTTAGTCAATTATGATAGCCAAACAGCGATAGCATACACTAAAGATCCGAAATATCATGGAAAGACCAAACATATAGATACTAAGTACAATTTTGTCAAAGACATGGTAGCACGAAAAGATGTGAACTTACAGTACATATCTACGCATAGTATGATAGCAGATCCTATGACAAAGCCTATCCCTAGAGATGTTTTCATTGGTCATGTAAAATCTTTAGGACTGCGTAGATGCTGATATACTGAAAATTGTAATTTCCCTAAGTGTTCACAATTGAATGAAATTGTTATATCATTGTTAATGCCTATGATATTTTTTTATTTATGCATATTAATACTTAGTGTATTATGTCGAGAAAGTATGTCGGACAGATAAGATTAACCCACTCATACGGGTAATCGCCTCTATTTAGTGTGTGATAAATAGAGATGAGACAATTTATAGGCTTATTATCTAGGTGATAATCGAGAGCTCAAGCCTTAAATATAAATGTTGCCTTAGCTAAGTGCTAGGATGAGGACATAACATTTACTATGTCCGAAAGTAAAATAACTCACATATTTTACTTTATCTGTCTTTGATCTCAGATGTGAGTTCTAATGGATTCTTTAAAGGAGTAGATACGTGAACTCAAGTTTAGACATTGGGTATGTCTGAACTATCATCTGTACGGTATTGAATGTAAAGACATACGCTCCACGGGAAAGGAGTTAATACCGTAATACGTATTTCATACTACGTATTCATAAGACGACTGATAAGAGTGGCAAAAGTTTCTTGATCTCAACTTTATGCCGTGTGAGACTCTTGAGAATATGAGTTTCTCATTTAGTGCCCTCATGACTCTAACTTACTCTCAAAGTTTCTATTCAGTGTTCGCTATCTTAGGATGTTGCCAATGGTCATGAATGATTCGATCTAATGGGGCATTTCTAGAAAAGCGAGCTGGACTGAAATAGAGAGGTTTAAGGAAAGAGGAAGATCAATTTATTATAATGTCACATTCTATTTTTTTGTATTCACAGGTCGACCAATTATGATTTTAAGTAAATCATAGTTGTGAATACAATATACGAGATACTAAAAGAGATCAAAAGAAATATAAATGTGACTGATTGATTTAGGGTACTGCATACTATATCTACTCGAAAACGTTGTACTCATTTTTGAGCTGCTATGTATTCCTAACAGATGCATTGCAACGAGCTCTCAAAGTATGCTGGTCGCACGGATTATTTGCTAGTATGAATATTGCAAAGAAGAGAGAGTTAATGTTTAGCCCACCATGTGCGAGTGAGAGATGATGGGTTTTCTTTGTGAATAATGGGCCGCCCATGATGAGCTAACCCAGCCCATGAAAGAAAAATAACTGCACTTGGCAGTTATTGTCTAGACACAAAAGGTGTGAACACACGTAAGAGTGTGCGTGTGTCTCCATTTTTTTCAATCATCAGAAAAACATTCTCAAAAGAAGACAAAGTAAAAGGGACTTTGTTCAACATTTCAAGGATTGTTCTCTCTCTCGAGGCTGCGATAAGTGCATTTAATCTGTGGCATAGAGGTATGTTCGTTTACGTGATATACTTCGAACGATCAGTGATTCAAGTTATAGAATGGGCACGTTTTTCCGCAATTTTTGTATTATGTAGAGGAATATGTTTCCATCATACACAATACATTCCATAGGCATGTGATGGCATTTTCATAATCCATGAATTATCAAAAAGTCCTTCATTTTAAAATAGACAACGCGCAACTTCTATATAGAAGTTCTTGCATTTCAATTAGTAAGGTAAGCTTTGCATTGTCGATAGAATATGAGTCCTCTAAAGTAAAGGGATGATATGCATAACAAACTTGCAGCCCCATGTTGGCTGCTTCCCGCCATCATCATATCCTCTTTGGCCTCTCTCTCTCTCAACAAAAATTAGGGGACGTGATCTCATGTCGTCAAAAAATAAGAATGGATGCTTAATGAACGACAAATAAAGAGGGATGCCCAATAGTCGACAAATAAGGAGTCTCACCCTTATTTGATTCACTAGAGATTACCCTATTCAAATCAAATGACCAAAATTGCTCTATCTAGAGTTTCTTTTGTTCGTGAAATAAAAAAAAAATCAGAGGAGGGTTTCTCTTGTCCAACAAGACAACCCTGTACGCGACGACTACCTCCGCCGATTCTGCAATGATGGAGGAACCTGCTTTGTGGGAGCAACGTTGGCAAAAGGAATGGTACACAAATTCGGCCGGTCTCTCTTCTTGCTTCTTTCTCATTTGTTGGCCAAGCTCCAATCCTTTTTCTTTCTTTTTTCCTTTATGGCTTTTTTTGTGCTCGACTTTTCACCGCTATTTTCTTGTAAAGGTTCATATGTCATCGCTGTTTTTCATAAGAACCGTGAGTTTGTTTTCCTTGCCGTTAGAATATTCAATCCACTAGTGCAACCAAAGGAATATCTGTTCATCTAACTAATAATTTTTTATCGCTTTTAATGTGATTGGGGTTACAGATGGTATCAAATAAATTTATCCCTAAAATTACAATTGTATCAAATAATAAAGACAAAAGAGATATAATTAGAACAAACCTTATAACTTTCCATTTCATTCACTTCCTTACGGAACTATCCATTTTCTTTCCTTTTCTTTCCATAGACAACCACTAAACTTTACACCTATGCGCATCGCTTGCACCGACATAAAAAATATATAAATTTATAAGCTCTCTATAGTGTTTAGCAAATTGATCGTCACTTTCAGCCTCAAATTCTGTTCTAACAAATTTCAATAACATGAAAGTTGCTATCCGAAGAATAATAATCACCAAACACTTGGTAATTTAAAAGTACCCACCTGGCAGTCACATATCAGATACTTTTTCATAGAATTTAAACTTGATTAAATCATCCCCATTCTCAACAACCGCTGTTTATTTCTTAAATTAAATCAAATCACTATTTTTTCTTGGGGTTAATACTACGAAAATCCCAAACTTGTATATTTATAATAAATGTACCACACATTAATTTTTTAATCACTAAAAACTTTAAACTGGTACATTTGTAACAATATCCTCAGTTTAATTGGATTAATACCACGAAATATTATAAATTGATACATCTATGACAAACGGAGGGTAAAACCCCAAACTGGTATACCCGTGAATTGCCACGTATCATCCAATTCAGAAATTTGAGGGTAAAATCAAACGAAAAATAACTGAGGGTAAAATTGTCACGTGTATCAGTTTGGATTTTTGGTTGTCAAAAAATTAATTTGGTATAAATTTATCACAGGTGTACCAGTTTTGAATTTTTCATGGTATTAATCCTTTTTGCTTGCCATTCATCTATTAGTTTTTGGCCCAGTTTGCATTGACATACATGAGGAATTTTCTTTTTCCTATATAATTTGATAAATTTGACTTATCATTTACCAATGTCAATTTTTAGCTTTATATGACAATGTGGAACATGAAAAAACAAAATGAGGTTTTGAATTAACGTTGTTGGCATATTAAGACAAATAATTTTAAGTACTCTACTCAATTTGAGAAGTTGATGATGTAAACAGATCTTTCCATTGTATTTATTAAATTATATTATGAGGGAATTATCCAAAATTAATCGTATCATTTCGCATTTAGCAGGCTTCAAGCAGTGCCGGCCTTATTAGAGATTAATTTGAGTTTTTATCTCTCTATATCTATTTTCTATGTTATACATTTAAGTCAAAAGTGAGTTTGGTGTCACTGTTAAATTTTCCATCGAGCCTGAATTTGCAGATTGTTTTTAATATTGCAATACGATTTTGTTTCAAATAAAAAAGAAAAAATAATATCAAGTTTTATCTCTCTATATGTCTTCTTCGTCATTGAAAGGTAACAAAATGTCCGTCTAAAATTTACTTTTCAAATAAGATTTCGTACAACGGTATGAAAATGAACATACTATTAAGTACTTTATGTCTCCATCTGATGAAAAATAACCGTGAGCGCGTGTATGAAAACCAATAGATTAATAACAGTAACTCGTTCTAAGACTTTGCGGAACAATTCCGTTATAATCTCAATACCATCTAAATTTCAACTTCTCATCGAAAACTGATAATATCAATCTTATTTTTATTTTGGTCTAGCGTATGGACAATAATTATTCTCGATATGCTCGTCACCCGACGCTGAAACTCTTATCTTTTTATTTCTAATTGATTAGTGAAAATTTTATCTAATATTCGAATTTCCCATACTTATCATTTAATGTTGATGGTGTCTATTTTTTTTTCCTTGAGTGCTATCCTGATTTTTCTGGATCGTTTCCTTCCGACGATCCAACGGATGACGTCACCATGACACTTTCTTCCCTCCCGATGACGTCACCGCGACCTCTTCTCCTATTTAAACACTCCCTCCTCCTCATCGGTTTCAGAAATCAATCTCCTCTGTTACTGTTTGTCCAAGTCTCTCTCTCGGTTCATCATCATCATCGTCAAGCCCCGGAAGAAGAAGGAGATGCAGATCTTCGTGAAGACCCTGACCGGCAAGACCATCACCCTCGAGGTCGAGAGCTCCGACACCATCGACAACGTCAAGTCCAAGATCCAGGACAAGGAGGGCATCCCGCCGGATCAGCAGCGCCTCATCTTCGCCGGGAAGCAGCTGGAGGACGGCCGCACCCTCGCCGACTACAACATCCAGAAGGAGTCGACCCTCCACCTTGTTCTCCGCCTCCGCGGTGGCGATTTCTGAAGAGACGGGCATGTTCTCTGTATGATAAAAGTTAGGGAGTTCTCATGCGATTTCATCTTGGTTTCGTGGAGCTTGAAAGTAGCCATCTTTATGCAGGATAAGCTTGTAGGTCATTGCTGGTTCTGGTGTAGTTTTTCTTTTACGTGAATAATGAATGAGCGAACCTTTGAATAAGTATTTGACCAAAAAAAGAAAAAAACCTTTGAAAGAGTACAACTTGATCCTTTTTTTCTCTTGTGCGTTCTATATCTTCGAGAATGTTATTTCATAAAACATGTTCTGTATCACCTTCACATGATGTAATGATCAAGTTTTCTCCTGCTTCAATCCTGCCCCTTAACAATTCCGCTAAGCGCGAGAGTTTTCTAATGCTCCTAAAGAATTCTTGTCTTGGCGCTGCTGGAATGCTTTAAGATCTCTGGGGGTTTCCTGTTGTCAGATGGTGCAATGATGCAATTTTATGGGGGTACTAAAGACGTTTTCTTGATAATGTCTTTGTTCATGAGTAAATTGATCATGAAGTATCTCTCTGTTCATCTCATGGATTGGTAGGATAGATTGTAAGATGGTGGGGTGGGGAAGAAGAGGAGGAAAATGATACAGTGAGAATTCGTGTCTGTCTCCTGCTGTGGAATTATTAGACAACTTGATTAAGCTATGTGCTCCCTTTAGTCTGGATCAGAGAACCAATGGCTAAGATTTCTCAAGTTGTCGGGATATCGAAATTAATGGACAGAATAAGTTGGGTTTTAAGTCAGTTTTTGCTTTTTGCGTGCAGTGAGTGCATCCTGTTGCTATATTCTAACAATGAATCCGCTGCTTAAGGCTTCGTTGTGATTTCACCATAAATATGTTGGCTGTGGGGGTAAGCAAAGAACCAGAACTGTGATTTTTTCTTGTACAAGTGGTTTTGTGGTAAGTAAGTTGTCTGCCTGAATTTGTTGGATTCATAGTTAGGTTGCTGAGTAAAGTGACATGACCAGCACGTCCTAAACTTACAAATTCTGAACATTCAGCAATTTGCTGATGAGGCTTCTGCGATGCATTGGTGTTCTATTGATTGAGGACTCTGAAAGTTTAAAATGCCAATGAAGGCGATACTGTGCAACCGGAAGATCTCTGAATCTGGATCCAAATGCATCATATACATACAACTAAGTTGTCTGCCTGTATTTGTTGGATTCATAGTTAAGTTGCTGAGTAATGTGGCATGACCAGCGCATCTCAGACTTACAAATTCTGAACATTCTACAATTTGATGACAAGGCTCCTGTGATGCATTGGTGTTTTAGTGATCGAGGACTCTGAAGGTTTAAAATGCCAGTGAAAGTGATACCGTGAAACCAAGAGATCTGTGAATTGGGATCCAAATGGATCATATAGATACAAATAAGAGGATCGAAACGTTTCTTCCGACTCTTTTTCAAATTCTATAAACGTTGGTTGATTGTATATTTTATTAGGGTTGGATGATTTAAAATATCATTTCCTATATGATCCTTTTTAAATTCCATATTCGAAGTCGTGATCTGATCTATTAATTGAAAAGAATCAATTCCATACATTTCTTATGTACCCATAGGTGCTATACTGGAATTGAATCAGATTTCAGATCCATATATTAGTTGACATCCATTTTTTGGTTGCTGCGCTTTGTTCTCCTATGCCTCCATGGTGGCAATTTCCGAAGAGGCAAAGTTACCAGTTTGCATGCTGTTTCATCTGGTTTCGGGGTGCTTGAAAGCAGTATCTCCATCACAGCAGTAAGAAAACCTTTCGCACAAAGTCTGTAGTTTTGTTGGTTTTCTATATGGATAAACGGACCTTATTTCATTACGGCTTTATCTTTTACGTGCTTCTCTGCATTTGCATGAAGTCACCTCACTTTCCTAACATTATGAGGATTAAAATCCTCTGCTAGACGACTGCTGTGAGTTGCTCTATTGAACTCGAAAAATTCCTTTAAATTCTCCAAAACAAATTGTTTTACTGGTTGAGAGATCTCAGAAGTCTCCTGTAGTTAAGAGATAATTCAATTTAGTGGAAATTAAATATGTTGTTGCCATTTGATGTTTATTATTGACATCAAAAAACAGAATGGATGCGTATCCAGCTCTACGCAGGCAGCCAGTATCTCGTTCCAAGACAAAAAAATAGAAGGGCAGCTGCAGGTATGCAGCTTATTGAGAGTGTCCAGGTAAGCGGCCATTCTGTTGTTGATGTGGTTAGCTCATAAACAGCTCAACCTGGTTTGATCATCTGTTGCATGTCAAGAAATGAGTATGTGATTTTTATTCGTTGCTGATATCTGGTTCTAGCATATTGATTGTTGGCATTTTGGAATTGCAGTTAAACCTGTTGCTTTAGATGTTTTAAGGTGCTGATTCCGTATCGTAACTTTCCCAACACTGAGAATGCACGAAATGGTTGATTAGCAAAGCATTTTCTGGTAGTTAACTCTGGAATGACCGGCATATCTTAATCAGACAAACCGATTTTTGGGGAAGTAAGGTTCCTGACATGTGTCAGGTGTTCTTTTAAGCAAAGAATAGAAGTGATAAGTGACGGAACTCCACAGTTTGAGTTTGCGAGCTTCATACTTGAGATTTGGGAGTGAGTTAAGTCTGGTGTAGAACATGACTTCAAGTTAACATGTCTGTACATGCTGAATAAATTGGGAGTATTCTCTCATCTCTGGAATCGGTTCATAACCAGGTTACTCTTTTCCTATTTATGCATTGTTCCCGAAAAATTTATGTACGGCTTTCTGATGGAGATTTCTCTTTTACTGTAGATTGGCCATAAAACAAGTTGAAGAATTTGTGATGTCTCTTCTTGTTTGTGTTCTCACAGGGTTGCCACTTCTCTATGGCCTTGCTGTTATCATTGCAATCTGTTCAGTAAGCATGCGGGGGCGTGATTATGAATTATAGCTTTTGGCTGGTTAAGTAATCTCTGAAAAGGAGTGATAGGGCTATAAGCCTTTTGACGGTTAATCTGGTGGTGTGGTGGTTGAGCTTGGGGTTAGGGCTATTCTCAAGCATACTGGGTAAATTGGGAAGACAACCTAGGAAGTTAAGAATTTTCTGAGCCCAACAAATGGTTTATCCACCTTTTGACAAACATTATAAATACGGAAAGTTCTGATCTGAAATGTGATGAAATGGCTAGAACTCATGATACTCGGAATACGACCTCACTAAATTGTGCTATAATTCGTTTTTCTGCAACTGTGGGATTGTTGTGTAGTTACTGATGGAAACAAGGGAAGTAGCAAGTATGAAAAGCTAGGGCTACAGCTAGAAAGATGTTGGTTCTTCAGGGCAGGTTCCTTCACTTTCCAATTTATATAAATTTGAATGGAAATGCAAGATATGCATTTAAGTTTCTTGGTTATTTTTTCACTTTGCATTTGCATTCAAACTTCTTGCAATCTCGGTTAGTCTATGCTTAGCATAAAAGGAAGGTTGCAAACGGATAGCATTGATAAACGTATTCGAGCAGTGGCATTTTTTGGCATTGAATGAGGCAAAATTTTTGAGTAATAAAGTGTCGAGATTGCGAAGCTACTGGTAATCCATGGTTTCTTGTTTATGAGTACTATTTTCTTTGATCTCTCACCCCAGGGACCACAAGAAGAAGAAGTTTTCTCTGCGAATAGAAAGAAGATAATGCAGCTCGGGATGTATGCCTTCAGATTTTGCAGCTTTGATGAATGAAGATGCTATCATCTAATTAAGAATGTTGCAGGAGCGCCAACACCATATTGTCGCGTAAGGGAGGACTGTTGCACTCTTGTTGATAGCAATTTTCAGAAACAGTGTACCTTGCACGTTGTTTTTTTCTTTCGCTTGAAGAGATGGGCCTGCTTTAGAGATGACAAAGCTAGGAGTTGTCATGAGAGTTGTTCGGTTTCGTGGTTGCGCTTGCTGGCTCCATCCTTTCGGCAGTACTAGATTTATCGGTCCCATACAGGCTTTGATGGTTCTCTACATGAATGAAAGAACCTAATGTTCCATCAGGATAAAAGCTTTGTTTCCTGCTTCTGATATCTCTGTAATTGCATGAGGTCTCCTGCTTTCAAACTGTAAAAATTCTCAGTGTTTCTCCCAAACGTGCCGTGTTCAGGCGACTAATCGAGGATGTGATGGAATGGAACCTATGTTATTCCATCGTAATGTGATGCGCAGATGACGTACATTGGCTGTTCGGGCAAGTGGTGATTTCGATTTAATTTAAACTAATTTAGGAAGTACCGTAGACTTGACAAAATGAGCAATTTCTCAACTTATATTTGATGGGATACATCGTTACACAAATAATTATATTTAGTAAATTAGTTGACAACTTTCTTAGACTCGACCCGTCTTTATGACTATTTCTTTACTCTCTTTCTCGAGTTCGTTTAATCTCACACTCACTCATTTCGTGCTCTTACCTCAGTTTGAGTATATATGAGTATAGCTTTTTCTAGAAGGTTAATATCTCGAAAAACCTCAAATTGGTACACTTGTGATAAATTTTCCTAATACTAAGGGCCCCGTTTGATAAGTTGCCAAATAGCTGTTCTTTTATTTCCAGAATCAGTTTTGGAATATAAATGCGTTTGGTAAATTTTTTGTTTCCATAATCAGTTTTGAAACAGAATCAAGAAGGAAAAAAACAGTAGCTTCTTGATTCTTGAACAAAAATGAGAATCAAAATTTTTTTTCTTATTCTTTTTCTCGGTTTTCTCTTCTTCTTCTTCCTATTGGTTGGTCGCTGGCTACCGGTTGCTGTCGGCCAGCGACCCACCGCAAGCTAGGTCGGCGACCACTAGGGTCCCCCTCGCTGGCGAGGGTGAGAGCTGGACTCGACCTCGCCGCCGCCCTCGCCAGATTCAGCGAGGGTGACCTTTGCCGCCTGGGTGAAGGCGGCTCACGATCGCGACAGCAAGGCCTCGCCTAGGCATGGCGAGGCCGACCTCGCCGTCGCGACCCACGTGAGGGAAATGGGTTGCGACGGCGAAGTCGACCTCGCCCTGCTTGGGTGAGGCTCGACCTCGCCCAGATCTAAAGAGGCTGATCTCGCTGTCGCAACTGATGAGGTCGGCAGAGAGGGCGGCGGCGAGGGCTGCGACACCTTCGCCGAGCCTGGCTTGTGACCGATCGCCGACGCATCGACCGGCCATGGCCAAGGAAAGGAAGAGGAAGAAAGAAAAACAAGAAAAGGAAAAAAAAGAAAGAAAAACAAGAAAAAGAAAAAAAGAGAAAGAAACATTAAAAAATTCAAAATATTATTAATAAAAAATTTTTTTGTGTAGTTACTAAACATATTTCTGTTTTTTTTTTCTGTTCTAAGAATATGAATTTTGGATAGTTACCAAACGCCTTCAAAATCATAGAAATTGTTCTCGGACATGAAATAAAAAAGAATCATTTCTGAACAAAATTAGTTTTCGGACACAGAAATTTTGCCATACGCACCCTAATTTTTTAACCATAAAAAATGCAAAAGTGATACACATATGATAAATTTACTCTAAACAAATTTACCCTCTATTAAATTGGATTAATATCACGAAAAATCATAAACTGTTACACTTGTGACAAATAAAAGGTAAATCTAAACTGGTACACCCATCAACTACCACGAGTCCTTCAACTAATAAATTTGACGGTAAAATTGAACGGAAACTAGTTGATGGTAAAATTGTCACAAATGTACCAGTTTTGGGTTTTATCTTCTGTTTGTCGCAGGTGTATTAATTTGTGATTTTTCGTTGTACTAATCCAATTTAATAGAGGGTAAATTTATCACAAATATATTAATTTGAGATTTTTGGTGGTATCAATCCTTTTCTAAGTTGGATTAAATATGGAATTCGGGTCGAGTGAGTTATATTACATGAAAACGGATCAAAACGAATTGAACGAGTCAATTTGGGTCGGATCAAACCGGCAAGTAAAATTAGCCCCCGGGGGGGTTTTGAAAATTCAATTTCATCTCACAAGGGGCACAAAAAATAATAATAAAAAAAAGAAGGGCGTTTGGTTTCGCAGTTGTACAGGCTGGTTTCAGCTCTTTCCTACTGCCCGAAACCGCTCTGGCCCTCCGCGGTCTCCTTCTCTCCGCGCTCGCTCGCTCCACCGTCGTCAAATCTCTCTCTCTCTCTCTTTCCTCTGCGTCTTCTCGCTCCTGCTCTTCACTGAAGCACTTTGGCATCTCCGGGAGGGACACACCGGGGAAAAAGGATGAGCGTGATCGACATCTTGACTCGCGTTGACTCGATCTGCAAGAAGTACGACAAGTACGACGTCGAGAAGCTCAAGGACTCCAATGTCTCCGGCGAGGACCCCTTCGCCCGCCTCTACGCCGCCGTCGCCTCCGACATCGAGGCCGCCGAGCAGGTCCCCCTCCCCTCCCTCCCTTCTCTCTCCAGATCTGGATCCCTCCCCCTTCGCTGCCCCCACTTTTGACTGTCGCTCGTCTCGTGAAATTGGAGCGAATCGAAGGAGTCGAAACGCTGCGTCTCGACTTTCGCTGGAAATGCGTTTGCTTTATTGGAGCCCAATAGCCTAGTAGGGAAATTTAGTCGGGTGGATGGAATGGAGGAGGTGATTGCGATGTGGTTTTTCTTTTCTCTCTCGATTGCTTGCGTTACCGCTACTAGCTGATGGCGGTGTTTTGCATTTTCCTTCTCGAGGAAATGGGTGTCGCCCTTGTTAATCTACTGACTGCTGCCGTTTGTTATGATCGTCTGTTTATATCTGCATCGTTTTGTTTGTACTAGAAAGCGGAGGCCGCTTCCAACGAGAAAAACAGGGCGTCCGCGGTTGCTCTGAATGCGGAGATACGGCGAACCAAGGCCCGGTTGCTCGAGGAAGTGCCTAAGCTGCAGAGATTGGCTATGAAGAAGGTACAATGCTTGGGTTTCTACTAATATGGAGATTGGATCTAGTTTTTGGCTCTTTCAAACTCCGCTTGTTTGTTACTTTTCGGAGCACATGTCTTGCGAAATGCGTAAATTAACTTAACTTTGGTTCTTAGACGAATGGGTCTTATTACTATTTTATGTTTATGCTTACTCTCAATTTCGTTGTCTTTCTTTTTGTACCGAGCGACTGGTATGCATAGGATGCATTACATGCAATTCGGGAAAGTTCTTAGTGCATTACGAGCTTGGAGTCTAAACGTAGATGGTATTCCATAGCTTATGGCAACCGTCGGCCTTGTGACCACCGGGAAAGCTCCTCCCTGCTCAGTTGGGCTGACTACAACTAGATATGTTTAAACTCGTCAATTGCTTTTAAACATATTGTTTAAGTTCTGTGGTTTAATTGGGGTAAAAGATGGAGACACACTTGTGAGTCATGGGATTGGCAAGATGGACGAAGAATTCTAGACCTGTCCGTGTTGATCTACTTAGGTATGAAGTTTATGCATGCAACATGTGGTGCATACCTGCGAACTCATATTAGATTTTGAACCTGAACTTCTTGCCCAGGATCATATCAATTTCCTCTGTAGACTCTTTAAATAAGGATTTCTCTGTATAACCTCTAATTGGCTGTTGATTATATTGGTATTTATCATCTAGGTTTTAGGAGGGTGGCGTATCTTTTATGCCTGCGTATCTCTTAACGATGAAAACACGAACTTCAATAATGATACATTAAGAAATTAAAGTATTTCTATTCTTCCTGCTGGTCCATGATCTCTTGGTCAAAAGGGGAAGTTTCTGGTGCGGGAAACCAAATTTTTGTGAATCCAATAGCACTATCATATACTCTTGCGATGACAGGAGTGGCAGTTTTAGCATGATGTTATAGGAGTGGTAAAGGGTCTTTTATGTTGTTGGGGATGTCAAATACAGAAAAAAGAACAAAAATCAAGGGCTAAATGGAGAAGAGTTCGAGCTGCGATAGAAAATAGATCTTCTTGGATTTTGCGAAACGAATAATGTTCATCATGAAGAAGGAAAATTGATGACAAAGTCACTCAAAGACATAGTTATATTATTCATCTAGCTAGATCTCAACTTTTGATTAGACTTCAATAACTTCAAATCTCAACCTTCCAATCTCATTAAAAGTGGCATGATTAGTAGATGCGACTTGTTAGTGATAATAACATAAGAAAAGACTAATTAAAGAAGAAAAACACTATAAAGTACTCAGAATAATATTTGCTCTTTTGCATCATTGTTCTGAGGTTTGAAAGACAAGCTCGGCAGTGAAGACTTCAGCATATTTTTATCGTCCTTGGCTCATCCTCTGCTATCCAAATGCTTCCACTTACTGGTTTGCTTAGACATTTAACAAAAACCGTGTGATGGTGGTGCGTTGGGTGAATTTCATGTCTTTGACATCTAAATCTTCTTGAATGACATCTTTTTTGCACCTTTAGTAGATAGCTAACTTGATCTTGAACTGGAGGGACTTATTTGTCAAACCCCTCAAAAGCATATAAGTTGAAGACATTGAGACATGGGCTGATCTTATAGTTCATATGGTAGCTTTGTAACATAAGCATTAGTGTTAATTTCTTGAACACCCTGCAATGCCCATACTTCCTTGACTTGAACATTTATCACCTCAAGTGGACAAGTTTTAGGTCTTCCTCCTAAAATTCCTTCACCTCGCGATGTTGATTTGTAGTAGCGTAATATGCTTCATTTCTATCCTCCAATGTTGCTCTTACCTTTTCCTGACCCAATTCGCACATGTTTTGCAAACACCTTGCCTTTTTCGTCGGTTTCTCTAGTCTTTACACCTGTGGAAGTGCAACCTAGATCAAGCATATGCAATGTTTTCAACACTTATTGCAGCTTGTGCTAGAGTCTTCGTTATGCTTGTATTCACATAATTGTTGGAAATCTCAGCTTGTTGTGGGAAATCTGAGCTTGAGGAATGACAACCCTTGTTTGTTATGTATTTCGGCGAGACATTATAGCCTATTACACAACTTCTATAAGCCACATTATGTCTGACCTTCCGGCCGGGGATGGTAAGTACCATAATAATTCAGTTGAGTCTTGAATATCCTATACAAAGTCCTCAAAAATGGCTTGTCAGCTTGACATCTCTATAAGATGTAATAGAAATTGGAATATCATTGACCTTACCTCTCCAAAGAACAACTCAATAATATTTGTTGTAACCTTTGCTAGATGATTTCGAATAGGGAATAAGGGGGCCATTTTTTGAAGTTAGTCCACAACAACAAGAATGGAATAATATCTTTTGTTGTTTCGGAAGTCCTAGGACGAAACGTATGCTCAAATGTAACCAAAATGCTTCTCACAGTGGTAAAGGCGTGTATAGATCTGTGTTTGGTGAATTCATCTTGCCACAATCTGAACACCTCACCAATTTGTGCATGTCATTGTAAACTAAATAGACACCGTTGCCATAATCTTAAAATAAATGTTGTTGCAAGCCACTACCATAAAGCTCTTTACTAACTTGTTCATTAAAGAACCGTCCAGAATGCACTGTTGGTTCCCTTCAAATAAGTAACCATCATGCGACTTGCAAGGCAGAGGTTCTAAATTTTCTTCTTCTTATAACTCAGTTAGGATATGGCTGAAGTAAGGATCAGTTGATAATGATTTTTGAGATCCTCAAAGCTCGTAATTTGGCTTCTCAACACACTTAAAAGTAGGATTCTCATTTTTAATGCATTTGCTGCTAGTTTAGATTCTTCAAACTTGTATAATCGTGCTTCAACCAAAAAATTGAATTGAATTACTCCCAAGCCTATTTAGTTAAAAAGCCTAGCCTAGCCCACTTGTGCCAACTCGGGACCGATGGCGATCACCTCTACAGTGAGCAATTAAATTACTCCCATCTTATATCTTAATCAATTGATTCAATCCCATTAGATTGCGAGAAGTCATATGTTCATGAGTCTCGGAAACCTACCCTTGTAGAAACGTGGGTGAACTCTAATTCATATCCTTTACTGACAAATGTTGCTTTAGCTAGTGGAATTACTCTCGCGATTTATTCTTTCTGTACTCCTGAAAGCTGATTTTTGGCTTGCCTTGTTGTGCACATTGCTTCTTAAATCTCTTTCGCCATTGAAGTTCATTGCCTGTCAATTTAAGCTTGATAAGCTATACCTTCCACTGATTTGCCATATGTTCCAAGCTTGCTTCGCTATACAGAATTTAAAAATATTGACATACAAATCACCATGTAAATCAGTAACTTTTACTTTGGTTCAACCATTATTGAGCATAAAGTAATAGCTCTTCCAACCCACCTCCTTTTGCATTATTTCATGGGCCTGGCATCACGAAAGGGATTTTTATCTAATCCATTGCTATCATCCTGGACCATCTTCTTGCATGTCCAATGGATAGTGGTTGCCTTTCAAAATTTCCATTTGAGCTTTAACATGCTTCTGCCGCTGCAAATGTTGAATAGATTGTGGTGAATCTATAGTCTATCATTGTCGCTTGTGCTAATTGCCTCTTCCACAACTTCAGCCACACTCAACCATTTTGTCGAAATCAAATCCTAAATGCAAATGTGACCTTTTTCGGTCTAATACCACTTGACGTCATTGGAGATATAAAAGTCTGTAAAAGGAGCCAATGCAAGAGCTGAACTTGAGAAGAAATGAAATAGGAACAAAAACTAGATATATTGGGTTTGAGAGAACCTGATTATGTTTATTGTGAAGAAAAAGCTACTAATTAAGTGACTTAAAACACCTGTTTTTTTTATGGTTAGAGACATATCTAGATCTCAACCCTTGATTAGACTTTGGGTCTATCTAGATTGACTTTTACTTTTTGTTTTTTTTTTAAATCTAAATTTTGCGCCTCACGCATTTTGTTCTTTTCTTTTAATCCGAAACCCGTGCAACTTTATCAACGCTCATATGTTGACAAATAGATTCATTTATAATTTTTTCATAATTTATTGAAGTTTGAAATGTATTTTATATTTTGGCGGGAAAGCAAAATAGTACTTTTTACTTTTACTTATGTAACAAACAGGCCCTTAAACAAATTATAATCTCAACCACCAAATCTCATGTAAAGTTGTATGATTTTTACATGACCACTTTGTCCTAGGAACATAATAAACAACTAATTAATAAAGAAAAAACCTAAAATAGTATAAATTAGTATAATGCTCCTCCATTAATTTTCTCGATTGGTCTTTCTCTGTTTATTTTGGCAATTTTTCTTCTATGATGGTTAATTTGTTACCACGTATTTCAACTGAAGGTGGAACTTTGACAACTTTTGGGTTCTTTTGTTCTCTATATGGTCTTTCTTTGGCCTGGCAACATGGGTCTGAAGTTAACCTGGAAATCTATGGTGTGAATGATGGACTTTACTGCCATATATATAGCTTAGCTCATAATCATCTTCTGTGGACTAATAATTAACCTGAAGCCCCGACGACCAGCTTTTGGGGCCTTAATTTAAATCTCAGACAAACTGGCTCACTAAACTGTGCAAACTTAGGAGAGATCCTCACTTTTTTGCCCCATTTCTAGCCTTATTATGGTAAGCTTTGCCACTGTGTATGTCAGACCCTCAAAATCTTCATCAATCGAAGTCAAATCCATACTTAAAGGAACATGGGCACCAAATCAGTCAAGGAAGTTCCATTTCATCCGATAGTGGCCCCATGAATCCTGTTTAGTGGATGTAAGCATAAAGTGCTTGGTTGAGTTGGGAATTTTGGTCTTTGAGTTGTCTATGTTCACTCGTTAGTTGGGCATGAGTGGCAGGCTTGCTGTAAGATAACAGTATATCTTGGCTGACCTATCCATTGTTTGGAGCCTATTGGATGATTTCTGCCTTGCCATTCTGGCAATTTGCTCCCAATTGAATAAAGTTAAATCTATACATCTTTTCAATGAAGTTGTTGCACTTGGACATGAACCCTGTTTGGAGGATGTAAGCATAAAGTGCTTGGTCGGGTTGGGAATTCCAGTCTTTGAGTTTTCTACTTTCACTTGTTAGTTGGGCATGCGTGGCAGGCATGCTGTAAGATAACAGTATTTCTTGGCTAACCTACCATTGTTTGGAAACTATTGGATGATTACTGCCTTGCCATTCTGGCAATTTTCTCCCAATTGAAGAAAGCTAAATCTATAGATCTTTCAAATGAGTTGTTGCACTTGGACATGCTATTTCCCTTCTTCACTCCAAGGTTTGGTAGAAAAAAGAGCCTACTAGTCATGTATTCAGTCTCATACTCTAACTCAATTACAGGTTAAAGGACTTTCATCTGAAGAATTTGCCGCTCGTAATGATTTAGTCCTTGCACTACCGGATAGAATTCAGAGCATACCAGATGGAACTGCACCTGCACCTAAAAAAGCTGGAGGTTGGACACCTTCTGCATCACGTGCGGAAATAAAGTTTGATTCAGGTTGCTGGTCAGATCTAGATGTTTGTTCTTTATATATTTCAACTTTTTAGAAAATGATTTCGGTTGGTGGAATGGGGGCTGCTCATCTGATTGCTTAATACACATTAATATGTTTTGTTTGCATTCAGATGGAAGAATGGACAGTGACTATTTCCAACAATCCGAAGAGTCAAGTCAATTTAGGCAAGAGTATGAAATGCGGAAACTGAAGCAGGCAAGTAACATTCTCAGATTGGTATTTTGCAGGGTTCACTGATCTTTGTGCTTGAGGAAGTTCTCTTCATGCCTGGAATTGTTTGGGCCCACATTTCTTGGTGGCTCTAACTTGATGTCCTTACAGGATCAAGGCCTGGATGTGATAGCTGAGGGTTTGGATACATTGAAAAATATGGCTCATGATATGAATGAGGTTTGTGCTGTTCTTGTGATCTTTTTTCTGCTGTTCCAGATGATTGCTTAACTTTCTGTGCCATGCGTGTAGGAATTGGACAGGCAGGTTCCTTTGATGGATGAGATTGACTCCAAGGTGACAAAATAGAACTTCTGATTTATTTTCTTCCTGGCATCACTTACCCAACTCATGTATTGATTCCTCCTTTCCACAATTTACTAGGTGGACAAGGCAGCTTCAGACTTAAAAAATACAAACGTCAGGCTTAAGGATACTGTTAATCAGGTATTTTGAAGTACAGTAATACCAAATATTAAGTTCTGCTAGAGTACTTACAGTCATGTACGGTCTTTTCTCAATTGATGTTGAATTGTCTGATGAAGTTTTTGTTCTTCTTCCAGCTGAGGTCTAGCCGGAATTTCTGTATCGATATAGTTCTTTTGTGTATAATTCTGGGTATTGCTGCCTATTTGTACAAGTAAGCTCCATCTCTTCAAGTTACTTTTTACGAATCTATTTCTTACTATGTATCTCCAGTCAAATGTTTTAATTCTCCATCTTATCTGTGTATGTGTGTTTACTGTGTATACTGTGTTTTCTGTGTTACAGGTTGTGACTATTTTTTTCTTCTTCATTTGTGGGATATTCATTATCATTTGTTCATGGTTTTTTAGTATCATTATCTCGTTTTTACTCGGTGCTGAGGCCGTACAATTTTTTTTTTTAAATCCAACTAAAACAAATGGCCTTGGATAGAGTTTGATTGTCAGCTTCTTATATGAAATTATCATATTCTGTTTTGAAACGGCTCATAGTCTCTCTCTCTCTCTCTCTCTCTCTCTCTCTCTTTCTCTGTCTCTCACAGAGACACTATTAGGCTAAAATAATTATAGAAAATGCTATTAGGCTAATTTATAACTCCGTGTAACCACATTATCTTGTACTGTTTCCCGTTTCGAGAATGTCTAGTGACCTCATTGGCTTCCATTGGTGTAGATCTCTTGTGAACATTCATATTTTTGGATAGCCATGTGCAATTACCTTGCTCTTAACTTTGTCTCGATTGAGTTAGTGATTGACTATATGTTTCTTGTCCATATCGAGGTTCAGTCTGTCCCCTTTATGTTCCCAAATTAACGTTGGGGTATTGTTAGATGATGAATCCAAATGACTGTCTAACTTCGTAGAGAACTTGAATATAAATCACAATGAATGATGACTCAAAATGAGTAAAGTTCATTTGGGCATCTCACCTAAAGCTTTCCTAAACACCACAGTTGGGATTTCTTAAAACTCACAATAAGAGAAGAATTGCATCACACCAGTCCGAAACAAACAATTGCTAGAACGCATAATCTCATGGACTTTTTTAAAGAAAAAGAATTACAACCATATATAAAGACACTACTGAAATCCTACTCCAACCTAAATAAGAAACATAAATTGAAATAGGAAATCTCTAAACAAGAATGTAATGTCCTGGTAACAAGAAATAAAAATTGAATTCCTATTGGTACTCAAATTTTTATAAGTAGAATTCTTATACGATTATAAGTTTTTGAGCTGAGAGAATCGATGGAACAACCCATCTAAAGGAGCTTTTGAGCCACCTTTCAAACTTCATTCGGTAGAGATGAAGGGAGATTTTTAACCAGTGCAGGAGAGATCACCAAATCTTCATGCAATGTCAGTTCAACAAATGTCAACTTGTTTGATCTTGTAGGCCACATCAAGGGGAAGTTCTATTGCGATTAGTATCAATAGCCAAACTAAGAAGTATTTTTTCCAGCTACCGGATTTCATAGTTATACCATGGCATAGGAACCAACTAACTGTGGACTATTTATTGTGAACTTTATTAGTCATGGTCTAACCCTATGTTGTTTGCAATCCTGAATAGAGTGGTTAACTCTTACTGCATTATATCATTTGGACGTAGATATTATCCTGATTAACTCGGACTATGGTACTTTTGAGGACTTTCATTACGTGGAGGTCAAAATAATATGTTGTCAGACATTTTCACTTCACTTGAAGTTAATAAATTGTTCTATGCCATCAATATTATGGTTGTTATCGCAACATGGTTAATTTTCGATGACTAGCTTTGATACTCCTGCCCTCATCTTGCTTTGTTTGGGTTAAACTGCAGCAAAGTTTGCTTATTTTTCTCTGCTTACTTATCTATAACTCCACACCTGCGCCTTCTGCTCATATTGTGCTTTTCCTTGCAGTGTATTGAAAAACTGAAAGCGGCACCTTCCTAAAGAGTTGGGTTTTCTGCTTGTTTGGTACTTTGAGGACTTCTTGTGGTGCTTGTATTGATTCTTTTCTCATTGTATATCTGTGGTGCTCTCCCCCCTGACTCAGCAAAGGAATTGCTATTTCACGAGACAAAATTGTAGAAGCTATCGAAATTATTTTCTGTCGTGTATACCTTTTCATTTTATGGCTTGCCGATGTTTTAACAGTTTCCTGGATATGTTCATGAGTATCATTCATCCACTTGACAAATAATTGCATGTGATTCAAGGATAGATTCCATGGCAGTCATCTTCAGAGTATGAAGGATGAACTACGGTGCGGCTTTTATGGTTTGTTTTTTCATTTGGTTGTCAAAAGTGAAATGTAAGGTCTGTTTTCGGAATTTTTTGACTTTCTTATATATGGAAATGGAAAATTAATCGATTTACGGAAAACATTTTCCATAGACTGATAGTAATAAGTTTTTTTTTGGGTGAAGACTGATAGTAATAAGTTTAGATTGGGGCAAGTCAACTTTCCTTTCTAGGAAGAAGGAAATCACTTTCTCAAAACCACTAAACAAATGAAAACGAATAATTTTCCTTTATTCTGATATTTCAGTGAAACAAAATCAGTCTTGATCAGCTAGTGAATTTGTGTGTACTGGTGCTGTCAAGCTTGGAGACGTTTCGATTTTGTGCAAACGTTGCATCTAATGATTTTACCAGCATTTCACCCCATCAATTTAGAAGAGTGTTGATAGAAATTAGATTTTGAAGTGTTGGCTCCTTTAAAGGGGAAATGGAGCTCGTAAGCTAAGGGTGAGTAATGACCTTATGTTCTGGCCGGAAAGGAAAACAATTCATCAGATACATGTTCCATTGATTTTTGGATCGCCCTCTTCGGCGATACCACATGGCTTTGTCTTCTTCTTCACCTCTATCTCCATCTCAAGAGATAGAAAAGAAGAAATAAAGAAGCTGGACCACATACCCCTCTTTGCATTTTGCTTGGATATATAATGGCAATGTTGGTTACCGGATTAGTGCACTCAATGATTGCGCTTAATATCCACCATGTGGAATGAGTCGACCCAAATTGTTTTTCTTGAAATCGACGTGGTCTCAAAGTCTCGTGAACCATGGCACACTATACACCTTCTATAAAAGGGCTCTTAGGCCAATTCATTTGGAACAGATCGACTCTCCCATTCACTACAGTCCAAGAACATGGAACATGACGAGAACCGCGAGGGGGACACGATAAAGCCAAGTTGATGCTCAAAAGATTCGATTGGCATGTTGTTTTCTCCTTGGAATCTCATCATCATCCGACATTCGAGTTTTCTATATAACTCTAATGTGATGTTTTTATTTATATGTTCTTTCATCCCTCTCCCATATAATTGATCCTATCGAACAACTATGCGTATATTTCGTTTCACTTCCGAGATGCATTTTCTAGTGTTTGCTTGTTCGCCCTTTTCTTCATGTTTTATTGCCGTTTCCCAATCCGAATCTGAACTAAAGCTCGACAATCAGGACTCGCGAGAGCAAAAATCAACCTGGAGTCATGTAAGTGATCACTTGTTCGAACTTTTCAAAACCAGAGAGCTCTTAGAAGGAGGCTTGGAGGGGCTTTCTTCTTTACCATTCAATGCAATTTCCAATATGTTCTTCGTACTATGTCATGAATTGGTTCCACCTTCGACCACCCAAATGAATGTAGCATCAACGAGAAGTCTACACATTTATGTGTGCAATCTGTGGGTATCTGTACATATTTGTACACACTGATGTATTACTCGGACAGTCCAGGCGAATACACATTTCTACATACCAATCATACTAAAAAGCTTTCGACTTTTGTTATGCTAGTCCGCTTGAAAGGTACTTTGGATTTTTGTTAGGTGTAATATTTGAGGTATACATTCATCATTGTATAATTGGCGTTGGGAAGAATTCGCTTGCATTATTATTTTCAAGTGTACATGTCAATCATCTAATGCTGAATGTGTAGAAAGTTCGTTACACTGACTATGGACCTAAAAATTATCCATTCTTACTTGGCCATAACTTATGGGCTAACTCGTGTGATTTTAGCAATGCCATCCTTTCTTCGGTAAATTATAGGCATAGGATAATTCTTTGGTCTCGTATAGGGTAATAGAGGACCTGTCCCGTTCAAACTGAGCCATTATGTAAAGATAGAATAAATTTTGACCGTCGGTTGATTGTAGATAGATGGTAACTTACTCACATCTAAGAAAAATAGATTGTCAATTTTACTATTGATTAAGGAAAACTACATGAAGATAATTACTCATTGATAGGGCTCTTAAATTTGCGAACTATAAAGCAATGTGATGATCATTGAGGTAAAATAGTAAGAATAGCGGAAGAAGAATTTACTGTAAATTCAGGTTGTTTGCCATGGAAAGAGAAGCCAGAAAGTTGAGATTAATTACGATATTAGAAGGATAATCATTAACTTGTCATTTGCAATGACTTAAAAGAAAATCGCAGTTGTTGAGAAAAATTACTAAGTATAGGTAACGTCGTGCGCGGGGATTAGTGGTGTTTAACTGTGCTATTGGTTAATTATTAAGTGTTGACATTTTCACGTTACAAACGGTGACTACATATTAGTTACGACCCGTAAAGTTAAATTACTATATATACATTCGAATAATTTTCCGAAAATTTTAGCTAAATTACGATATATCTCAGGAAAATTACCTAACTTGTACAACCGGTCCCCCCTTTTTTTCTTTTCCACGGGACCCTAGTAAATAACTTTTATGCTCCATTTGTTTCACGGAAATGAATGATTTGGAAAATTTTTTTTGTAACAACGATTACTTGTATTGCTTAAAATAATTATTTAATGGAAAATATTTTGATTGTTGACAACAATTTATGTCTAAATATTTTTATGGACAATGAAATAATTTTTCATTTATTCATTTCTGTAAACGATATAAGTGAACGTTTTTAAGAAAATGTTACAATGAAATAATTTTTCATTTATTCATTTCTGTAAACGATATAAGTGAACGTTTTTAAGAAAATGTTTTCTAAATTATTCATTTTTCGTGAAACAAACGCAGCTTCAATTCACTGTTTTATTTTTCTATCAACTTTATTATGTTATAGGACCAGAGAAACTCCAAAGTTTTATAAGTTCCGGAGCAATCACTAGAAGACACTTTTTTTTTCCATAAATTAAGAATACTATATATCAAACGACGATGATCACTTGTATGCATTCAAAGAGTCAAAATACTAAATCAGAAATTA